>CAJQUW010002381.1:0-482846 GCA_907163375.1 Prostheceraeus crozeri | reverse complement strand
TCGTCATAACACAAATTGTAGCTGCTGGTACGAATCTTCAAAAATGATACACTTTCACTCAATTGAGTAGAGATCACCATATTGTCTACAGTCAGATTCGACATCACACACCTCTCCCTCTTCCATATCCGACGTAGTAGTCTCTGTAGCTCTAAGCGCATTGACTGCGCCGATGAATGAGAAAGGGCGCCGAGAATCTGTACAGTCCCATTTGGGAAGAGTTGAAGATTCCGTGAATTTTCATCTTCACCACTAACATTTGAGGACGGCCCGGGTAATACCTGCTGTTTGGAATGTGTTGGTGTAATGTTGTGAGATCGATTTTGGTGTAGAGTCTGAAGCGACGGAGAATGTTGACGATGGTGTAGCGATGGCGCTTCATGATAAAAAAATGAGTAAATTGAGCGATGTACCTTCCTTTTATACTTTTCCCAACTACCTTGATGAAATGTGAAGTTAGTATGGAGTTGGGAATGATAGATATGAATTCACCGTTTGTTGACGCGCAACCATATGCGATTTCCAATACGTGAATGTCTTTTCATATAGAAGTATTTCAAATCCTTCATGATATGATGTAGAGATTGAAAATGACGATAAGATAAAGCAAACTCTCTTCTCACATTTCCAGTTGAATCTTTGAAATAGACGTTTCGATCATGATCCGTTTCAATACGTTGTAGGGAATCTAATTTCCAACTTATGGTGCGTGGTAGTCATGTCTGATTAAGATTTGCATAGTAGGGCGATGAACTCACGACGAATAAATGTCATGATGGAGCGATGTATGTATCTTCTATACTTCTCCCAATTGTATTTGCGAAATGAGAAACAGTTTGCGGAATGAGAATGGCAGATTTGAATTTCATTGTTGCAACGTTGAAGCCAAACTTGATCACCCAAGGAGATGAATCTTAATGTTTCAAAATATTCCAAATCCCTCATGATATCATTGAGGTTGACAAATTGTCGCCATGTTGATGTAATGTAATACCTCTTGATGTATGACCACGAGAATTTTTGAAATGTACGTTTCCATCACGATCAACTCTGATATATTGTAGAGAGTCCAAAATCCAAGTCTTCATGATGTTATGCAAAGCCGCAGATCAGCAATATAAAAATGTCGTTTTATCATATTTTGCTTAGCAATGCGGCCGCAAATAGATTTGCTAGTAATCGAGCCGCACTCTTTTCTACTCCCATTGATCATACACAACAGCTAAATGGAAATTGGGAAGTGGGTGTCACTCAACTTGTTCACAGTAACTGTGTCTATACTTTTGATCATGAGGTGATGACTATTAATATGAGGCGTACAGCTGCTTACCAATGTGAAAAGGGCTGCCGAGTATACATTCCACAGTGGCCAAAGAAAGATCTCTTATCATGTAAAAAGTTTATATATGATTTCCTGAATAAAGCGTGTAAACATATTGTCCAATTTACTCCGCACAATGATGATCATAATTATGTACATCATGTAGTTGAGAAAGATTGGATTGTGGTTTAAGTCCAAGTTTAGGAAATGATTTAGGTTACCTCGCTAGCGCCTTAACAAGCTATGATAATTATAACGTTAATTACCACCCAAGTGGTCATAAACAGTTAATATATCGAGAGGAAGCTTATTATGTAGATCATATTCCAAAAAATGAGAAGGCGTTGGTGAAGAAGATTGTGATTAAGCCAAGAAAGACAAACATGACTCCTGAAACATTATTGAAGAAATTTAATTATCTCCTTCGAGCTGATGGTAAACAAGTGGCAACATTGACTTATATCAAATCATCTAATATCATCTTATATCAAATCATATTGCAATAAGTAAATTAAATGATGATGATCTAGTATTAGTTTGTTCAAAAGATTTTCATCAGTTCTTACGACATCGTTCTGCAGCTGTTCATGGAAAATTTGATATGCAACATTTGCCATGTGAAAGGTCAAATCAATTTGATACAGAATGGGTCGTATCTTTACACAGAAAGTGTGTAGAGCCTTTAGGTGGTATCTTACATGAAACAAGAGTGTTGATGCCTCGCATTATTACTTCAGTTAAATTGGTTGTAGATTATTTAAATGAAGTGATTAATGAGCAACATATTTCATTTTCTGAAAAAGAAGGTACTTTGTCTCTCACTATAAGTGGAAAAGGTATTGAACTAATTATGGATAAAGCTCTAATGGACATTTTGGGTTTTGATCAAAATATCTTTAAAAGTGGTACTGTAACCAAAGCTAGCGCAGACATGTCGACATCGCGTCGTATTAACTATTTTCAGATATATTCCAATATTGGTGAAGATGTACGTGTGGGAGATGTTGAAGCTCCATTGCTAGCAATGATACCATACCAGCCAAAAAGCTGCAGTATTTTATCTGAGCATACTTTCAAAAAAGTGCATTATACAAAGCTGAAATTAAACTACATCCCACAAATTGATATTGCAATTTATGACGATGCTGGTGCGTTGATTCCTTTTCATAAAGATGCTGTGACAAGTATCACACTCCATTTCCGAATGAAGAGTTAATGCAAAAGTATGCTAATATATTTTTCCAATGTGAATAATATGGAAAGTGAAAATAAGGACTCGTTTCTAATCTACTTGCCCAGTAATGCTTCTATGAATAAATTTCCCAAAAATAAACCATCAGACTATCGAGTAGAATTAAATCGCCCACTACATTTAGAAGGAGAATGGGAGGTTGGCGTTTCTAGTATTTGCTATGATAGCAATATTCAGAATGTGAATGATGTGGAAGAAATGATATTGACTCCTCGCACCCATGATGGAATAACGATGAATAATGCATTCCAGTTCCCATACAATTTAACGTCAGATGGAAAGTGGAACTATGAATGGATTCAGATAAAATCAGATTATTATGGTCCATTTGGGAATGAGAAAATTATTAAGGCATTCAATAGTGGTAATACTTCCATCATGAAGAATAAGGATCAGAAAGTTTATGAGTTTACTATCTATCATTGGAGTGGGAGACAGTTCCTTCGCTTTCATTCTTTTACTAAAGGTCTTACACTGAGGTTGGATAATGAATTCTATCCACATCTCGGTTTTGGCCATGGACTACATCTAACGTCAATTGCTACTGCAAATGTTAAAAAAGTTTATTCAAATCGAATCAACAAATTTCATTACAAATTTAAAATATTTGATGAAGATGTTGCAGAAGGTGAAGAACGCATCATTTTGAAAAAGCGTGGTGTTCAACCTTTATCACTTATTGAGTTAGTAAAACGATGGAATGAGACTGTGGGTAAGAAGCATGAAGAGAAAATTATGGCGGACAAAGATAAGTTGGTTATTCAGAAATATAATGACAAACTTACAGTTTATTTCTCTCCAACCTTGCGTCATTTTGTAAGACATTATACACCTATTATTGGAAGCGGTGTGGTGTATGCTTCTCATGAATATCACACTAAAGCTGATTCAGTTAATGATGAATGGTGGGTGGACATCTGTGGTGATCGCATCAAGAAAATTTACCAGTCTTATGAAGAATCTTAAGTTGCTATCAATATAATGCCGCGTCTATATCATGCAGTTGAAAGCTTCATTCATGTAGTAAATCCTTATATACAACAGAAGTTGAAGCATGTGATGAAAAGTAAATATGATGTAAAGACACACCACACTTCGTTTTCAATTGAAAATCAACGCGTTGTTCTGAAACTGGGTGATGACATTCAATGTCAATTGAGTAAAAATTTGAAAAAACTCTTTGGTTTTTCAATGCTACAAACTGTGTTTACTGCTGCGCATACGATTGGTATAGAAACACCAATGACACTTGATAAACATGAACAGCACCTTTACATTCAAAGTGATTTGATTCTACCTATTTCTGTTGGCGAGGAAAAAGAATACATTTTACGTGATTTCATTCATGATAAGGATGCTTTATATGGAATAGTCGAGAAGATGTTTCAACCTATTTTCTACCATCCTGTTATCAAACAAACTATACCATCTATTTCTATCAAAATTACAAATGGTCTACATGAGTGCATCCATGTCAAAGATACTAAATCCCTCGTAACTTTAGTGTTTCGGAAAACAAAGTGAAGTCATTGTAAAATTTTATTGAAATAAAAATATGTGTATGAAAAAGTCTTTTCACAGATATAGGGGGAATGGGCTGACTGTAGGCATATATTCACAAGGAAGAAACGATCTAATGCGATACATAAAACAACAATGTATATCTACAAAAATCAACATCAAAATACTGAGTTAAAGTTGATTATGTCAATACAACTCCTAAATGTGGTAGCGTGAGTTCTATTCTTTTGGGTGGTGGTATGTTTGTGTCAGGATGTCCATGTGGAAGAGATGTGTTATGTCCTATCCAACACCTCTTATCCTCCCATGCTGAAAGCGCCCGTTTCCTAAAAGTGTGAGTTTTGATCTCATGCGACTTAGATTTTAGGATTGTCATATTGACAAACGTTATATTTTTATTTCTATAGGCCTTCTTATAGGACCGATGTTTCATGTTAGAGACCAATGATCTTGATATGCCTTTAGCGCGCTTAATACTATCGTCGCTATCCTTTAACTTCATACTGTACATTTTTTGGAGGAGGAGAATCATTTCATCTATTTTCTTCCCTGCTGTCTCATCCTTAAAGCAGCCAAGGTTTGCCTTATTTTTGATGGAGCAGAGTGGGTGATCAGTAGGATAATTTGATGTATCAAAATATCTTTCTAAAGATTTTCCTACTTCATTGAAATTTAAATCTTTTTGAGTGGTAATACCTAAGAAGAAACTATCTGTATCACCACCCAACAAACGAACCTCTTTTACGAGAGGACATGGTTTTAGTATTTTATAAAAGAGTTGGTACATTTCAAGCTTAGAGTAATCTAGTACAGCTTGGCCAATATAGATGGGCTTGCACAACTCAACTTCAGATTTTATCATTTTAACACCTACAAGGTCCTCATCGATAATGTCTCGATCGATGAATAGAGGTGATGAGTCCAATTTCTTAAATTTTTTAACATCATTGACTAGTTTATAGTTTACACGTTTTCTAACATCCTCCATCGTCTTACCAAATAGACTATTATTCTTATACTTAAAAAAATCTTTTTCAAAATTATTTTGGGCTAGTGCACGTTTCTGGCTGCTACTATCAATATATGGTTTGAGGAAGGCTTTCTGTCTAAATTTAATAATGCGGTGAACTCTTTTTAAAATCATGCCCATTTCTAAATAAAATTTTAAGATGCTAAAGTGAACTAGATAGTTTTCCTTATCATATTAGGTGAGTAAAAGTTTGCGGCAAGGCTTATAGTCGGGTTGACCGCATGATCCTAAATCTTTATGAAATTGTTTCATAAAGTCGGAAAACATAACTTTGGTCACTTCACCTGATTCGGGTGCGAGTGGAAAATCTACGGTTTTATGTTTAATATTATTTGGATAGATTAGATCTATCTCGAAATAATATCCCCAATCACCTTCATCTGGAATTGCTAGTATGTTAGAAGGGTTGGAGAGATGCTGAATTTCACTATCATCTAACCAGCTAAACTCAGAGTGAGGGAGTGGTTTGGATAGTGAACTACCATATAAATTATTTTGGTCATAATACTTAAGATGAGTCTGATCATCGCCTACTAATTTCGATTTTAACCTATGTTTATTTACAAATGTGAGACCACCGTGAATTCCTCGCTCAAATAAATTATACATCTCTGGATCTTGTAAGAGATGAATGGTCTCACCAGTCATTTTAAAAGCAGACTTAAATGACATGGCTGGCAGACTGACAAAGTGGACGGGATCTAACTTATCTTCTTCTAATGCCACTCGTCGAAATTCCTGAAATACATCAGCCAGCAAAAATACATCTAACTTAAGATAGGCAATCATATATTCGCCAAATGTATGGCAGTCAAATTTTATCCATGCATCTTGTGCATGATCATAATCTTCGGTCTTACATTCTGCGCCGGTCAAATCATTTTTAAATTTATCTATGGGTGGAAGAGAAGTCTCGCCGAGTTTACTAATCGCATGAAAATATGCATATGGAAAGACTCCTTTCCGTGTGATGACTTCATCGGTTAGATTTGGATATTGTTTCTTAAGATTTTGTGTTAGTGGAAGAGACTTTAGATTTTGTACGAGAGAGGTCAGTGATGCAGTCATAAATTGGTAGGAATCTAAAAATTTTATATCAAAATAGACCGTCTTATTTTCTTTAGTTTTATCAACAGGCACTTTTGCTGTCATGGCCATAAACTTCTCTCTCGTTTGTGCTATTACATCAAGTTTCCACTCTTTCATTTGACCTAAACCTCCTTTTATTATCATATGGCTGTCGTAGCCCTTGAAATTATGGAAAATGACGGGTAATGTACGCCGTTTCATCCTAAGTGAAAAATTGCATTTTGAACATAGTGCGTTTCTAAATTTACCAGTGATGTGATCATGGTCGCGCACTTTCTTAATCTTATCATCATCAAATGTTTTCCTACATTTGAGGCAAACGTTGCAACTATCAAATTTTGCTTGATCATCTGCTGTCATATGCAATGATCTGCGATACAGTTCACCATTATACTTTTGTTGAAATTTTACAGCCTGTTCGAGGAATTGTGGGAATTGGTAAATACAATCCTCACCTTGCCAGACGTGCATTTTATTTTTTCTATTTTGGAAATGGTCATGCCATACTTCATAGCAGGAAATGGCTGCTGCTCGATGGGTGTTATCATCGATATAGCATTCGATGTCAGCATAGATGACACGAAGAGGACTTAGTTCATCGCCATTCTCTCTGTATGAAAACTCCATATCTTTGGGCATGCGCTCCATTTGTAGTTTAACTCGCTTACACCATTCGTAATGAGTTTCAAATTTATTTTTACTCCTAAAGTTGCGAATGCATCTGTCACAGAAATAAATCTCTGATGAGCTTGAATTTCTTAAGTGGTGGTATAAGCGAGAGATTTTGGGAATACCGCAGTAGTGCCATTACTTACTATCATCCTGTCTTACTAATAAAAGGTTGACAACGTGGTCATAACAACTCGAACGCGAGTTGTAGCGGACACCCTTCAATCCCTTTTCCCAAACATGGAGAACTATTTTGATTTTGTTGAATTTTTCAAATTTTTCTATATCTTGAATTTTCAAATCTTCACTATTGCAGTCATCAAACTTTAATTCATTCTCCCACTGTTGATAGTTACTCTTACGATATCGGTTATTCTGTACATCATTATAGTGGAGAATGGAGAGGACGGCATACTTAAAACATCGCGATTCGCAATCTACAGAAATGACTGCTGTTTTATTTTTTAAATTTTTCGGAAGTTTAAAGGAGCCTAGTCCAGAGTAGTTCTCTAATAAAGTGATTTTAATCATGGCGGTCTCAATACTATCAAAAACGAGACCACTATCACGCTCGTTAAATTGATCTATGTTTAATTTTAACCCTTGGATGTGAAAATTTATCCAAGACTCGCAGTCTACAACTTCGGTTGCAGGAGAGGAGGGTATGTGAAACTCCAACGTCTCTACTATTTGACCAGTATGATGGTCGATTTTTGCATATTTTATTTTGAGATAGATGAGTGCCTTCATTCTAAAATTGACTAAATTGTTGAAGAGCGCACCAATCAAAGATGAATTTTGATGAAACCATTCTTCAAAGTCAGTAATGGTTTCTGAGGATTCCATCTGGTAGTTCCTCACTAAATTATTTATCGACACTTCAGAGAGTCGGATAGAGGAGGTGCTGTTAGTATAACTATCGTCACTGTGTGTATGTCGAAGTCTATGTGAAGATAGTTCAAAATGTGACTCAAAAGACTGAATGCATAAATCGCAAGAAAAGGAGACATCGTTAACATAATCATCCCCACTTTCGGAGATTGATGCTGACTTAGGTCTACAAACACCTCGCTTGATGTGTTGGATGAGATTGCGCTTCCTCGTGAAGATGTGTCCACAGTCAGCACATTCCCGATCGTTGCATTCCCGCGACAATGTTGACATGGAGTCGCTGTTGTTATCCGACTCGCTCGAGATGGGACTGGTATCACCTGAAAGAGAAATCATTCTATCATCTCTGTTAAAGTCTCAGTGTATTGTTACAACCTACCTTCACTCAACAGCTCTAAACTTTCCTCGAGAAGGGAGGGCTTTGATGATGAAGTTGATGCCTGAAATTGAGGAAGATGCTATTAGCCACACGTTTGAGGGAGATGAGAGAGGAAATCTTCAACTTACCATTTCAAGGAAATTATGTTTAAGGTTGATACTTCAGCAAGATAGAGACTTCACTCAAATAATACGTCTCAAATTTGGAATTCACTAGAGAGCAGTTCACTTGTACGCCTCAAATAAATGATAACAGAATTCGCTAGACAACGGTTCACTTATACGTCTCATACTCATCATTCATTGGATGTTCATTCTGATTGGTTGCTTGTTTATACTTAAGAATTAGAAAACATTTAAAAGTCATTATTCACAGTCAACATGACAAGCCCTCCAAAAACACCGAACACTACATTGGAGTTCTCTTCTCCATACTCATCATCAAAGACGCTCGTTGCACCAAACGCTCCAACGAAGGGGAAGGTAGAGAAGGTGTACCGACTGGACAATATACGAAAGTTATCATTACCAGCGGACGAGGAAGAGGAGAGTGTATGTGAGAAGGAGTGTCCCGACTTAACAGGCGTGAGGTGGAAGTATCTCCAGTACGATACTGATGATGTGATGGAGATCACCAGCACCAAATTCCTACATCAATTATGGGAATGGTACACCCCTAACTCCCAGCCACGAACTATGGTGGAGTGGGAATACATCGACAAAGTGAGGCTCGCGGTAGAAGAACGATTGAAGCAAGTGAACTGTTTTTGTGATCTGTGTGAAGTCAGACTCTGGGACGATATTGACGATGAAGACCTTTTGAAATACATGCCATAATAAATTTTTATTTCGCATTATCTTTGCTTTCATACTGACTTACTTGAATGGGGTTTAAGTGGATGATTTAACCATGTATACTTTTTCATTTGGAAATAGTAGCACACTTAGTTTAACTTGCAAATCCTTTAACATTTCATATGGGTGATAATGGTAGATGAAATAGTGTTAGTCACATTTAAAATTAAGATAGCTTACACTTCTGATACAGGGATAGCAATCGACTGCGATCCATGTGTATAGAGCTTGTTAGACTACGGAAGAGAGAAGTGTGTTATGTTGCGTGTGGCGCGTGAGTGTCCTCCCATTTCATTCCATTCATCAATTCGTCTCATTGATAGAGACAGGTAGAACTCATGGTTCTCATAACGTATGCAATGGAAAGTTTATAAGGCAACCTTCGACAGCTGGCTAAATGTCGCCCTGGCGCGAATGCATACTACGTTGAGACAGAGGCAATCACTTGCAAACATGACGCAGAGAGGTTTAACAAGATTGACCATTGCCGAATGTCCCTTGCGGTATACATAGCTACGGGTTTCACCGCCGCCTTTTACAGGAACGCCCGTCGAAAGGAAGTATTACACCGAACTTCATTTGCAACGTTCAAGTTGAATGATAGCAGATTCAACTTAATGATAGTATTTGCCAGTCTGAAGACTGCCCAGGGGAAACCGCGTGGAGGTTCTATCATGTCTTGCCCCATGGTGGCCCTGATCAGGACTGTTGGTTCGTTCTCGTCGTATCTGAAAATAGAAGGAAAAATAGATGAAAATTTTTTCAAGTGATAGACATGAATATTGACTTACCACAATATCAATTCAAGCGGTTTGCTGCACCTTCGCTGGTGGTGGATCAGGCAGGTATTTAGCTGGTAACTTTCGCTTACGATGGCGAATTTCCTTTATCTCGCCATTGTGTTTGATGCTGATGTGGAGACAGCGAATATCTGGCGTTGCTCCTTCGTAGCACTCGCTCGTTTTGTCCAAATCCTCCGACTCCATTATTATATCGTCGATAATTTTGCTACCGACTACGGGGAGGTGGAGCGTTGTTCTTCTCTCCTTGACAGCGCTATTCTTCGCCTCAAGAAGAGCCATCTTCTCCTGCTCATGTTGGAGTTTGAGCGTCGCCTCCTTCGCCTTCATGTTCTTAATGCATGTGGCCTGATCCTCTACACGACTCTCACTTGCTAGAGCTCTCTTTTGGAAACCTTCCAACTTCAGTACTTGAGCCTTAAGACTTTTAATTTCCGCCACCTGCTTTTTGAGTTGAAAATTCTCATCCCTTAATGCTGAGCATTCGTTTTTATAACGGCTCATTTCATCCTTGAGCTTCTTAATGGCGTACTCTTGACTAACCCTCGCCACACCATCATCCTTAGCCCACTGCTTGGCTTGGGCTTTGATGCCTCTCCCTTTTTTAGGTGAGGAGTGCATTTTTGGCGCTGGCACTGCCCGACTCTTCACAATCGCCTCATCGGGTTTAGGAGCAATGACCGCCTCCGCGGGTTTGCCAGTGACGACCACCTCTTCAGTTTCCGATTCAGATTCGGAGATTTCCGACTCAGAGCTAGAAGAGCTGAGGTGAGATGTCGTTGGCTGCTCATTCTTGCAGTCTTGTATGGCTTGAACTGCCATCTGCAGCTCTGTCTCCGCATCTAGATCAACTTGAGGTCTTTCAACAGGTGGGATGATGACCTTCCCAACCTCTGAGGCATGCGTCTCTGTCTCCTCATCTTGATCAGGTTTTTTGAAAAGTAGGGTGATGGCTTTCCCAACCTCTGAGGTGGTATAATTCTTCACCTTCTTAATAGGACATTTTGAATGCGTCTTATAGAAAGACTCGTTCAGGTTTCCCCTGACGAATTTCATGCACGATGTGCATCCGCTCACCACATCGACCTCCTTATGCTCTTCGGGAGTGTCGGTGAATTTATTTAAATGGCGCTTGAACTCGCCACCTCGCTTGACTTCGCCACATAGGCACTTTTTAAAATGAAACTTCGAGTTTCCTCCCATTATGTATATCTGTTATGTATCTGTAAAAGGAAGGATGAAATAGAATTACTGACAGGCGACATTGGCAGTCATTTTTATAATCATACAGTTAAATTGTGAGATTGGTGGAAAGTGTCGAACCTTTGAATCCGTTACAGGCATTACTCAGAGGGGATCTTATCCCAACTCCAAGGCCTCGGCCCACAAATCCAACCTCCCGCGGACAGAGCGTGCGTCATATCACTGTGTTGGTATCCGTACCCTGATTTTGACATGAAAACCAGTGGATTGTTTACAAAGGTTGCAAATTCCAAGCCAAACCTCGCCTCCCACAACTTTATAAATGTCTTAGTTGAATTCAGCAGGGTCGAAAACCCCAGAAAACCTCCAAAACTAGTGAATTTAATTTTTTCAACTTTTTAGCACTACTTATGAAATTTTATAAGTAGTCTATCAGTTAGGGCAGGTCAATAGCGACCGAACCTATTTTGAATCAAGTCAAACGGACTTGTAGAAGCAAAGTTACAAGCCTTTAAAGTTTTGGAGTCTTTTATGGCCTGGAGACAAAGGCCATCTCCTGACGAACTTCTAAGTCTGACGCCTTAGCTGAGTTCAGCAATGAAATTTTCTACGTCAGTTTCTTACAGAAGCCCGGAATTTGGAATGTCCGAAGCTATCATCGGAGCTCAGAGAGACGACCTACCTTTGACAATCTCTCTCCTCTAAATGAAAAGTCTCAGTCGGTTCCCGCTTATATAGTGTGTGGCGATCAGCTGATGACGTAATACCCATCATCCAAATCTTTAAATCCGTCTATCTCTGGTTCTAGTGCTCCGATGGAGCTGGAAATACACCATTTCCGAGCAGAATTTGATGCTGAATCCGAATCTGCCCTCCATTTTCCCATCCGATGCCTCGTTTTGGCTCTACAGCCCACAGCCATCGCAAAAATCCTAACTCAGTTGTTTTTCGAAAAAATGAAGAAAAATTTTTTCTCTCCGATTGCTTTCAAATTCACCATATAGATGCAGAATTTGACGCTGATTCCGAATCTGAAATCCGTTTTGCTCTCCGATGCTTCGTTTTGGCTCTACCGCCCAAAACCAACCCACATTCGCCGTTAACTCTGTCGTTTTTCCGAAAAATGTTGGAAATTTTTTCTCGCCGATTGAGCTGGAAAACACACCACAGACGCAGAATTTGACGCTGATTCCAAATCTGGTCTCAGATCTACCATTGGAGCAGCCTTTTAGACGCTAGAGCCCAAAACATCCCACATTCGCCGTTAACTCTGTCGTTTTTCGCCAATCTCCCAAATCTTAAATGGCGTCTCACATCTAAACGAAGACAGATATGAACAAGCCGTTTCATTCAGTGAATTTGTCTCACTCTTAGCTTTCAAACGAGCTATTGCACGACTTTCTACGAGCTCTAGAACCAAAGTTGGAAGAACGCTGCCGAGGGGGGGAGGAAAAATTTTGTTCACCCAACTTTTGACGAGACACACGATGGGAGTGGTCTCGCCATTCCAACCTGGCCGGCACACCACGACAGCCTGGCCGGCACACCACGACAGAGAGCGCAACACGATCTCGCAACTCTCCGTTCCAGAGGGGGGGGAGGGCGCAGTTCGGGTGTTCGCCGTTTTATTACTACTGTCGCCATCTTCTATAATGTAAGTTCTCGAAAAAAATCACACAAGTTATAAAAATGAATTTGTGTCAGAAAATGATGATCAATGACCATGACCGCTAGAATAAATAATAGGCCTATGTAAGTGCATAGCAAGTCTTCCAATGGAAATATTTAGACACAACGCCGAGCTGACATATTTATTGATTTGGAAAACTGTTCAACATCTACGATCAACGCAGCTATTCATGGATGACTGATATCAACAGTTAAGGTCATTTAAATGGCAGTTCAAAGGCACAGTCATCCAACAATGTGCACCCTCAGGAACATTTCATTCATTTACATTTCATTCTTTCAGATGATCGTCGTGAAATTATAACGCGGCTTAATTAAAAATAATTCAAAAGTGTGGGAATGCCAAGTTAACTTGCATTATAGTTTCATGTATAACAGAATTAAATTTATTTCTGTCTTCCTCACTATGCTATATTCATGAATGAATAGCTTCGGACGAATTCGAACGATTTTTGTTGTCAAATAATGCAAATTAACTTGGCATTCTCTTAACTGTTGAATTACCTTTCATATGATACCTAGAAAGTGGGTATGGGATTGCATTTGGTGTCGACAGGTGACCAAATGCTTCAACAAGCAATTCAAATGTTACAGGATTTTTCATTTGCTTTAATCAACAAAGTGAATTGAATTTCGATCTGGCCTCTCAATCTCGAAATCTCTGATCAACATTTTCCAAATACCGAGATCTCGAATTTGTTATTGCGAGTATAGGCATATATCACATTGTTCCAATTACTCAGACAATGTAATTAATTACAGACAATTACCATTTACTGTGCATTAGTCTAGGCCTATATTGAAATTAAATGAACAACACAAATCTGGACTGCATTTGCATTCATAAATACAGGGCCGCGATATATGTGTTGACTTCTTCGTCAGCTGAAACAAAGTCAGAAAGATCTTTCAAGTATTCTTTTGCATTCTGCTATGGTTGATGTATTTCACCAATTTACTGTAGAATTGACGTTGACGTGCTATTTTGACACAAGATTGATAACTCGAGAAGGATTTGATCTCCATCCTCGATGCAGTTGGTCGTTTTTGAAAGCGGACGAGGCAGTTGTGAGACTGGCAATGTAATCGGGAAACATTGCCCTCGGCCTACGGCCTCGGGATTTTGACTCAATTCTATACCTCGATATTTCTGGTTAAAATTTCTGAGCCATCCTTTAACCTTTACTCAACATGACAACAAGCTGAAACAGGCTACTCAATATTTGCAAACCACTTCATTGTATACCATGTATCTAAGACTGATATCTTTGATAATGCCCAGAAATTCATTAACGGCCCGGAAATATTTCGCAACATGGCATACAATGATTATGACATCTACATTTTTCGGGCTGTCAATGGCAAATTGTCGGGCCGCTAACGCGGCCCTCTAAATTGCCATTGACGCCCTCAAAACATAGCTGTCATCATATCATTCTCACTCTTGTTAAACACTTCGGTGAAAACCTTATTGACATCAACAAAGGGACAAGAGAAACAATAGGTTGGACATCCACAACCGATTAGTGATTATGAACTTTTCAACAATAGTCCCTTTCACGTACAGAGATTCATTATTCATCAGGTGTTCAATATTTACCGTTCAAAAGAAATTGTCTGAATAGGTAAATAGTAATTTGAATCGGATCAATCAAATTATTTGCTCACTAATATTCATATACCTGACACTACATTGACATAGTGCACAATAAATGTGACTTATACAAGTGCCAACAATATGTTTTTATAACAATATATTTTTTATTTCGTTCAAAGGAATCATTGAGATCGGCTACGAAATATAACTCAATATTTTCTGAAATTGGATGACTTGTAGTAGTTAAAATATATATTAATTGAATTGGTCGAGTGTCATGAAAATCGCAATTTTGCAAACATTGAGAATATACAGACCGTTTTATAAATCGTTGCACAGCACAAAAAATTCTTATATCTCTTGTATATTCTCATCAAATTTAATCGCATGCTGACAATCGATCAATAAACTTATTTACTTGGTCAGCTGAAACGCTTGCTTCAGGAAACATAGACGTGGCTTGCCTAATTGAATGAAGTAATTAGTGATTGTCTGCTTTGTTACTTTCACGATACTATTTCAGATATCAGTATCATGTTGGCCCACGTGTCACTCATTCTCCTTTTCATCATTGATGAGCTGCTCCATTAATCGGACTCAACGCAAGTGTTAGCATTCCTACGACGTGAAGGAAATGCTACTGTTTGCTGTGAACAGGTGCAGAGACGAGACAAGCCCTTGTCTGATCCAAGATTCGAATTTCTTCTGACCTCAAAGTGAGGGTAATGATGACTCACGCAATGGCTGATTGTGGGAATAATACAAATTTGAAGTTATTCAGTGAACGGATGGGCCGATTTTGATAAAACTTACATATTCTTGGAGCTGATAATACCAGCATCTGAAAGCTTGACACGAGCCTGATTCAATGGTGATAATATCAATTTTCTGTAATTGCATAGTTTTGCCTGTAGGTGTCGGTGAACGAATTGACCAAACATTCATACTTTTAAGTCTGCTGACCACAGTTGACCAGACATAAGCTAAATGCATTGCCAAGTTAAAGTGCTTGACATAACCTTTCCCATGGTAAAAAGGTTATTGAAATTGAACATCATCATCAATGAGAAAATCTTGTGAGATTTTATTAGCAACATTTTTTGATAAAACTTATTACTATTTTATCTTTTTGCACATACAGCCAGTCCTAAAAACCGTGTATCATGATGAAGCTGACTGATAGTTCATGCTGTCTGCCAACTTTCATAAAAAATTTTGTCGTCTTCTTGTTGAAATCCTGCATCAAAGAAAACGCTCAATTTTTTTCGTAAGGCCTACTGACCACACATGAAAACGAAATATATGTCCAAACAATCTATGGAACATAAGGTTTCATATGATATGCCGTTTATCAAATGATAGTATATAAATATAGTATATAAATATGAAATCCGGGACTTCAACACGAAAATTTCATTTGAAAATGGCCTAGCTTTTTTGTGCAATTACTTTTGAAGCGGTTTGTATTAGTCTTATCATGATAACTGTGTGACTTTCAAACTCGAGTTAAAGTTTAGTTAATTTGCAATTACATCATCACTTCATCAGCGTTTGCATGTCGCACCATTTGTGGGTGCGTGTCATCTCTTTCCACGTTTCACTTCTTTAACATTGCAGTCCGAGACAGTTAACTGTCTTTCCCTTACTATCTATGCTTCCATACCGAGCAGAGGGCTGACGTCATCAACTAATAAAGATAAGAACTTCCATCTGCTTGCTCGAACGAGTGAAGCCAGCACAAGTCTGGTCTCCACTGTATGTGAAACGCACGCACGAAACTTACCCCCGCACGACGCATACAGACTTTCCTGACTTGAATTGGCAACACAGCAATTCTTCGCTACCGTCTATCCGCTTACTCGAGGGATGACGTCAGCCGACCACAGATTTAGAGAGGAACAGATAGATGCAAAATATTAAATTTAATTCTGTGGATGTACTGCTCTCCCTAATTGACGCTGACGGCTTTGAAGCCCGCCGATCGGTGTTTTCTATGATGGCCACTTGCAATAGACAGGCAAGAAATGTGTCTCACAAATTGGACAATTTAATGATTATGCTCATGTGTGTGACATACGGTACACGTGTGCAGGGTTGCCAACATTTGCTGAGTGGAATGCGTGAGATTATTGTATTAGATAAATATACTGCATCTTGAGACGTCTAACACGAGTATTCGCATTTTTTCTGCATCTCAAAGAAGTATATGCCTGTTAGCATGTTATTTCGCTTAACTGCATAGATTTTACATGAAAGTGCAGTTCTATCAGGAAATGGCGTTAAGAATTACATCAAAAATACGAATGCGTGAGATAAATACAACAGGCGTGAGAAATTTTGCCTCCAGCGTGAGAGCGTGAGAAGAGGCCCGAATGCGTGAGACTCATGCCCAATGCGTGAGAGTTGGCAACTCTGCGTGTGTCAGGTCCATTTTGAGATAAATTGATGTCGACATCATTCAACAACGTTCTGTAGGGCTGCCTAGCAAGAATTTTGATTTAATGAAATGACTTAATGAAAAGTCATTTGTGCTCACTTCATATTGTAAAAGTTCATTAACTGACCTGTCACTTTTTCATGATGATTCCAAAGCAATAGCGACTTCATGCCAATCCCCGGAATCCCGAAATCCCAGGATTGGAGGTTCAAAATCCCGGCATTGAGAAATTAACAATATAGCTGTATTCTGTCTGAAGAAAGACAGATTGGCGAAGGTGAAGTTACCAGAAATCCACCCACGATGGTTATAGGCTCTTCACATTTCAATATAATCGTCAACGCTACGTTTTCAATAATCCATTAATGAGACTTTTGAATTAGGTAGAGACTTAAATTTGAGCTTTTCATTTCCAAAAGCAAACAATATATTAGAGCATGACCAATTTGAAGATGAGAATTGCTGGCGAAGTAGGCCTACACAATACCGGGATAAGGAATCGAACTAATCCTCGGTATTGAGATCTTTAAGAGGCAAATTGCTCACCAGACTGCAGTATATATTTACATTATTATTCTGTTTAACTCAACCCCGGGATTGATTTGTTCAGGAAGAATAATTCTATTTGACCATAGTTGTTATTCACAGCATTAGTTTAGCTTATGCAGTAAAAAGACGTGTAAAAGGTTCTTCAATCGCGCAATCCCGAGCTTGGGATTTTGGAATATCTCAATGTGCTAGTGCAATGCATTGATAGTCGTGAATCATGATTATCTTGATTGCCATTTTATTTTTAGCTACAAATGGTATACTTGTATTTTGTCAATATCGATCCTGGGTCAGAGCTTGTGATACCGAATCCCGGGATCAAGAAAAGCTGGGAGTTTTAGGCAGGCTGTTATCCCGGGTCTTCACCCTATACCAATTCGAAATCTCTGGAAACTGTAGATTGAAAGTGCCTAATCAGGAATTCGTAACTGTTTTCTGTTTTAAGTAGCTATATAATTAATTCTTTGTAAATCGTTATCCATTAGTGCTTAAAGCGGAATAAATTTTAAGTCGATTGCGATGTTGTAAGTAAACCGACTTGCGCCAATTCCAACTTATGGCTATTCTCACATCTCGGTATCCCATATTGTTAACGTACACATGTGATTTGTCATAGCACATTTACTGCTCAACTTAATCCCGGAATCATGTGATCGAGATTTTCCGAGACTGTGGAATCTTTATCCTGTACATATGATTAGATAAACATAAAGTACGTAAATATATAGTCACACATACATATATGCTGACACAACTGTAATATATGGGCTACAATATTATTGAATTAGTAATTCAAAGAAAGACATCGAAAAGTATTCGAAATTCTTTTCGGTTTCCACTAACGAAGCAGTAAAGCATCTATAAGCTACTACCAAGATAAGAACAAATTAATCAATCAATGATGGGATTTCGGGGTTTGCACAAATCCAAGGAATCCCGGGATTGCAGTCCTTGCCGAGATCCCATGCTATTTACATGCATCTGTGCTTTATAAGAGGATGTCTACGATTCTACTCAATCCCGGGATCCCGGAATCAAGATTTTCTGATTTTCTTGCTCGTCATTTGTCTGTAGACAACAATCCCACGAAGTTCATGATCACAGCTGTACCTTGTATTCTAGCTGAGTATCCAAGAGGTACCAATTATTCATCCCAGAGTTCAAGTAAGACTTTTCAGTCGTGTTGTAGTGTCACTCAGTGACAGATCAAGTCTACTCTAAACCCAATGTGACTAACTTTGGCGAAATTTGATGATTTTGGAAAACTTGAAAAATGTTGGGGGGAGGGAAGAATAGAAGTACCGCATTATGCAATTGATTTGTTTCATGGTTTCATCCTATTTCAAAGACGTCATTAAAAAAGCAAGGGATCGGTCTTCTAAGGTCATCAAACAGTTTCATCGCTGACAATTTCACGAGCTGCGAATGTCTCATCGGCGTGGGCACGACACAGGTAATTAGAGTTGATCGCCGTCTAGAACAAAGAAGTCATGCAATTGAAATGCCAATCACTTACCGATATTCTGTTAACTTTGAACATGAATTTTGACACTCTGATAATAAAAATTTAAATTTATGAACTTAAGAAGTCCTTACTCTCATCAGATTCATTATATCACTGCGATTTATTTGCAGTGTAGAATCGGTTGGGTAGATCGAGAACAATCTAAAATAATGACGTTGGTAATAAGCGTCTGTTAACTGCCGCCCCGCACACATAAAGCATGAGGTTTGCTATCAAATGATTTCTTTGATCTAGTTATCTCAATACTTGACCAACATTACCGAAATGGACTTCGTATTGATCGAAATTGTATGGAGAATGCGATGCCATTAATCATTTTACAATCAGAAGCAAAATTTTATTTTCTAAAATGAAAACATCGCAGTTGAAATGGTTCAGATCCATTTCAACTGCGGCAAACCGCATCGTGTTTGAACGACATCTCCGATTTTGTACTGAGTTTAATGACAGAATTCGAGAAGTCATTTAGCTCGGCAGAAAATAGCCGCAAAAACGTGCTCTGTCTGAACGGGCCTTAATAATCTTTCCTATTGGAAGAAATAAATATTCAAATCAAACGTCACGCTGATAAATCTATTGACTTGGAATAATTGTTCAACATATTTAAGTGTTCAAAATATTTTCAATGTTTGGAAAATTGCGATTTTATGACACCTGTCACTGACTAAACTTCAGGTAGTTTTGAGTACCTTTATTTTTCACTCGATTTCAATAAGTTGATGAGTTTGATTTGATGATAAAGCTGTTGATCAAAACTGTTGTAGTTCTATGCGCTGTGATGGCTCATGGATCTCAATCATTTATGTCGCAAAATACTGAATCAATCTTAAAATAGTGGGGACATAAAATTCAAATTTATCGTGCATTATTATTATATCAATATAGTCAAAAGTCATAAAATGTTTATTTCCAAGAACATTGGAAAACAGGAGCATATACGCTCACATAATATGCACAAAAACATAACTTGATGGCAGAAAACAGCGTGCGGTCATATGTATGTGAATATTTTTTTATCACTTGACTCTATTCTTGAAATTATTTGGGAAAGTAAATTCCGTGAAGGCCAATTAAAAGCATAATTTAATAGCCAAAATTGTGCATATGAATCAATATTTATTCAATTGCTCCCTTATTTAGTTTATCAAGGGCCTTCATTTCAAATCTTTCCACGTTCACTGCCATCAAATCTGGTTCAAATTTGCATTGGCAAATTGCAATAGATAGCTGTTTGATGAAAATGAGAAACATGTATCATACACGTCCATATCAACCCGATTTCAAAAAATAATTTCGAACACTTCAAAATCCATGAAGCTCGAATGTTGCATACAATTAACTATGCAATATGAACAAGATGACTACGAAGTAACTTATTCCTGGAAAACATGAATCACTATGCACAGAAACCATTGTTTTTCGAAATTTTGGTTTGACTGTAATGAAAGTCATTTGCAAAATATTTTACTTCACGGAAAACAAAGCTTATAAAAAATGTGTCAAAATTCGTGTCATCTAATAAGAGTACATTTCAATAATTATTTTTGGGTAATTTTCAAGCAAAGTTTAATTTCATTTCTAATAACTGGTTCATTGCGCAGCTCTCAAAGAAAAAATATCAAACTGTGTCCACCTCACCACCTTATGGCTATATGCAGGTGTAATATGGCTTCATTGTGAATTTGTTTCACGTGTCCCCTTAAATAATTTTTGGCCAATGCAATTTTTAGTTTTAGTAGAAACAGAGTTTTGCCGACTTGCTTCGAGCATTCTCTTTGTGGAAGCCATGAATTCTTGAAGCAAGTCGACAAAAATTTGTTTCTACGCAAATTCGTTATGTTTCCACGTGGATGATATAGGTAACCACGTGGATACCAGGTGGATTCGATGTCGATTTCATGGGTATAAATCCACGTCGAATCCACGTGGAGAGCCGGGTCAAAGTAATACGTAGAATCGATATAGCAATTCCGAAGTCGAATGCACGCGGAATTTTTCACCGGGATGTGACCCACACATGAACCACTTTGGTGGAAAGATCAAATTTTACAGAAACCTCCAACAACTCAGATTAGCATGCCCTCAACTTTCCATCCGAGTTTGATTTTGCCTCATCTGATTTAGTATATTGAAACTGTCGGGAAAAATTTTAAAATCATATTCAATGCTCCCCGCCCTCCCTACGGTGTGCATTTTGGCACTCACTTGCCTATACATGTGTTATTTAACAGTCAATTGCTTTAATTAAATGCATACTCTCATTTAATAAAGGACTCGGCAAAATCAGTAAACAAAATAAGAAAAGTTCTTGAGAGATATGATATGGCAAATGCGTGGCTTTTCACTCTTCATCGACAGTCATTTTTATGTCTTTTGAAATACAAACTCTCAAACAAATCACATGTAAAAATAATGTCATATCTGAAAATGATTGCAATGGCTGTTAGAATAACATGTAAGACCAACAAGCCTTCTTATGGAAAGAAATTATAACTATTCAAACGCAGCGTCAAAGTTGCCATATTTATCCACTTGGAATAGTTGCTACACACTTAATATTCATGGTGTCTGGTAACCACAGTAGTAGTAAGTAAATCTACACCACTGGACCGCGCAAGATGGCCAGTAGTGAAAACTGTGCCCTACTTGCGAGGAATAGGTACATGGATAGGTACATGTAAAATTTAGTGTTATCAATAGGTACATGGATAGGTACATGTATAATTCAGTGTTATCAATAGGTACATGGATAGGTACATGTATAATTCAGTGTTATGAATAGGAACAAGTATGAGATCTGTTTTACTGGATAGGTACATGTGTTTGGTACAATCGGTTGAGTACACTGTGTTTCGGAACGTCTATGATCGAACTTGTGTGGTTTGGTTCTGAGCACTTGGGTACGCACCGATAGACGTCCGTTGTTTGATTTTGAATGGGTTTGCTCAATTGCGACTATTGTGACTATTGAAACCATTGTAATCAAGATGACACATTGATTTTCCTTTTACGTAGACAAACTAAGCTATAAATATGAGATAGTTGTTTGATGACATACATAATGATGACTAGTATCCCAACGTCGTGGGTTGTCGCAAGAGACCTTGGATATTCGTTCAAAGCTATAGAAACTGTAACAAATCTCAGTGAAAATATCAACGCTGGTGATTTAGTTGATCGACTACTGGATCTAGATGAGCATGCCATGAATCACAATTTGGATCGTAGGTGGATAGAGGATTTCTCCATGCTACACTGCAATGATAGTGAAATTAGGAGGATCAAATTGGAACGATATGGAAAGAAGGAGACATCTGACAGTGTTTTAATAAAAAGTTCTCCCAATAAAAGTGACTTCAGAAGGAAATTAGAAGAAGAGACATTTAAATTATTATGTGAACGGAACTGCGTTAAATGTTTTAAACAGGGACGATCCCTTCTCTTTTTGCCATGTTCTCATAGCGTTATGTGTTCTACATGTTATGTACCCTTTGAAACTTCATCTTGTCCCCTTTGTGATGAAGAAATATCTTCAACAGTCACTGTATATCGTGCATGATGAGTCATCATGCAGGTCTGTGATTGGTCACTGTTGTGTCTTTGTTTGACTTTTCTATATAAGGAGGACATTGTACCGTTCTATTTCAAGCATAATTTGAGGCTAATACAATGTCAATCAGCATGTCGTTCACTACCAACATTCCCATTTCAATAATTTACCGAAGTCAACTCTTCACCGGCAATATATTTTATTCTGCCGTAAATATAACTGGCTATAAAGCGGATTTGGTGGATCTGATGGGGGAAATAGTGAAGTATTTCCGCTGCGGAGAGGACGTTGTGGTGCAGAGAATGTTGATGAGAGTCGTGAACAACGCTCTTACACGAGTTGCAAGATTTTGGCTCAATGAAGTATTTCGCCCACTAGCTCAAACGGAGATTGTACCGGAATACTCTCGCTGTTGGTGCAGCAGTATCCAACGGAAACTCAACACATGTCTCCATGACATTATCACCTCCAGCTACTATGACGAGAAGGGTGACAAATGTAAATTGGACTTATTCAGTGGACCGCCATCAGTAAGCATCAATGTGGCTGCTCAAGGACATTCTGAGGTAATCAGTTTGCGGGCATACTATGCCAATATTTTAAAGACTTTCCATTCAAAGCCCTGCTGTATGTGCTGCCCAATTTCAAAACATCTAATGAAAGACATTGAGCAGCTCATAACTGCTACAAATCAGACTCTAGCCGATGTGAGTGCATATCAGTTTCCCTCTACAACTTGTTAAGTGTTTTATATAATTTTATAAGTACCAGCAACAAACTCTGTGTGAATGCTTGTAAACTTTTGTGTATAATGTTGTAAGTACTAAGCAAAAATTGTAATTGTATTATCTATTTCCATATTAGAATAAAAATGTCTGTAAAACGGAAGGCATCTTCTCGTCAATCGAAACGGTCCTTCAAACCTTCAAGTCAGTTTAAAAAGGCGTTGCGAAAGTTAAACAGGATACATGATAATAAGAAGAAGTGTAAATTGATTCAAAATTCAAGTGATGATTTCATTCGTGATTTAGCTTTTGCAAATCACAAATGTCTACCTATTTACAAGCCTCTATTGAATTCTGGCTCTTTGAATAGCATAAAAAAGTTTTCAAATCCAAGGAGTAGTGATAAGAAAAGGCGAAACTTAATTCAGCGCGGTGGTGGTGGGTTTCTAAGTATGTTAAATGATATTGGAAACAGTATTAATGGTGTAATCAATAGTCCGCTTGGAAGGATTGCAGCAACTGCTGCAATGTTAATATAAGGTTAGCGAATCATAAAGTGACACGTCATCACTTTGATTGATGAGTCATATATAGGTGTATATAAGGAAGACGCTTTAATGATATTTTACCACTTTCAAGTGACAATTCATTTGCGCTGGTTGAAAGCTCCGAATTAGTACTTGTTGAAACATGACTCAGAAAATGTATACAATCAGAGAGGAAGGTGACGCTTTTGAGCAAGATCTCTTAAAGCTTCGTCCGACACGAAAGGTGCAAGGGATTGGAAATACATTCTACTTTTAAACCTTGAATTATGGTGATGATGGCTTTTATCTTCAAGTTCCATTCTTCCACAGTAATGGTATGTCTACATCAGGGTATAGCAATATGAGACAAATGCGAGTGACTTTTCCAAAATGGAAACAGGTGATTCTTAAAACCGTTGACTCTTTCGCGAAAGAATGTGTTGAGCTGCCTGAAAGTGCTCCCACTCATTGGAGAAAGGCATTAGAGGAAGGAGTTGGTTACAAGGAATTGCCGGAATTCGATACACTGTTTTTAAAACTATCGGATCATTTTCAAGCATTCGATCTCTTAACAAACGCGATGGAATGTGAGGATCTCAAACGGGGTCGCTATATGGGCTTAGTGCACGTTACCGGACTTTATATTGGCTCACATGGTTCGACTGGTAAAGTCGCATCTTTACAAATGAAGGTTCTTCAACTAGTCTATGAACCACTACCAATTGATAAATGTTTAATTAACATTGATAAGACTGCTTCAAGTGATGGGAAGGAAGAGAGCAAAAAGCGAGGGCGGAAATCTAAAGATGGGAATCCTAAATTGAAGTTGAAGCGCCAAGATGCTGACTTGAAAACTTTCTATAATCCTAATTGTGATGAGGAAACACAAATGTTTTAATTTGTAAATGTAACTTGAAAGTTTCTATTCTGAATGTAAATAAACGTGATCTGGAACATGTGTCTGTTTTGTTGTTCTAAGCAAAATTAGCAGGATGATGAGTTTAATGTTAATGGAATTATAAGATGACAGATTTTCGTCTATTCACTGATCGCACAATGTGTGTCGCTGGACCAAGTCAGTCCGGTAAAACTACATTTGTAACTGAATTGCTACAATATAGAAATGAAATGTTTAACAAGGAAATTAAGAGAGTCAAATGGTATTATGGAATATTTCAACCACAACTACATTCTGCACTTCGCCAGAAAGGTTATGAGGTGAAGCAAGGGTTGCCATCAACTGAGGATATCAAAGCAGGTGACTTACTAGTATTAGATGATCTATTACGAGAAAGCAAATCTTCAAAGGATGTAACTGAGATGTTCATTCAAACTGCACATTATAGGGAAGCTTTTATTATCTACATCACCCAAAACATCTTCGATGGAGGGAAAGAGCAAAGAACTAGAAGTTTGAATACACATTATTTGGCAATATTTAAAAATCCAAGAGATAGCAGTCAGATACATCATCTCAGTAGACAGATATTACCTCAACAACCTAAAGTACTTTCAAAAATATATTAAGATGTAACAAAGAAACCACATGGTTATCTATTTATTGATCTAACCCAGGAATGTCCAGAACGACTTCGATTTCGAACTAATATCATACCTAATTCCGTTGAACCAATGACAGTTTTCTCGGTTCACAGTTAGTTTTAAGCAATGTACTTTGTTGCCTTATTATTTTCAAACATGTCGTATTCAAAGATGGTAGTCATTCCTCAAGAGGAGTATGTACAATTGACTACATTACAAAGTGCACAAGAAGTCAAAAATATAGATCAACCTATTACGAATCAACTTAAGGAACTAACACAAAAGGATATGGAAATTCAGAAGATTAAGGATCCCTATCGACGAATGCAGTTAGCAGCTGAAAACATTGACGAGAGGCGACAGATTCGTGACAAGTTGCGACGATTTATAACCTTGTCAACACCTCGACCATATCGTGTGCGCGCTGAGCGATTATTTGACTTCATTGATCCACATGTGAAGTTCAATGAGAGAGGGGAGATAATAGATGAAACAACTGGTGATGTTATTAGAAATAGTCACATAATGACCTTCTGCAATATGCTGTCAGAGATGTAAGGCGAAAACTAGGTGCACCACAAGGGTGGTCATATTTTCAGAAAATTTTATCTGATCAAAATGTACCACACAATATTATTGGAGGACCGACTGTGAATGAGTTGGACAAGGGTCACTTACAAGATGAAACAAAAAGTAAAACACCCACGATGGCGGTCAAGCGAGAGCTTCATGATCCCGATGATCTTCAACCAAAAAGAGCTACTAGGCGCTCAATGCGTGTTGGAAAGGATTATAGTAAATATTAAGCAAATATAAATCAAGCCTTGCTTCTCTCATATCATGTCGCTACAAAAGTTTTGCTGCTATTTGAAATCTGTGCTCGAAGGTAAAGGAGAAGAGGGCATAGAGGTTGATATCAATTGTGTTAGCAGTTGCTGTGGGAGTAATACGCGTGCAAATCAGAACAAAGACGATGAGTACAGCAGTGAAACTCAGAAAGATTTATTACGACTTAAATCATCCCGCAAGCTTCAGTCGTCCGGAGGTTCTAGCTCGCGCAGCAGGTGTGGGAATAGAGAAAGTCAAGAAGTGGTTGAGGAGTCAACCGACTTATACTCTTCACAAAAATGCGAGAAAGCGGTTTCCAACAAGAAAATATGTTGTTAACAATATAGATAGTCAATGGCAAGCGGACTTGGCTGACATGCAACAGATATCACAGTACAATGATGGCTATAAATACATCTTAACCGTAATAGATATTTTATCTCGCTATGCTTGGGCACGTGCGCTGAAATCTAAACGAGGACCAGAAGTTGAAGCGGCTTTTCAGAGCATTTTCGATGAGGGGCGTGTTCCGCAAAGAATACAGACCGATCAAGGGAAGGAATTCGAAAACTCTCATGTTCGAAGTCTCCTTAAAAGTCATAATGTGGAATTGTTTAGTGTCAAAAGTGCTTATAAAGCTGCCATGGTTGAGAGGTTCAATCGCACACTGAAGACAAAAATATGGCGCTATTTCACTGCAAAAAATACACATGTTTGGGTAGGTGAGCTGCAGAAATTTGTTAAGAATTACAATGAAAGCTACCATCGAATCATTAAGATGAAACCAGTTGATGTTACCCCAGATAATGCGATGGATGTATGGCTTCGATTGTATGATAAGAAAGCGAAAAACATTTCCAATGAAAAGAAAATTAATGTTGGTGATAGAGTTCGGATTTCAAAGGTTAAGTCTACATTTGAAAAGGGGTGTCTACCTAATTGGACTGAAGAAGAGTTTTTTGTGGATGAAGTAAATACAAAATTTAGACCCACCATGTATAAATTAATAGATTACCATGGCAATCCAATTGAAGGAAAATTTTACTCTTATGAATTGCAAGTAGTAGACAGAAGTGAAGAGGTGTATATGGTTGGCAAAATAATTAAGAGGAAAGGTCATGGCAATCAAAGGAAATATCTAGTTAAATGGAAAGGATATCCTGATTCATTCAATAGCTGGATAACGCACCAGGATCTACAAAATGTGGAGGTGGGAGACACTCGTAACTTTTAAGCTAATATAGCATGTGACTTCTTCCATATATGAGTTTAACATGTCTACTAACTTCAACATCATTCTTCCAAGCAATAGCAACCCAAAGATATTCCCAGGCAACAGACCATCTCAATACTCTGTTGAATTCGCTAATCCAATTACTCTGCATGGACACCATGAAGTTGCTCTAACTGAAATTACTTATTACAACAATATCAGTTTGCTAAAGAACAACTATTTTGAATTACATAAAGAAGTGCGAGAGAAGGATGATTGCTTTCACATATTTCAAAATAGTCTGCATGGTACATGGGCATTTCATCATCTAACTTTACATCCTTTTTCAACATCTTTACCATCTGTCCAAAACATGATTAAAATTCAAAAGGCATTTGCAACGTCAACTTTTGATTCTAAGGTTCCCACAATGAGCTTGCAAGATACAGAAAAGGAAATCGGTAGAATGCTTGAACGAATAAATGATCTCTTCAAGCTGACTTTGAATAAATTCTACAAACCAGTCATAAAGGGGTCAACAAAATTGATGAAGGAAGGGAAGCATGTTCTTCTTGTATTAGGTAAGGATTTGAGTCATACTTTTGGGTATTCCAGAACAACTTTCTCATCAAGATATTGGTACAATGGACGTGGGTGGAATTCGGAGAGGAAAGTCACTGATTTTCGATGTAGAATTGTGCCATTGTATGCATTACAAAAAAGGAGCATCCGAGTAAAAAATAAATTTGAGGTCATTAGAAGTGTTGAAGACTTTGCAAGAAAGTTTCAAGGATCAGTGCCAGAAACGTTAATGACTTGTGAATATACGAAAGAGAAAGTAACTTTATTTACTGTTGAAACGGAGGCAGAATTTATTGTTTTTACTAAAAAGACACCATTGGAAAAGTCTGAGTCCGCTGTTATTGAATTCGGATCTGAAATGATTGGGATGTTTAGGGGCCTTGAAAGCGCACCTTGGTTGACAGAGTTAAATGATACATTCAAGGTTCAATTGTCCTCTTCTAAACTCAAAGCATCAACAAATGCTTCATGGGATATCCACGTATACAGCGAAGACATATTGGGTGATGATTTGTCTACTTCCAGTGAACTTGTAAAAAGAGTTAATTTGAACATTAAAAGCTTGAAAACGCCATCTGAATTGTGTACAAAGTTAAATGAGTTTGGTGTAGATTACCTTGATGCAGATGAATATCACTTTTCTTATGACCCACATAAGAAACGCATGATTCTAAAGGTAGGGAAGAACTCTCTTATCAAGCTGGATAGCGTGTTAACGACCACATTGGGATTCTCAAAATCAACTATTTATGAAGGCACATCAATAGGCGATACAGCCCCATCACTAGAGCGTGATATAAGTAACTTATACGTCTATTGTAACATTATTGAATATACAAGGGTTGGCGACATTGAGGCCCCACTTCTGCGCACATTTCCACTCTCATCCGTAAGGAAGCAACTAATCAATCGAGAATTTTTTAACACAATGTATCTACCAATCAGCCGAAATTTCATCAATAGAATTGACATATCAATTCATGATGACGCAGGAGAAGTAGTACCGTTCTGTGGTGGTGTTACTGTTTTAACCCTACATATTAGGTCACGAGAATAAGGCTTTACGCTATTGTGACTTCCATAGTTATTCAATAGTCATAATGACAGGCATTTACAGTGGACCATCATATCAGAGCGGTTATCCCGGGTTTGTTGGAGGAGGCATATTTGGTGCACTAAGACGTATGGTTCTTCCAACACTCAAAAAGTATGGCGTACCAATCATGAAGCGTGTTGGAAGCAGGGCTTTAGATTTTGGTGCAAATGTTGCAGCTGATGCGCTTCAAGGTGAGGATATCGGTGAATCTATGAAAATGCGCGCGCAGCAATCTGCCATAGACGCATTAGATGATTTAACAAAGACGAGACGTACAGTTCGGAAGAAGCGTAGGAAGTCAAGACAAGTTGGATCCGGTCGAGTTACTAATACTAAGCAAAGACGCAGGAAAAGTAAAAAGCCGACTAGAGCAGCACGTTCTAAATCTAGACGTCGAGTGAAAACAAGAAAGCGCAAACGAAATTCCACAGCTACTAGAAACAAGTCAAAACGAAGGAAGACAACATATTTATAGAGCTAATACGATGCAGAGTATCAATTCGGCTTTGTGTTTCTTCGATTCTCCCCCTCATCAGACAGACATCATCTCCTCAACAATTGTAGTCCCCACAACAAATATCGATGGTAACCAGCAGCCTATTCAGTTTGATATACCTGCCAATCCTCAAGATTATATTGACTGTCAATCCATTGATTTAGAGTTGTGTATACAAATTAAGAAGGCTGATGGTACAAATATCGATTCATCCAAGGATAAAGTGGGATTAGCAAATCTTCCTATTGCCAGTCTGTTCTCAGATGTGTATCTAATATTGAATGACAAACAGATTGAAGGAGGGGATCGAGCATATCCCTATGGAGCATACATACATACAATGACGCAATTTCAAAAGCAAGCTAAACAGTCACACTTGGAAGTTTCTGGGTGGTATGATGATCAGCAAGGGAAATTTGATGATGTCTCAAATACAGGGTTAAAAAGACGAATGGATTTAACAGCGGATTCAAAGGAATTATACTTGAAAGGACCTGTCTATCTTGATTTCCTTCGTCAATCTAGATATCTGGTATCACAGGTTAAAATGCAAATAAAATTTATTCGTGCAAATCCTGAGTTCGCGTTAATAGCTTTTGGAGCTACAAACTATCAAGTCAACATAAGTAATGCCGTGCTCAATGTAAGGCGAGTAACAATGAACCCGTCAGTCATCAACGAGCATGCGACAGGATTGAGGAAAAACAATGCAATATATCCAGTTAATCACAGTGTGTTGACAAACTTCACAATTGGTGCGGGATCATCCTCACATGCCTACCCAAATCTTTTTCCCACTGCAATGCCAAAGGCGGTGTATATCACATTTGTGGAAAATGAGGCATTCATTGGTGCTTTTGAAAAGAATCCATTCAATTTCCAACACTTTAATGTTAGCAAACTAGCACTCTATCAGGATGGGAAATTTGTATCTTGCAAAGCATATGAGCCTAATTTCAAAGATGGTAAATTCGCACGTGAATATGGTTCTACTTTCACCGCCCTCAACATGTTTAATACATATGATTCAAATGGAATTACAATGGATATGTACAAGAATGGCTACTTCTTCATTATGTACAACCTCACAGCAGATGCAGATCTAGGTGGTGAAAGCGTAGGAGTTACAAAGCCTGGAAATCTACGACTGGAGGTATCATTTGAGTCACCTTTGAAGAAAACAATTACTTGTCTCATTTATGCTATCTATGATAGTAAAGTTGAGATAACAAGAATGCGAGACGTGACTGTCAGCTATCAGAGATGAGTAACCTAAGCAACATAGAAATCTTCAGGAAAATAAGGAAAGCTCATCCGTATTCCAAGACAATATTTCTCAATGTCTTTTCTAGAGATAATTTACCTGATTCAATTCCTTTCTATCCTTGTTCGCTTATCATCAATACGGATACCAACAATCTTCCCGGAAAACATTGGATTGCTGTATACATCAATCGTTATAAAGTTGCCGAATATTTTGACTCTCTTAATCAACCTCGTTTACATGATATCGCATTATGGATGAACAGGTTCTCCTGGACTGTTAGGAAAGTGACATCGTTCCCACTTCAAAGTAATACATCTCTAATGTGCGGTGGCTATGTACTCTATTTTGTCAACGAGAGACCATTGAAAAATAACTGTAAAAGTGCTTTAGAACTATTTTCAAAAAACTGTGATAAAAATGATGTAATTCTTACTAAGTATGTCGAAACAGTTTTGAAATAAAGTTTTATGTTGTATCATTAACTTGCTCTCTTTTTTTTCCAAAACAAGGGTTTATAAGGAAAACAAAAACATTTTCATATTTCATTATCTATTCACATATATACAAAATCTACAATTTGGTTTTCATGAAACATTTTTTCAAGTCACATATGATGGGAGGCACATCACTTATGTCTTTGATGCCGGTTATCACAATCTTTCCATTATGGAATACATGAACATGATATGGGTGCCAGTTAGTCATCTGTGCTGCTGGAAATAGTTCCACTTCATAAGTGAGATTATTTGATGATGTTGACTTTACGAAAGTCATAATGATAGTTCAATTCACATAACACAGTCATTGTCTTCACTTCCCATTCAGATAATGAGTCACTAAATAAATTTTCCAACGTAGAATGTAGACATGGTAGATCACCATCAGTGAAGCCACCAACACACTGGATTGTTCCATTTGGAAAGAATAGGATAGTGAGAGATTTATCCTTCCTCTGAATCCTCCATGTTAACATTGAGGGTCTTCCAAGATGTAAGCTCGTTGTCGGCTTCAATTTGCGTTTTATCAGTAACCATTGTTTTCGGTTGGGTATATTCCTCTCGATCTCTTGTAGATTGAGTTTTGACGTTGCTTTTGTAGTTAAAATCCGATTTACAACTTCCAACCGTTTGATGTCCTCCATCTTTAATGAATGACGTTATCTGTGGTAGTATCTCCCTTGTAAAGGTTTCCCATGTGACGTCACTGAAACGAAAAAATCGATATTCAACATCTTCCCGTTTTGGTGAACAGACGTATAGTTTGACTGATGAATCACACTTTATCCATACCTTGTTATCGAGAGGAATCTTAATCCGAGTCTTATGGTTGTCAATGAGATCCGCAAAGTCTTTCAGTGAAGGCAATGAGTCAATACTAATGCAAACGCCACGATGTTTTCGAACACTATTTGCTATTGAATGACGAAATGCTATTCTTTTAGAATTTGTTATGTGAACGTTTTGGACGTCACTAAGTTTCCATGTTCTTATGTAATGAGGCATGTTCCGAAAGCTATGTTTCAAATTTGAGTTTAATGTTTGCCTAAAGTTTGTTATTATATTAGCTCAACATATCGGAATGATGTTGAGTACAAATTCTTCACATATTCATTCACATTAGGACTACCTATTTATTAGTAATCATTTCTACATATCGGAAAGATGTAGAAATTTCAATTTAGTAAGACTACTTATGTATTAGTAATTGTTGCTACATGTCGGAAGATGCAGCAATCGCAAGATCTATTACAAGTGGAATATTATATTGTTTTTATTTAGACTTATTCTACATCACCTGTGACAGGAAGGCATCTCCTTCTCTTCGACGGTGGGGGAAGACCTAGGCTGTAGTGTCCATATGGTAATGATAAATTTTTATCCAGCCAACAGCGCTTATCCTCCCAAAGTGAAAGACCTCCCTTCCTAAATGATTTTGTGCTAACTATGTGATTTTTTGAATTTATAATTGTCATATCTTCAGTTGTATCATTCTCACTATAATAGACACTCCTATAGTCATTACGTTTCAATTTTTTAACTGCTGCTCTCTGAATTCCTTTTGCACGTTTGATGCTATGATTCGTAGAGTCTAGATATTTCATTGAATACATTTTCGGTTTTAGTAGGATCATTTCCTCAAGCAACTTTCCAGCACAATCATCCTTAAAACAACCTAATCTAGCTTTGTTTGTAGTTGAGTATAATCGGTGGTGACTGTTATAGTTTGAAGAGTCAAACTTTTCACCGAAGTATAGAAGTATATCTTCCAGACGGACAGATGGTGATGTGTATAAACATAGGAAGAAACTGTCGGTATCACCTCCACAAAGTCGCGTTCTATTTATCAGTGGACATCCTTTTAGATCATTGTAATATAATTGATACATTTCCAACTTACTATAGTCAAGTACTGCTTGACCAACATATATTAATTTATTTAAAACTATTGAAGGTTTGTACATTTCCATACCAACCAGATCTTCATCAAATATTTTGTGTTGAACATAGAGAGGATGATTTGACAATTTCAGTAGTTGTTTCTCATTGTTGACTAGTTTAAATTTTTTCCTTCTCCTTACATTTTCCATTGTTTTACCATATAAAGAATTATTTTTCAATTTGTAGAATGACTTTTCGAAGTCAGTGCTTGATTGAGCCCTCTTTTGAGAGTTCATATCAATGTATGTTTTCAACTAAGACTTTTGTGTGAATTTTATGCCACTATGAATCTTCTTGATTCTCATGCCCATGGTCAAGTAAAATTTAAAAATTGAATAGTGGACTACATAATTTTCCCTGTCAAATTGATGGAGCAGAAGTTTCTTGATAGAAGAAAAATGTGTATTTGGTCTTACTTTTTCATATAGATTTTTCATATAGTGTGAAAACATTCTCTTTTCAATCATCTGCATTTCTGGAGCTAATGGGAAATCGGCAGTGTCATCATGAATGGCTGCAGGATACTCTAAATCTAAATCAAAAATGTAGCCGATTTCACCATCATCATCTATATTTTGAACATTTTCTTCAATCAAAAAATTATCTAATTCACTTTCATTCAACCATTTGAAATTTGAGTGGGGTAGATTCCTACTGAGTGAAGAACCGTAAAGGTTATTAACATCTAAGTAGGTCAAATGTCGACTTTCATGTGTATTATTTCCTAATTCTTCAATGCGTGCACGCGCTCGGTGAATGTTGGTGAAAGTCATACCCCCTCTAATTCCTCGTTCAAATAGATTGTACATATTTTCATCTTGTATAGTGTGGGGGATCATTGGAAGAGAAATTTAGTGCTGAGGTAAAGCTAAGATGTGGGAGACTGACAAAATGTACAGGGTCGACTTCATCCTCACGTTCACTCAATGCTCTAAACACTTCAAATATGTCTGCCAACAATAAAACATCTAACTTCAGATATGCCAGCATGTAATCCCCAAATGTGCTACAATTAAATTCAATCCATGCCTTGTTAGCGTGTTCATATTTACTATCGGAACAGTGCTCACGAGTAAGATCATTATAGAATTCAAATTGTGGTGGTAGACAGTCTTCCGTCAACGTGTTTAAGTTTTTGAAGTATGAATATGGAAACACTCCCTTCTGATATAAAACATTATCACTTAATTGTGGAAATTCTACCCTTAATGTCTCTACATGCTCATACGCTTGCAAGCCCTTGGCTAATTCACTCAAGGATGCACTTAGAAATTGATATGAGTCTAAGAATTTTAGTTTAAAGTATACTGTCTTCCCTTTGTATTCATTTACAGGGACACTTGCGGATAAAGTTATATATTTTTCAGCAGTTGCTGCTACAACATCTAATTTCCAAGATTTCATTCTTCCAATCGCTTTATAGCAAACGATGCGACTATCATAATTTTAAAAATTGTGGAAAAATATAGGGAGCTCCCGTCTGTTAAGTCTTAACCGGAGATTGCATTTCCTACATAATGTTTGCCTATATCGTCCGGTGATATGATCATGATCACGAACTTTTATGACTTCATCGCTGAATTTCGATCTACATTTGTTGCAACATTCTGCATTCTCATGGCGTGCTTTTTCATCCGCTGACAGTGACATTGGCTGCCTAGTTGTTGCACATTGGTTGTCATATAAGTCTTGGGCTACAGTTTCTAAGTGGTGCAAGAAACTAATAATGCAATTTTCTCCCTCAAAGAGGTAATACTTGTTTTCAAATTTCGATTGAAGGGCATTATGCCAGACATGATAAGCTCCAATGGCCGCAGGTTTATGTATTTTATTATCAATGTAGCACTCTATATCTGCATAAATTACTAAAGGAGGACTTAGTTGATATTCCATGCTACTTGTTAGTACTTTTAGATCCGATGGCATTTTTTCCATTTGTGCTTTTCCTCGAATGCAAAACTGGAAGTGTCGTTCTAGTGTTGTCTTATATGTGAATGACTGAGTGCATCTTTCGCAAAAGTATTTATGTCTTTTTAAAGTTCTCCTATACAATCTTGACAGCTTTGGAATTCCACAATAGTGTGCTGCTCCATTGTTTAGAATTAGCAAAATATTAACCGTTTGCCTACCAGTATAGTTACTATTGTAACGAACACCTTTGAGTCCATTTTCATAAAAGTGAATGTTAATTTTAATATCATTATTTTTCTCGAATTTTGGAATATCTTTGATTGATACTGAATTGGAAATGCCTTCCATATTTAGCTCAGATGTCCACTTACTATATGATTTTACTTCATTCCTTGAATAAATTACTTCATTATAATGCAATATTGATAAAACTTCATATAGGAAGCAATCATTTGCATTTGAATTAACATTAATGACAGCTTTAGAGTTTTTTAACTTCTTTGGTAGAGGAAATGATTGTCCACCTGACAGTATTGGACTTGTTATTACATTGAACTCTATATTTTGTACATCATCTATAATGCAATTGCTACCCTTTTTTGTGAAGGCTTCAATATGATTTATTAGACTATTTAGATGATCCTGAAACCAAGCATCATAGTCATAAATATAGTTTGAGGATGATGAGGTAAAGTGTGCGAGAAAAGTTTCTTCTTCTTGAGGATTAGAACGGACATAACGAATTTGTGCAATCAGACGACCGCGCAATTGATAGCTCCTTAGTAAGTCAGACACTAAATTCCCTAACATGGAACGCATGCTTTCTAAGAATGATGTTATGTCCACAGTAGGTGTTGTTGGCGTGATATCATACACACGTGCATGGCCATTGAGTGCGCTTTCGCTGAGACTAACAGTTCCATAGTTATTATGCATGTTCATCGCACTATTTGTGTTATGTACATTCATATGCTGTCGAAATCTACTTATAGAGTTATACGTTTTGCCACACCGAGAGCAGTATTGCATAAAGTTTTGTATGTTAGTTGAAGTGCTGGTTGTTGGCTTAGAAGTAGATCTATTTTGATTATTTGAATTTGACTCTGTTATGCTATCATTCGGTTTATTATTGCATACAAGTTTATGCCTCTTAAGATTATCCATCCTATTCGTCTTATATGGACACTTGCTACATTGATACGTTTTTCCTAACTTACAAAATTTTTCATAACGTTGCAAATTGCCTATGAGAGTGAACACTTTTCCACACTTGGTACAGACAACCATGATTATTGATGAGGATTGAAATTAGCAAGCCCTTATATACATCTACCATCTAATGACGTCAGCGTCATCACCAGCCAATACCATATGTTCCGATCTGTTGTAAAGATAAAACACATACAATTTCAACAATTATTTTTTTTTTCAAAAAAGAAGAAAATAGAAGTTAAAGTAATAAAGTTACAGTTTAACACATTTGACAATACCACTATACCACTGCAGCTGTCACTACAGCCACCCAAATCGTCCATCCTCGTAAGGCGCACTCTTCTGATGCCATTTTGGGAACATTCGAGGTGCACAAGCGTTTCTTTGTTATGCTGTTGGCTGGTGGTTACTTGGGAGGCCAACAGGAGGTTTGATTGAGTAATATTTCTTAGAGACTCAATCAAACCTCTATTGTCCTCCTTCAACTTCAGCTCGCGGGCCTCAACCTCCTTTAGGCGCTCTTGGCAACGACGGAGTTGTACCTCAACGTCTTGTACCTCGTGTTGTACCTCTTCTGCTGTCGCGTCGAGATCCACATTGTACTGCCGAACAGGGAGAGCAGCTGGAGGTGCGGGCGCAGCAGCGTGAGAGGAAGGATCTGCGGCTGGGATCGGAGAGGAAGGAGCTGCGGCTGGGATCGGAGAGGAAGGAGCTGCGGCTGGGATCGGAGAGGAAGGAGCTGCGGCTGGGATCGGAGAGGAAGGAGCTGCGGCTGGGATCGAAGAGGAAGGAGCCAGTGTCATCATCGGTGATAATGGAAGGCGCACACTCCAGCTCGGAGAAGCCCGGATGTGGCTGAACGAGACCTCCTCCTGAGATGCACACATCGCGGAGTCCTGTAATCGAAAGAAACAATTGTTTATCAGCTATTTAACATTTTATCATTGATGAAATACAAAAGTCAATTTCTCTTACCTCCGGCTGGATTGTGACCTTCTGACCGGATCCAATCTCTCTCTCACGGGGCCACGAGTCATTCTAAAAGAAAAATCAATCTATTACAAACAAAAAACATATTTTAATAGAAAATTCTATACTCATGCAGTTGACCAACTTTGATACTTACATTTGTAACAGGATCATCATCCTCATCGGAAGAAGATGTCGAGGAAGAAGTCGCTGACGAAGTTTCCTCATCAGATGAAGTCGCTGACGAGGTTTCATCGTCCTCTGATGAAGACTCCCGAATCGAATATGGCTTCTCCTCGTTATCTTCCACCGATGTACTCGTCGCTGGCGTCGAAAGGAAACTTCGGTGCTTCCTGAGGGACAGCGACCGCACAACCTGCAGAGAAAAATAAGATAACATGTTCGCAACTCATTGAGAAGCATACATGTTCTTGGAAATACTTCATGCATTGAGAAATATTATTGACAAATAACTAAACAATGACACTTACGGGACTAGGAAGACACTTCTTCTCCGGTGTAGGCAAACGGGGTATACTGTTCACACCTGTAAACAGCTGAAGAAAAGAACATATTCAATTTCACATAAAGAGCTAATGAATAACTTTAATACTTACATTTCTCAAGCATTCAGCCGCTTTCTCCTCTTCAAAACTGACACAAGTCTGTTGAGGCAACTCACTCTGAAATGTTGTGACAATGTTGAAATACTTTTTACATGGCAGAATAATTAATGGAGTAAATGTATTCTCACATTTTTAGTGACGATCTTTTTCTGAATTAAGACCTTGGTCTTCTTAGGAGGAGGCATCTCATCATTATCCTGAAATGTTTAAACGATATATGTTTTTATGTATAATGAACCAATAATTAATTTATTCGGTTTTAAGAAGCTATCCTTTGAAGGTATTATGTATGATTGGCAGAACTCACCTCAAAATCACTTAAGGTGTCATCGATGAACTGTCGTGACTTGGGGGCTTTCTTTGGGACTCGGGACTTGATAGGTTTCTTTATTGCTGTAGGCTCATCAACCTGTGAAAGGACACCTTCCATCGGCCTCTCCTTTTGAAATAACCGCTGCAACCTCCTCTTTTCAGCCTTTGAGGTGAGGTTGATGCCCTTCCTCCCATTTTGCTGAGCACATGGTGTGTGTTTTTCAATGAATGCCTTAGAGGCTTCGGTATTAACCTTTTCATTACTCCGTTTATATGACTTGCAAGTTAGGCAGTACAGATACGTGCAGTCACTTTTGAAGATGCAGTTCTTGTGACCGCTCTTATTAGCATGTCGAACGGGTAATTGGCATGTATCACAGAAGTGAAAAATTAGGCGCTGTCGCGCAAGACTCTCTTGTCGGACCATCTCTATAGAGGAAAAAAATTTTGATTATAATTTTATCTCTTATTAAATGAGAACTCATTTATATATCATCAACAAAACTCTATGAAGTACTACCTTGATATTGAATAAATCTTAGAAAGAATTGAAATCTGAAGTTGAAATTGAAACCGAAAGTCGAAAGTTTAATTTTCATTCGAAAACGGTTTGCTCATAGAAAGAGTTGAAATTTACAAGTAGCTGTCTTGAAATTATTTAATTTCGAAATTAATTTAATGGAATGAAAGTGAAATTTCGAAAATTTCAACCAATCCTCAATTTGTTTAATTAAACAAGCTTGAATTTTATACATCTGTTAGCAGATGACAGACTGAATATTTAAAATGGATGAAGGCTTTATTTAGGTATCTTTTTATTTATTTACAAACTGTGAAAATCTTGTTGATTCAAATACACTTACATTTAAACTGATATATTCATGTCTCTCGCTCAATGACTTAATATAGGATGAAAAATTAAAAAAAAACATGGTTAATAATATAACATAAAGTGTTCCTATCCTAAAAACCCAAGCTTCTATATTTAAAGCTATTTGGTTATAAAAACTTAATAATGTTCCTACTCCCGAATATCCTATAAAGTAGCACAACATGACAATGAAACTCACTTCAGAATTGTAATAAGAACCGGAGAACGGAGGAACGAAGAACGACGTCTGCTATGGACAATGAATTATTTGAAAATGAGTGAAAAATCGTTGTGTGCAACTTCTTTATATATGAAATTGACAAAGCAACTATGAACAAAGACCTTATGACATCACATCCTGGAATTGGTACGGTCAAATAAAATTGATAACTCAAACAAGAATTGGAACAGCTGGTTTATTTTTAACCTTAGAAATGGAAGTGCCATCATATGTGTTGAAAGATTTCTACATGTAAACAGTAGAGTGAATTCAAAGTAATATGAACTGATGGACTGATGAATTATTTGATATACATGTTATTATTAATAGTCATATAATGATTCAAATTTGAAGATATAAAACGTGTGATTTGAATATAACATTAAATTTGAATTAAGCGCTAAATTTCGAAAATTCAAATTTCGCGCCAAAATGCGAATAATCAAATTCAAAGACTTTTTCGAAAATTTCAATTTCGCGCCAAAATTCAAATAATCAAATTAAAATACTAGGGTTAAGGGCTAGGGTTAGGGTTAGGGTTAGGGTTAGGGTTAGGGTTAGGGTTAAGGTTAGGGTTAAGGTTAGGGTTAGGGTTAGGGAAGCAAGAAGAGTATCTATGGCACCCGGAACCCATGGGTAAATAAATTTTCGAGGGCGCGAAGCGCCCGAGAAATTTTGACCCCCCCCCGCGCCGTGTATGAAGTGTATGAAGGTCAAAGGTCAAGGTCAGGTCTAAGGTCAAGGTCAAGTGTAGAGGTTTGTATATTATGGTCATTTTTAGTTGTAAAACTTTAACTTTGAAAATTTGTAAACTTAGTCATTTTTGTAAAAAAACTTGGAATTTTTCAAGTTGCATACAGATGCATACAACTGGGATTTTTTCATTAAATGGGTACATACAATATATCATTCGAATGCTCTTTTCATGCTGATTCTAATGGTGTATTGTATGACACATGTATGACATATAACTAGAGAGCTACATGTCTTTAAAGAATGGGCTAAAAACTTAGTGAATTTAAAAATCTAACATTTGTCTGCTTGCATACAGTTGCATACAACTAGGATTTTCCCATCGAATAGGTACATACCTTATATCATTCGAAAGGTCTTTTCATTCTCAGTCTTATGGTGTCGTGTATGACACATGTATGATATCATCCTTGACTGCTACAAGCATTTTAAAATTAACAACATAAGTGTTTCTTTAAAAGTTATATGTTCCTATTTATTTCAAGTTGAAGTCTTCATATTTGATTTTTTGTTTCAATTCAGTTATTGAACATCATTAATTGTAGATAGTTATTCCCCTTTCCCATTCAGACCTTAATTGAAGACCGATTTGTGAAATGATAAAACAAGTCTGTTCATATATACAAATGAATATTAAATGAAGAGATCAAGAAAAAACACACTAAATGTCATCAAGGTAAGGAAAGGGTACAAGTTTTTTCAAGTCCACTTGCACATGGATCCTGGTCTTTTTGGGCGCACAGGGACAGCGACGTGGTGTGTCAAGGTCGATGACCGAAAATTCGAGAGCGGTTGTGAGGTTCCGCTCGTTCGGCTCCATTCGCATGAAGACCCGTTTTGTGTGGTACTTTTTCGGGGCGTTCTTCACTTTGACCGTGACCCTTCTATAAAGTGGCGTTCGCATGGACTTCTTATTCATGTGACGCATCGTCTCGATTGATACGTCACTATCCTCACCATCATCACTCGAGTAGTCGGGCGATGCAGGGGCTTGGGTGAACACCACCGGCTCGTTTGGTGTTGTCGATCGCTCCATCGGAGATTGGGGAGGTGTATTGGTACGTTCCACTGGCGAAGTGGTACGATCAGCAGTACCGTTCTCAACTGCGGCTTCCTGTTTGCGATCCATTATGACTTGTAGATTTAAAATAATTGTAACTTGTAAACGTGAGGATTAGAACCTTTGATAAGAATTGGTACAAACCTCGGACTTATATACTTTTTAAACAAAGGAAATCCTAACAGCCAATCAGAGAGGTACCGAACTTCCCTAAAGAATATATAACTATATAAAGGATGTCATTGTTCCAAACTGTTAAGTACTTATCCTCAACGTTCCATAACAAGAAGCATGTCCTCAAAACCATTATTTTATTTTCAAAATGACAGCCAAGTCATTATGGGAGGTCAGTTGGACATGACCATGCATCTCTGTTGCGGCTGCAAAGTGGCCCTGTGGAAAACCTTGACTGTGTCAGCACTTCAAAGGCGGAGTGGACTACCGGTGAAGTGTCCGGTACACGAGTGTGACCATGACTTTAGCAAAAATCAGACATTTCATGAATGGTGTGATGACTTCCTGAAGATCATGGAGTCGCCTGAGGGACGTGATCTGTACCCATCATTTATTTTTAATGCATAAATTAAACTTACATTGTAAATCTCTTGTCTTTTTCATTTTAAACATAGTTCTGGAATTGGTTTTCTTATTGGGGAGCAACTAAATCATAACTGCATAGTAAAGTTTCACATCTAAATAGTGCTACATTTAAAATAATTGTCACAATAGTCGCAATTGAGCAAACCCATTCAAAATCAAACAACGGACGTCTATCGGTACGTACCCAAGTGCTCAGAACCAAACCACACAAGTTCGATCATAGACGTTCCGAAACACATTGTACTCAACCGATTGTACCAAACACATGTACCTATCCAGTAAAACAGATCTCATACTTGTTCCTATTCATAACACTGAATTATACATGTACCTATCCATGTACCTATTGATAACACTGAATTATACATGTACCTATCCATGTACCTATTCCTCGCAAGTAGGGCACAGTTTTCACTACTATGGCCGCCGTCGCTGACGTCCCCCCTCCTGTCAGACGAGTCGGCCGTGGTCCGCCGCCGTGTTGCTTCGAGTCTGACGTACCCCCCTCCTGTCAGACGAGAGCATCGGCCGTGGTCCGCCACCGTGTTGCTTCGAGTCTGACGTCCCCCCCTCTGGCCCGACGACGTAGCGAGAGGTGGTTTGTGATGCGCTCTCCACGTTGGCGTGGTGTGCCGGCCAGGTTGGGAATGGTGGAATTTCGGTGTCGGACCTCACCTGAAAAAATCCTAAGTGTCAGAGTGACTTTGTATGGACAAAATTTTGAAAATTTTTCCAAAGTGTCGAATTTCAATCTGGGACCCTGACCAAAGTTTGTTTCATCAAATTTCACTGACCCCCCCCGACAGCGATCTTCTAATTTTGGTTCTAGTGGATGGATTTTGTCTTATAGATACTCATTTGAAAGAGGAGAAAAAACTGCTCGGTGACAATTTTGTTGCGAGTCAATCCGATCAGCCGTTCAAAAGTTAGAGCTGTTACAAGATTTTAGGTCGGAGCTCACCTAAAAAAGTCCTAAGTGTCAGAGTGACTTTGTATGGACAAAATTTTGAAAATTTTTCCAAAGTGTCGCATATCGACCTGGGAACTTTACCAAAACAGTTTCCATCAAATTTCACTGGCCTCCCCCCCACAGACCCCCCCCGGCACCGATCTTCCACTTTCGGTTCTAGTGATCGTAGAAAGTCGTGCAATAGCTCGTTTGAAAGCTAAGAGTGAGACAAATTCACTGAAAGAAGCGGCTTGTTCATATCTGTCTTTGTTTAGATGTGATACGCCATTTAAGATTTGGGAGATTGGCGAAAAACGACAGAGTTAGAATTTCACAAGAAACAGCTCCAGCGGGCGAACGAAGGCTCGGATTGGTAAACGGAGGCCAGATTTGGAATCAGCTTGATGTTATTGTCCAATGAGGATCATCATCCAATGAGAATCAAGCATTTCTATATAAATAGCGAGCCTTCCACAGTGAGAATCATTCCATCGTTTAATCACACGAGTGACGGACGCACATTTTCTCTCTCTCTCTATTCTATTATCCAACTAAAATGGTAAGTCGCTACTTCCCTCCCTCTCCTCCCTTGAACGTAAACTTAATACAATCTTTTTCATTTTCAGGCATCTACTCCATCTGCTGCACTAGTAGGACAAAATGGCGGTCAAACGTTACAGGGTTCGCTACGATCAGATCATCTACAACTGAGGCCAGTGGAAGAAACAACCAAGGTACATAATCCTACACCGTTACAGCGTAAATTTAAACAAGTCTTGCGTTATGACGATCATAGCGTAGTACTCCAAACGGGAATGCTCCCTTCCACGGATGTCAAGATAATGCGCAATCAGTATGGGGACTACATACTGATCCCCGTGAGTCCGTACATTCGCCGCCAACTTGATATTATTGAAGAGTACGTGACATTAAATATGGACATTCCTACTCCTCTTGCTCAAGAGTGGAAGGCGAGAGATGACAAGGATACTCCCTATAGAAAGATTTGGGATGGTAATCAAATTTGCCTACCGGTATCACATTGGTGTACTTACTATAAGAAGGAGGGAGATCATTCAACATCCATCACATGCGACGAGCTCGGAGAAGGTACTTGGGATATCCTCTTCAAAGTGAATGGGCTATATTATGGTCGGCATAAGGATAATAAAATAGCCTCTCTCTCCATGCATATGGAATCCATCCTATATATTCCAAAACCACCCAACGTGGATGACATAATTGATCAAATCCTTAACAGCGGTGGTACGAAGCGCAAGTCGGAGAAGAATGCTGCCTCAAAACGCAAATCAAAGAAGGAGAATTACTAGTCCTTTCCTAACTCTACCCTATGACAATTCGCTTATGTGCTTTGAGTGTCGTAGACGTGGTCTTATAAGATACATTTTACTTCTTCGTTGCCATCATATCATTTGTGTATTTTGTCGTGAAAAGCATCGATGTAATTCTTCATTTTGTAATATGTTATAGAACGTTTCCTTAGATGTGTAAATTTCCGTTTTAGGCTTCTATCATCATTTTTATGGATTGTGAGGATGAACCTGTACAGGAGCTCAGTGCTATTGCTATGAGCAATTGGACATATCAGATTGTTAGTGTCCATCATCAACATGCCAACTGCGATCCCAATGTTGATCAATGGGCGAGAAAACACATTCATGGACTTAATCTGAAATATTTGCAAGACTATGGCTTTTCTTGTGAGAGTGCTCTTCTTATTGACTTTAAACGATGGTTAGCTGCTTTCAATGTTATACGCATCTTTTGTAATAATCCTGGTAAGGAGAGGAAAGTATTTCCCAATCTAATCATTGATGACATTTTGCTCCCACCTTGGGATAATAGAGTGAATCAACACTACCATGAAGTCACGAAACGTTTTAAGGATTTGTGTGTTCCTATTTTGTCTGTTCGTTGTAGTAGCTACGTTCATAACCAATGCTTCTTTCCTCCTTACCTCAACACTGCCAAAGTCCTGTATGGTTATCATTGCTCGCTGTATGATAGTTACCAGCTGTATCTATTTTATCTGTTTCAAACCATTGATTAATAATGCATGCTTGTTACAGATATTCAATAAATGCTACTATGAGAAGAAGAGTTGTTGTTTTCATGCAATGGATGGGTTAGTTAAAGGGCGATCATGTCTTCCTCAAACGACTGCGGAACATTACATTTTCATAGACAAAGTTTAAAAGGAGCTGTTCAAGATTATGTGATAAATTTTCATAAAGATGAGACCGACATCGAAGCAGTGATCAATGATGCTAGCACTCTATTTCTAGAGTTAATGAATACATTCTCTGATAGCATTGTCATGGCGCGATTAGTTGCGAAAATTAAGTTTAGTCATTTTGGAAAGGGAGAGGTGGAAAGTCGCTCTTTCCATTTTGCTTCTTATTCAATGGAAGTGGTAGATCACCCCAAAGAATTTTTTAAAAGACATATGATAAAAATTGCTGAACGTCTTAACGCATTTAACCATCATGGTAGCAGTCTAGTGATTGAAGCGATTTCAGATATTCACATTCAACTTTCTATAAGGAAAAATTGAAAATGCAGTGGTTCTTGATTGTAGCACAACTGGTTTTCGAGCTATGTCTGCTCACTCTCGAAGTATATTCCTTCTGTACATGCGTCTATTATTTAGAAAAGGCTAGCAAATTCATATCTTCAAAAAGACTTGCTATAGACATCAGTAACGGTGAAACTATGTGTTGCGATGTATGTAAGCGAAAGGATGGAAATGAAAAGCGCATCTTCAAGAGATGTAAGCATGCTTTTTGTCAACGCTGTTTCATACGTAATTGCATTCAACTTTGCAAATGTAACCACTGTGATATTGCTCATTTCGAGTGTCACTTATGCCGTAATAGTTAGTACCTATGCAAATGTGGTAAAGACAGGTTTTAGCAAAGACTAACACGGAAAATGGCGAAACGTAAAATGACGAAACGTAAAAGTCAAAAGTCTTCAAAGTTTTCTTCAGCCATTCAAGCTCTCCGACGAATGAAAGCAAATCAGCGATACAATGCTATACGACATGCTAACGATAAATTCATTCGTGAAATTATTTCTCATGTGAGAAAGTTGAGGACGAAGAAATTAGCACCAAAACAACGAAAGTTACTTAAGCGATATGCTACGAAATTGCGTTTCATCTCCAATCCTAAAGTCACCCTTCAAAGAAAGAGGAAAACTCTAACACAAAAGGGCGGTTTCCTTTCAGCAATACTTCCAATGATAGCTCCTGCCGTGGGCAACGTATTGGGTAATATCTTTGGCTCTAAGCGTTAATTATGCAAATGTTGAATCTCAAAGTATTAAAATGGATTTCAGACTTCAGTGTGATAAAGTTCTGACTGTATCAGATCCATCTCATGCAGGTAAACTGTTTTCACGCTGAATTTATTGGATAAAAGAAGGGAGTTGTTTAAGGAACCTATCAATCGAGTGATTTGGTGTTATGGTATTTATCAACCGTCGCTGTTTCAGGAATTGCAAAGTCGCAACTTTATTCGACATGAAGGAATTATTCCAGTGGATAAACTTCAGTCTAATGATGTTGTTGTGTTGGATGATTTATTAAAAGAAAGCAAGAATTCCAAAGATGCTACAGATATGTTCACTCGCGCAGCACATCATAAAAGGTGCTTTATCATCTATATCACACAAAATTTGTTTCCTGATGGAAAAGAAGCTCGTATACGAAACCTGAATACACACTATTATGCTATTTTCAAGAATCCGCGAGATAAAAGTCAATTTGAAATTTTAGCGCGACAAGTTGCACCAAGAGGATCAAAAGCCTTAATTGAAATTTTTCAAGCAGCTACTGAAAAACCACACGGTTGCTTATTCATTGACTTTACGCAAGAGTGTCCGGAAGAATTTAGATTTCGAAGTGATATTTTGAAAACTCCCATGATTATCTACAAACTATGAGTTCTTATTCTCGCATGATTGTTATTCCTCAGGATGAATATGTACAATTGACTGCCATGCAGCAAGTAAAGCAACCTCTTGCAAATCAAATGTATAGGAAAGAAATAGATTATCAGCAAAATGTTCACATCAAAGATCCACATCGTGCTGTATTATTACAATCGGAAACTGTTGAGCAATTGAAAAACTTGAAGAATAAGATGCGTGACTCTGTATCGACTGCTACACCTTTAGCATCTCGTGGACATGCCATATCTCTTTTCAATAGTATTGAACCCCACCTCAATGTAAATGATAGAGGAGAAATCATTACAGATGAAAATAAAGTGATTGATGCTTCACGTTATGAAGACTTGATTCAGTATGCGACACGTAGAAAGCGCCGTCAGGGCTATGTTCCACCTGGTTGGACATACTTTCTTAAACTATTGAAAAAGCATAATGTGCCAAAATTTGCTTTGAATAATGAGACATTGAAAGAACTTGATTCAACAGTGGCTACTGCTCCAATGCTTCAGACGATGAAAATGCCAACAAATTGGTTTAAGACGTCACCTGCTACATCCCCTCCCACACTCACTAAGCAAACAAGAGGAAGAACTCGACGTAGATCTACGCCACCACTAAAACTAGTAAAATGAAAACGTAAAACAGCTCCTCCCAAGAAATACATGTTCTCAGACTATTAATATGAAGCAGTTGTGTTGCTTGTCATGTAATCAGCCGCCAGAGGTGAGTGTCGTTGTCACTTGCACTTGCTGCGCCAGCTCTCACAATGAAACCCCTAAGCATTGTGAACACGATCGCAAAACCGCTAAAGCTAAATGCTGTAGTTGTTGTAAATGTAGAAAGGCAAGAAAACAAAAAGATGAGAAGGAGGAAAAAGAGTCAGTCGTCATCGACTGAGCGTTTGAAGTCAATCTATTATGATGTAAAACATCCGGCAGGATTTGCATCTATCAAGAAATTGTCAAAAGCGAGTGGTCTTCCACAATCACAAGTGAAACGATGGTTAAAGGGTCAAGCTACCTATACACTCCACAAACAAGCGAAAAAGAAGTACCGTACCCGCCAATATATTGCCCATCACATTGATGAACAGTGGCAAGCAGATTTGTGTGATGTCGCATCCATTTCAAAACATAACTCGGGCAATAATTTTATTTCAACCGTTATTGATATTTTCTCGCGTTATGCGTGGGCTCAACCTTTAAAAACTAAAGAAGGGAAAGGAGTAGCAAAAGCATTCCAAACAATTTTTCGAGAAGGCCGCATTCCAAAAGAATTCAGAGTGATCAAGGAAAAGAGTTTGAAAATCAGCATGTGAGAAGATTATTTGAGAGGCATGACATTGAGTTGTTTAGTGTAAAGAGTGCTTATAAAGCTGCACTCGTTGAACGTTTTAATCGCACATTAAAAATCGCTTGTGGCGACATTTTACTGCCAACTTGACACAAAATTGGACAAAGGTTCTACAAGATACACTCCATGCATACAATCACTCTATCCATCGTTCTATTGGACTCAGACCAGTAGATGTAAATGCTGACAATGTAGATAAAGTGCGCGAATCATTCCAACGTAAACGCACTCATGTGAAAAGTGATGTGAAAATTGGTGATAAAGTTCGTATCTCAAAAGTGAAGAGTGTTTTTGCTAAAGGGTACCTTCCGAATTGGACAGAGGAGGTATTTACAGTATCAAGGATTGATCAAAAAGACTCTCCCACCACCTACAAGTTGAAAGATTACGATAATGAAGAAATTGAGGGTAGCTTTTACCGCGATGAGATTGAGGTAGTCACTGAAAGTGAAACATATTTGGTAGAGAAAATCATTCGATGTAAAAAACGACAAGGTGAAGAATGGTGTCTTGTTAAATGGGCTGGTTATCCTTCAAGTATGAACTCTTGGATGCGTCGTGCCGACATCTTTCATCTAAGTGATCGACAGTGATTCATGCAAAGTTGTAACTAACAATGTTTAGGGTTTGAGCTATGAATCCAACTGCCTCATTTTATTCACGACCCTCCTATGTAAGTGGTGGAGGACAAATTTACATCGGCGCTCGCCGCCAACGTGGAGGTAGCATACTTGGTGCACTGAAATCTGTTGTAGCACCTCTCATATCCAATGTCGGTAGATCTTTAAAACGAAATGTTTTAAGTAATGCCGTTGGCTTTGCTGGTGATGTTGCTAGTGATCTTTCCAGAGGTAGAAGTTTTAAGAGCAGTTTGTTGAATCGTGGGAAGGAACGCGGTTTAAAAACATTGAAGCAGACCTTTGCTGGTGTTACTCAATGAAAGAAATCGCCTAAACGAATGAATAAAGGAAGAAGGAAACATCGCGGAGCTGGTAAGGTGCGATCTTCAGTCAAAAGGCATTCACGCAAACGTCGCAGAGGCTCTAATCATTCATCAGGCGCTAAACGACGACGCTGCCATAACTTCTAATCATGGAGTGTAAAACCTCCGGTTTTTGTTTGTTTGATCAACAAGCCATACAGACAGATAATCTTAGTTCAAGTGTTGTAGATTATCATCCTCGAACAGCTGAGAATGCTGGCCCCATTGAATTTGTTATTCCTGGAGGTAGTGATGACTACATAGATTTGAGTTATGCGATGGTTGATTTGAGGTTTAGAATTCAGCAAGCAGATGGAACTGCTATTGACGATACACATAAAGTTGGACTGAACAATTTACCATTGACTACATTACTTCGCGATGTTTCTCTAACGATTGGAGAGCAGCATGTGGAAGGTGGTCAAAGCGATTATCCCTATAAATCATATTTCAATCATGTATCACAGTTTCATCCAGCAGCACAAAAAAGTCATATGGAAGCCATGGGATGGTACAGAGATGAAGCAGGAAAATTTGATGCTGAAACAAACAGTGGCTTTGTAAAGCGATCTGCTATGATTAAAGACAGTAAAGTATGTCAGCTATATGGTCCGCTGAATTTAGACTTCTTTAGACAGTCAAAGTTTTTACTCTGTAATACCAGCATGCGACTCAAGCTGACATTGAATAAGCCTGAATTTGCGCTGAATGCATTTGGTAAAGTTGACAATTTTAGAATTCATGTGGAAGATATTGCACTTTACATTCGTCGAGTAGTACCGAATCCAAGTGTCATTAGAGGACATGCTGAAGGTCTTAACCGCCAAAATGCCATTTACCCCGTTCAGCATACAAAGCCTCTCACCTTTACAATTCCGAAAGATCAAAAGAGTTTCATGAAAGATGGCCTCTTTCCATCGGAAGCACCGAAGCTCCTCATGGTGGCAATGGTTGAAAATGATGCATTTAATGGTAATATAAAGAAGAATCCTTTCAATTTTAAACACAATCAGTTAAGTGAAATTGCTTTGCGTGTAAATGGTGTGAGTCATCCTGGTCCACCCTACAAACCAGATTTTGCTGCGGATCAATTTATGCGCAGTCATGTTGATTTTATGGATGTCTTTGGTTTTTACAATACGGATGACACCAACGGACTCACTATGAAAGAGTTTAAGAGTGGATATACCATTTATGCATTTGATTTGACTGCTGACAGCGATATTAGTGCGCCCTATCGTCAAGCGAACGTGCCTCATAATATTCGTTTGGATTTGACGTTCAAAAGAACACTACCTGAGACGATGAATGTATTAATTTATGCAGTCTTCGATTCAAATATTGAAATTACAAAGTATCGTGACGTGATTCTTCAGTATCATCGTTAATGAGTTGGTTGACTGCTGACGATATTAAGACTAAAGTGCAGCGTAATGCAGATGAAGCGACGTTGAAAGCTTTCGATAATGTCTATTCGCTCGATACCTTACCACCTGCAGTAAATCACTATCCCATCTTTATTGTGCTAAACACTCATTCGCAGAATTTAGGCGGTGAGCATTGGAAAGCGATCTTTATTGGAGAAGACCGACGTGGTGAGCTATTTGACTCTCTTGCTCAACCTCCAAATATACCAACACAGCAGTGGTTGAGAAAACATACGCGTCAATATCAGCGAAATGATCGCATACTACAACATCCACTTTCATCAACGTGTGGTGCCTTTGTACTGTACTTCATCTTAAAACGTTTACATGTATCTCGATTTGTATCTATTATTCAAAACTTTTCATGTAATCCATCCTCTAATGAAAAAATGATTTGGAAGTTCTATCATGATTTGAAATAAAAACATCATGTTGGAAAAATTGTTTTTTATTTTACAATCCGCTGGGTACGTACATACTCGATGAGATAGTCTAGGATCGCATTTGCTTGTACATGAGATTTTAGTCCAGTAATGATCACTTTACTATTATGAAAGATTGCAACATGCACAGGTAACCAACAACTAATGAGAGCTGCAGGAAAAAGTTCTGCAAAAATCTTCAAAAATGATACACTTTCACTCAATTGAGTAGAGATCACCATATTGTCTACAGTCAGATTCGACATCACACACCTCTCCCTCTTCCATATCCGACGTAGTAGTCTCTGTAGCTCTAAGCGCATTGACTGCGCCGATGATTGAGAAAGGGCGCCGAGAATCTGTACAGTCCCATTTGGGAAGAGTTGAAGATTCCGTGAATTGTTCATCTTCACCACTAACATTTGAGGTCGGCACGGGTAATACCTGCTGTTTGGAATGTGTTGGTGTAATGTTGTGAGATCGATTTTGGTGTAGAGTCTGAAGCGACGGAGAATGTTGACGATGGTGTAGCGATTGCGCTTGATGATGAAAAAATGAGTAAATTGAGTGATGTACCTTCCTTTTATACTTTTCCCAACTACCTTGATCAAATGTGAAGTTAGTATGGAGTTGAGAATGATAGATATGAATTCGCCGTTTGTTGACGCGCAACCATATGCGATTTCCAATACGTGAATGTCTTTTCATATAGAAGTATTTCAAATCCTTCATGATATGATGTAGAGATTAAAAATGACGATAAGATAAAGCAAACTCTCTTCTCACATTTCCAGTTGAATCTTTGAAATAGACGTTTCGATCATGATCCGTTTCAATACGTTGTAGGGAATCTAATTTCCAACTCATGGTGCGTGGTAGTCATGTCTGATTAAGATTTGCATAGTAGGGCGATGAACTCACGACGAATAAATGTCATGATGGAGCGATGTATGTATCTTCTATACTTCTCCCAATTGTATTTGCGAAATGAGAAACAGTTTGCGGAATGAGAATGGCAGATTTGAACTTCATTTCTGTAATGTTGAAGCCAAACTTGATCACCCAAGGAGATGAATCTTAATGTTTCAAAATATTCCAAATCCCTCATGATATCATTGAGGTTGACAAATTGTCGCCATGTTAATGTAATGTAATACCTCTTGATGTATGACCATGAGAATTTTTGAAATGTACGTTTCCATTACGATCAACTCTGATATATTGTAGAGAGTCCAAAATCCAAGTCTTCATGATGTTATGCAAAGCCGCAGATCAGCAATATAAAAATGTCGTTTTATCATATTTTGCTTAGCAATGCGGCCGCAAATAGATTTGCTAGTAATCGAGCCGCACTCTTTTCTACTACCATTGATCATACACAACAGCTAAATGGAAAGTGGGAAGTGGGTGTCACTCAACTTGTTCACAGTAACTGTGTCTATACTTTTGATCATGAGGTGATGACTATTAATATGAGGCGTACAGCTGCTTACCAATGTGAAAAGGGCTGCCGAGTATACATTCCACAGTGGCCAAAGAAAGATCTCTTATCATGTAAAAAGTTTATATATGATTTCCTGAATAAAGCGTGTAAACATATTGTCCAATTTACTCCGCACAATGATGATCATAATTATGTACATCATGTAGTTGAGAAAGATTGGATTGTTGGTTTAAGTCCAAGTTTAAGAAATGATTTAGGTTACCTCGCTAGCGCCTTAACAAGCTATGATAATTATAACGTTAATTACCACCCAAGTGGTCATAAACAGTTAATATATCGAGAGGAAGCTTATTATGTAGATCTTATTCCAAAAAATGAGAAGACGTTGGTGAAGAAGATTGTGATTAAGCCAAGAAAGACAAACATGACTCCTGAAACATTATTGAAGAAATTTAATTATCTCCTTCGAGTTGATGGTAAACAAGTGGCAACATTGACTTATATCAAATCATCTAATATCATCTTATATCAAATCATATTGCAATAAGTAAATTAAATGATGATGATCTAGTATTAGTTTGTTCAAAAGATTTTCATCAGTTCTTACGACATCGTTCTGCAGCTGTTCATGGAAAATTTGATATGCAACATTTGCCATGTGAAAGGTCAAATCAATTTGATACAGAATGGGTCGTATCTTTACACAGAAAGTGTGTAGAGCCTTTAGGTGGTATCTTACATGAAACAAGAGTGTTGATGCCTCGCATTATTACTTCAGTTAAATTGGTTGTAGATTATTTAAATGAAGTGATTAATGAGCAACATATTTCATTTTCTGAAAAAGAAGGTACTTTGTCTCTCACTATAAGTGGAAAAGGTATTGAACTAATTATGGATAAAACTCTAATGGACATTTTGGGTTTTGATCAAAATATCTTTAAAAGTGGTACTGTAACCAAAGCTAGCGCAGACATGTCGACATCGCGTCGTATTAACTATTTTCAGATATATTCCAATATTGGTGAAGATGTACGTGTGGGAGATGTTGAAGCTCCATTGCTAGCAATGATACCATACCAGCCAAAAAGCTGCAGTATTTTATCTGAGCATACTTTCAAGAAAATGCATTATACAAAGCTGAAATCAAACTACATCCCACAAATTGATATTGCCATTTATGACGATGCTGGTGCGTTGATTCCTTTTCATAAAGATGCTGTGACAAGTATCACACTCAATTTCCGAATGAAGAGTTAATGCAAAAGTATGCTAATATATTTTTCCAATGTGAATAATATGGAAAGTGAAAATAAGGACTCGTTTCTAATCTACTTGCCCAGTAATGCTTCTATGAATAAATTTCCCAAAAATAAACCATCAGACTATCGAGTAGAATTAAATCGCCCACTACATTTAGAAGGAGAATGGGAGGTTGGCGTTTCTAGTATTTGCTATGATAGCAATATTCAGAATGTGAATGATGTGGAAGAAATGATATTGACTCCTCGCACCCATGATGGAATAACGATGAATAATGCATTCCAGTTCCCATACAATTTAACGTCAGATGGAAAGTGGAACTATGAATGGATTCAGATAAAATCAGATTATTATGGTCCATTTGGGAATGAGAAAATTATTAAGGCGTTCAATAGTGGTAATACTTCCATCATGAAGAATAAGGATCAGAAAGTTTATGAGTTTACTATCTATCATTGGAGTGGGAGACAGTTCCTTCGCTTTCATTCTTTTACTAAAGGTCTTACACTGAGGTTGGATAATGAATTCTATCCACATCTTGGTTTTGGTCATGGACTACATCTAACGTCAATTGCTACTGCAAATGTTAAAAAAGTTTATTCAAATCGAATCAACAAATTTCATTACAAATTTAAAATATTTGATGAAGATGTTGTAGAATGTGAAGAACGCATCATTTTGAAAAAGCGTGGTGTTCAACCTTTATCACTTATTGAGTTAGTAAAACGATGGAATGAGACTGTGGGTAAGAAGTATGAAGAGAAAATTATGGCGGACAAAGATAAGCTGGTTATTCAGAAATATAATGACAAACTTACAGTTTATTTCTCTCCAACCTTGCGTCATTTTGTAAGACATTATACACCTATTATTGGAAGCGGTGTGGTGTATGCTTCTCATGAATATCACACTAAAGCTGATTCAGTTAATGATGAATGGTGGGTGGACATCTGTGGTGATCGCATCAAGAAAATTTACCAGTCTTATGAAGAATCTTAAGTTGCTATCAATATAATGCCGCGTCTATATCATACAGTTGAAAGCTTCATTCATGTAGTAAATCCTTATATACAACAGAAGTTGAAGCATGTGATGAAAAGTAAATATGATGTAAAGACACACCACATTTCGTTTTCAATTGAAAATCAACGCGTTGTTCTGAAACTGGGTGATGACATTCAATGTCAATTGAGTAAAAATTTGAAAAAACTCTTTGGTTTTTCAATGCTACAAACTGTGTTTACTGCTGCGCATACGATTGGTATAGAAACACCAATGACACTTGATAAACATGAACAGCACCTTTACATTCAAAGTGATTTGATTCTACCTATTTCTGTTGGCGAGGAAAAAGAATACATTTTACGTGATTTCATTCATGATAAGGATGCTTTATACGGAATAGTCGAGAAGATGTTTCAACCTATTTTCTACCATCCTGTTATCAAAAAAACTATACCATCTATTTCTATCAAAATTACAAATGGTCTACATGAGTGCATCCATGTCAAAGATACTAAATCCCTCGTAACTTTAGTGTTTCGGAAAACAAAGTGAAGTCATTGTAAAATTTTATTGAAATAAAAATATGTGTATGAAAAAGTCTTTTCACAGATATAGGGGCAATGGGCTGACTGTAGGCATATATTCACAAGGAAGAAACGATCTCATGCGATACATAAAACAACCATGTATATCTACAAAAAGCAACATCAAAATACTGAGTTAAAGTTGATTATGTCAATACATCTCCTGAATGTGGTAGCGTGAGTTTTATTCTTTTGGGTGGAGGTATGTTTGTGTCAGGATGTCCATGTGGAAGAGATGTGTTATGTCCTATCCAACACCTCTTATCCTCCCATGCTGAAAGCGCTCGTTTCTTGAACGTGTGCGTTTTCACAGTATGAAGTTGAGATTTTAAGATTGTCATATTGACAAACGTTATAGTTTTTTTATAGGCCTTCTTATAGGACCGATGTTTCATTTTGTGAACAATGGATTTTGATATACCTTTAGCACGCTTAATACTATCTGCACATTCTTTTAATTTCATGGAATACATTTTAGGACGGAGGAGAATCATTTCATCTATTTCCTTTCCTGCTGTTTCATCCTTAAAACAACCAAGTTCTGCTTTATTCTGTATGGAATAGAGTGGATGAGTGGGATTGTAATTAGATGTGTCGAAATATTTTTCTAATGACTTAGCTACTTCATTAAAATTTAAATCTTTTTGAGTGGTAATTCCTAAAAAGAAACTGTCTGTATCACCACCCAGCAGGAGAACCTCTTTTACAAGAGGGCATGGTTTTAATATTTTGTAGAAGAGTTGATACATTTCAAGCTTCGAATAATCTAAAACGGCTTGCCCAATATAGATGGGTTTGCGCAACTCAACTTCTGATTTTATCATTTTAACACCTACAAGATCCTCATCGATAATGTCTGTATCAATGAAAAAAGGTGATGAGGTCAATTTGTGATATTTTTGATCATCAATGACTAGTTTGTAGTTCATACGTTTTCTAACATCCTCCATGGTCTTTCCGAAAAGACTGTTATTCTTATATTTATAAAAATCCTTTTCAAAATTATTTTGGGCTAGTGCACGTTTTTGACTGTTACTATCTATGTAAGGTTTGAGGAAGGCTTTCTGTCTAAATTTGATGATGCGGTGAACTGACTTTAGAAGCATGCCCATTTCTAAATAGAATTTTAGTATGCAGAAGTGCACGAGATAATTTTTCTTATCATATTGGGTGAGGAAAAGTTTGCGACATGGTTTATACCTTGGCTGTCCAGACTCTCTTAAGTTATCATGAAATTGTGACATGAATGGTGAAAACATATCTTCAGTCACTTCACCAGATTCAGGTGCGAGTGGGAAATCAGCAGTTTTATTTTTGATACTATTTGGATAAATCAAATCCACTTCAAAATAATATCTCCAATCACCTTCATCTGGAATTGCTAGTATGTTAGAAGGGTTGGAGAGATGCTGAATTTCACTATCATCTAACCAGCTAAACTCAGAGTGAGGGAGTGGTTTAGACAGTGAACTGCCATATAAATTATTTTGATCATCGTACTTTAGGTGGATATGATCATCACCTACTGTTTCAGATTTTATATGATGTTTATTTACAAATGTGAGACCACCGCGTATTCCGCGCTCAAATATGTTATACATCTCGGGGTCTTGTGAGAGATGAATGGTCTCACCAGTCATTTTAAAGGCTGATTTAAAGGACATGGCTGGCAGACTGACAAAGTGGACGGGATCTAACTTATCTTCTTCTAATGCCACTCGTCGAAACTCCTGAAAGACATCAGCCAGCAAAATGACATCTAATTCTAAGTAAGCGATCATATAATTTATACAATCAAATTTTAACCATGGCTCTTGAGCATGTTCATAATCTTCTACTGGACAATCTTCACCCGTCAAATCGGTTTTGGAATTTGTCAATTGAAGGAAGGGTTGTTTCATTTAGTTTAGACATTGAGGTAAGATACGCATAAGGAAAGACTCCTTTGCGAGTGATCATGTCATCCGTTAAGTTTGGATAGTGTTTCTTAAAAGTTTGACTATGGGTAAGAAACTTGAGATTACGAACGAGAGAAGCTAGTGACGCTGACATGAATTGAAATGAATCTAAAAATTTTATTTCGAAGAAGACTGTCTTATTTTCTTTAGTTTTCTTTATAACATTGAACTGCCACGATTTCATCTGGCTCAACCCTCCTTTTATGAGCATATGACTGTCATAGCCTTTAAAGTTGTGAAAAATGACGGGTAGTATACGACGTCTCAACCTATGTGAAAAGTTACATTTGGAGCAGAGTGCGTTTCTAAATGTACCAATGATGTGATCATGATCACGCACTTTCTTAATTTTATCGTCATCAAACGTTTTATGACATTTAGGGCACGATGTGCAACTTTCAAATTTTTGTTTGTCTTCATCTGACATATGTAGTGACTTACGCTGCAATTGGGAATCATATGATTGCTGAAATTTGGCAGCTTTATCAAGATATTCTAGAAATTTTAAAATGCAATCTTCACCTTGCCAAGTATGCACTTTGTTTTGTCTATTCCTGAAGTGGTCATGCCATACTTCATTGCAGGATATGGCTGCTGGCTTGTGGATGATACCATCAATGTAGCATTCGATGTCTGCATAAATGACACGCAGGGGACTTAATTCGTCACCATTATCCTTATGTGAAAATATTTTATCTTTGGGCATGCGTTCCATTTGTAATTTACCCCGCTTGCACCATTCATAATGACTTAGAAATTTATGTTTTCTCCAAAAGGAGCGGATGCAGCGGTCGCATACAAAATGTTCACCACTTTTAGAGTGTCCCAAGTGTGTATACAAGCGAGAGATTTTGGGAATACTACAGTAGTATCATTCCTCGCCATCATCTTGTTTTACTAATAAGAGGTTGACTACACGTTCATAACGAGTTGAACGTGAATTATAGCGGACACCCTTCAACCCCTTCTCCCACACGTGAACGACAATTTTAATCTTATTATGTTTCTCGAACGTTTCTACATCTTTGACTTTCATGTTGTCACTATCACAACCTTCAAAGTCTAGTTCATCCTCCCACTGTCTATACCTATAGGTGCGATCTCGATGCGCGTTGATATCATTATAGTGGAGAATGGATAGGACGGCATATTTGAAACACTGTGATTTACAATCGACATTGATGACAGCTTTCTTATTATGCAACGTTTTTGGTAGTTTAAATGTGCCTCGATCTGCATGACTTTCTAATAGGGAAATTTTGAACATGGCTGAGTCCACGCCATCAAAAATGAGAGCGCTGTCGCGCTGATTGAACTTATCTACATTTGATTTTAAACATTGAATGTGAAAATTTAGCCAAGACTCGCAGTCTACAACTTCGGTTGCGGAAGAGGAAGGAACATGAAACTGTATTCTCTCCGTCACTTGCCCCGTTTGAAAATCTATTTTAATATATTTTAGTTTGAGGTAGATGAGCGCCTTCATTCTAAAATTGTCTAAAGTGTTGAAGAGCGCTTCGATAATGTTTGAATTTTGAAGGAGCCACTCAGGAAAATCTACTATTTGAGTATTGGACTCCATGCAGTAGTCGCGTACTAAATTATTATGTGAAACATTAATGAGGGAGATGGTAGAGGTACCGTTGGTGTAGTGATCATTTGCATGCGTGTGTTGAAGTCTGTGTGAAGATCGCTGAAAGGGGCTATCGAAAGAAAGAGGGCACAAATCGCAAGGAAAGGAGATGTCATCGTCAGAATCAACTTCACCTCCGGAGATTGATGCCGCTTTGCGTTGACACACACGTTGTTTGATGTGTCGAAGGAGACTGTGCTTCCTTGTAAAAATATGTCCGCAGTCAGCACATTCCCACTCGTTGCCTTGTCGCGAGAGTCCTGAGCTGGAACTAACATCACCTGAAAGAGAAATCATTCTATCATCTCTGTTTAAGTCTCAGTGTATTGTTACAACCTACCTTCACTCAACAACTCTAAACTTTCCTCGAGAAGGGAGGGCTTTGGTGATGAAGTAGATGCCTGAAATTGAGGACGATGCTATTTGCCACACGTTTGAGGGAGATGAGAGAGGAAATCTTCAAATTACCATTTCAAGGAAATTATGTTTAAGGTTGATTCTTCAACAAGATAGAGACTTCACTAGAGAACAGTTTACTTACACGTCTCAAAGACAGAGTGAAATGACACGAATGTCACTTTGCATATATACTTTCATATTCATCATTCATTGGTAGTTCATTCTGATTGGTTGCTTGTTTATACTTAAGAATTAGAAAACATTTCAAAGTTATTATTCACAGTCAACATGACAAGCCCTCCGACAACACCGAACACAAAATTAGAGTTCTCTTCTCCATGCTCATCGCCAAAGGCGCTCGTTGCACCAAACGCTCCAACGAAGGGGAAGGTAGAGAAGGTGTACCGACTCGACAACATTAGAAAGTTGACAGTACCAGCGGACGACGAGGAGGAGAGTGTATGTGAGAAGGAGTGTCCCGACTTAACAGGCGTGAGGTGGAAGTATCTGCAGTACGATACTGATGATGTGATGGAGATCACCAGCACCAAATTCCTACATCAATTATGGGAATGGTACACCCCTAACTCCCAGCCACGAACTATGGTGGAGTGGGAATACATCGACAAAGTGAGGCTCGCGGTAGAAGAACGATTGAAGCAAGTGAACTGTTTTTGTGATCTGTGTGAAGTCAGACTCTGGGACGATATTGACGATGAAGACCTTTTGAAATACATGCCATAATAAATTTTTATTTCGCATTATCTTTGCTTTCATACTGACTTACTTGAATGGGGTTTAAGTGGATGATTTAACCATGTATACTTTTTCATTTGGAAATAGTAGCACACTTAGTTTAACTTGCAAATCCTTTAACATTTCATATGGGCGATGATGGTAGATGAAATAGTGTTAGATAAAATTAAGATAGCTTACACTTCTGATACAGGGATAGCAATCGACTGCGATCCACGTGTAAAGAGCTTGTTAGACTACGGAAGAGAGAAGTGTGTTATGTTGCGTGTGGCGCGTGAGTGTCCTCCCATTTCATTCCATTCATCAATTCGTCTCATTGATAGAGACAGGTAGAACTCATGGTTCTCATAACGTATGCAATGGAAAGTTTATAAGGCAGCCTTCGACAGTTGGCTAAATGTCGCCCTGGCGCGAATGCATGCTACGTTGAGACAGAGGCAATCACTTGCAAACATGACGCAGAGTCATGCCCACTCGTCGAGGATGATGAAGTCGGGAATGGTGTTGTCTTCATCCCACTCGTCGAGGATGATGAAGTCGGGAATGGTGTTGGTAGGAGACGTTGCTTCCATCGTGACTTAAAATTGAGTGAGAAACGCTACAATCTTCTGGCTTATATAGGGTTTTCAACAATGAATCAGAATGCTTCAGGTATGGCAATCGACTGCATAACGCTCAAGTTGACTGATAGCAGATTCAACTTAATGATAGTATTCGCCAGTCTGAAGACTGCCCAGGGCAAACCGCGAGGAGGTTCTATCAAATCTTGCCCCATTGTGGCCCTTATCAGGGCCGGTGGTTCGTTCTCGGGGGTCGTCATCAGTCATCTTACAGCCTACTGATTCTGCTGAGAGAGTCTTTTACTCTCTCCATGGTAGCAGTGTCGACTTCCACGCTAGTTGGTATGTAAGTGGAGGGTGGAATGTAGCGCCATTCCATTGGATTGGCAACACTTGCTGTCATCGGATTGCCAATCCGAGCAAGATTGTTGTGGACTCTGTCTTGCTCCTCTAGTCTAACAAATTCATTAAATAAATTTCGCGGTCTTAACTGCGGTCCGCGAGGAGAGCTGACTTGAGTGTTCGGCGTCTGCATGATTGAAATGAAATGAAATGAGAGGTCTAACGCGACGCAACGTTCAAGTTGACTGATAGCAGATTCAACTTATTGATAGTATTCGCTAGTCTGAAGACTGTCCAGGGCAAACCGCGTGGAGGTTCTATCATGTCTTGCCCCTAGGTGGCCCTTATGAGAGCCGTTGGTTCGTTCTCGGGAGTGAATTGATGGGGTGGTGAAGACAGGGAAAAGATCTGCAATGAAAATGATATGTATTAGAATAGGATATACTGTCTTATTTGCTTTTCACTTACCAAGTTAGCCATCCTTGGGTAGTCTCGCGGGCTTCCTCACTGAAAATTTATGTAAATGGCCGCGCATTCTGAGTGTGGCGTGGAGGCATTTCTTAGTGGGATGGCCATTATAACAGATGATGGACTCATCTAAATTTTGGTTCACAAGAACTTGACCGTCCAAATGATTATCTCGAATAGGGATGTGAAATTCAAACAACCTATCCTCATTCAAGCGATTCCACTCATCCCTCATGCGCTCCAACTTCTCAAACGCCTGTCTCTCATCACCCGGCCGAGCCACATTCCTCTCCAACTGAACATTCCTCGCTCTCATTACACTCATCTCCTTCATCATCTCCTCAAACTTCGCTTCTGCATCTCTCATTCTTCTCTCTGCAGCACTCGCCCTCTTCTCACACTCATCATTCTTCTCTTCCAACTCTCGCGTCTTCTTCTTCAAATCAGTCACACTACCCCTCATTCGGATATTCTCATCCGCTAACTCCTTCGACTTCAGTTCCTTCTTTTTCAACTCATCCAACTCATTCACGACTTCATCTTTCACCTTTTTTAAACTTTCATGCTTATTTATCAACAAATCATGTGCCATCTGTTGCGACACATACTTCTTTTCTTCATCCTTCATCCACCTCGCCGACTGCACGCGAATCCCACCACCCTTCACTTTTGGGGAAGATGAGCTCTGCAGGGGGTCCTCAACAACGATGTTGGACACCTCCGAGGAAGAAGAGCTCAACTTCATCACACGCTTCCTCACACGCTCCCTATCTAAATCCACATCATCCTCATCATCACTCTCAAGCACTCTCTTCCGCTGAATCTCAGCCTCCAACAAAGCAACAGCTTTGTCCACCTCATCAGTCTCCACAACACTCTCCACCTTGGCGTCTCGCTCTATCGCCAACATTCGCTCTCTCTCTTCAACAATCAACTTGGTGAATCTCTGGTCATTCGCTAAACCTCCACTACAGTCAGCATGCACTCGGTAAAACTTCACCTCATCCTCAACTCCCTTCAACACTCTACACTTCACACACGCAACCCTATTCAGGATAATCATGTGGTGAGTGCCCGCCTTCTTCACATGTGCCTTGGCGTCCGCACTGCGATTTATTCGCCCACATACACACATTTTGATGTGGAATTTGCGATTCTTATCGTTTGCCATGGTTGAGATTTCTCGTTAACTGTAAGATAATGAAATTTGTATAAGTTTGGAATCATGTAGTACAGTCATATTCCTAAAGCATTGCACTTAGTGAGGAATGATAGATTTGAGTGTAGTGAGTGGCACTCGATCCCGTCGACAGCCCGAAGGCCTTGTACTGATCACTAGGGAAGTGAGAGATCTTCCCCGATACCCGCTATTTACAGCTGAAGACATCATTGTCACTGCCCCGAAGTAGTAACAGCAACGCCGAGTCAAAGGTAGTGATCAGTAGCTGGGATCTAACCCCTCAAAGCTGCCTTAGACTTAGTTAAATTTTAAATCTGATAGCAGATTTAAACTTAGCATATTTGAAAACCTTAGACTACATGTTAAAACTTTGAAAAAACTAAAAATTAAGAATTTTTAAAAAATTCCGCATTTTACTACTCATGCTACTTTTAAAAAATTTTATCAGTAGTAAAGACACTATCAAACTCTATCACACAAACTTTGAAGTAAGAAGATAGCTTGCCTACTTCAAAAGATGGAGTCCTTTGAAACACCCGATATCGGGAGCTCAGAGCGACGACCGTCGCTTACCTCGTCTTTCGATGAAGTGATCAGACTTACGTTGCCGGGGGTTTATATATGCTCAGAAGAAAACTTAAAATGGCTCTATCTCCAAAAGTATTCATTGTAGCGACATGCGGTTTGTTGCAAACGATTCGTTTCATCATTCTCTATCATATGACACCTGAACCATTCTCATATGACCACGGGAAGTTGGTGGGTCAGCACATGGCCATGTAACATGCCACAAGTGAAAAAATTCCTAAGTGTGGGAGCTCCAGTGTGGTGAAAATTTTGAAAAATTTTAAACTTCCGAATTTCAATCTGGGACCCTTACCAAAACTTTTTTCATCACTTTTCACTGACCTCCCCCCTCCCCCCTACCGTTCGGAGAAATTTGATGAAACAAACTTTGGTCAGGGTCCCAGGTCAATATGCGACACTTTGGAAAAATTTTCAAAATTTTGTCCATACAAAGTCACTCTGACACCTAGGATTTTTCCAGGTGAGCTCCGACCTAAAATCTTGTAACAGCTCTAACTTTTGAACGGCTGATCGGATTGACTCGCAACAAAAATGTCACCGAGCAGTTTTTTCTCCTCTTTCAAATGAGTATCTATAAGACAAAATCCATCTACTAGAACCAAAATTAGAAGATCGCTGTCGGGGGGGGGAGGTCAGTGAAATTTGATGAAACAAACTTTGGTCAGGGTCCCAGGTCGAAATTCGACACTTTGGAAAAATTTTCAAAATTTTGTCCATACAAAGTCACTCTGACACTTAGGATTTTTTCAAGTGAGCTCCGACCTAAAATCTTGTAACAGCTCTAACTTTTGAACGGCTGATCGGATTGACTCGCAACAAAAATGTCACCGAGCAGTTTTTTCTCCTCTTTCAAATGAGTATCTATAAGACAAAATCCATCCACTAGAACCAAAATTAGAAGATCGCTGTCGGGGGGGGGGGGGGGTCAGTGAAATTTGATGAAACAAACTTTGGTCAGGGTCCCAGGTCGAAATTCGACACTTTGGAAAAATTTTCAAAATTTTGTCCATACAAAGTCACTCTGACACTTAGGATTTTTTCAGGTGAGGTCCGACACCGAAATTCCACTATTCCCAACCTGGCCGGCACACCACGCCAACGTGGAGAGCGCATCACAAACCACCTCTCGCTACGTCGTCGGGCCAGAGGGGGGGGACGTCAGACTCGAAGCAACATGGCGGCGGACCACGGCCGACTCGTCTGACAGGAGGCCAACTTGCGCGGTCCAGTGGTGTAAATTTACTTACTACTCACAGTTACCAGTCATTCAAAAGACAATTCAAAGGCATTGTCATCCAACATTGTGCATCTACAAGAACATATCATTCATTAACTTTCAAATGATTGTAAAAATGTACCATGGCTTATTAAAAGTAATCCACAAGCAATGGAATGCCAAGTTAGCCTGGGTTAATTTTTTTAACCAAAAATCCAATTAATTTCTGACTTCTTCACGAAGTCATCTTCATGAAATGTAAATTAGTGTCAAAAACTTTAATACTAAGTTCCCTGAAGATAGCTCTTTGAAGAAGTCAGAAAAAATTCTGATGCAGACTTAGAATAATATAATAAGTTGCATTGGTAATCCTTTTACTTTGATAGGCCTACCTTTTAAGTGGCATTCAATAAGTGATATATTAGTACATTTGGCGTCAACAGTTGACCAAACGTTACAGCAAACAATGCCATGCAACATTAATTTTCATGTTAGTATCAATAATCCAATCGCAAAAAGTCGAGATCTCGGCACTGTAATTTCGAGATCTTGAACGCCTAAAAATTGGTCGAGATGTCGACATTCTTTTGGATGACCATGTGATTCCTAATTATAAATGCAGATGTCTTCTCGAATAGACTTGTACTCAAAGTGTAAATATTGTATATATATAATTGTGAAATGTATATGTATTGCAATAATGCATATATTCAGATAGTGTGTATTATATTCATGTATTAGTTATAAATTGTGTGACAGCAATGAATTGTGCTAAAATGTGTAATTTTTGGAATTTTTAAATTTGATCAAAATCTTCGTCACTAACATATTTGGACATTGCTAGCTTGTCTTAAATACATGTAACTAAGTGATAAAAAAGCCTGTAGCTTATCATAGATTTGGTGCGTCTGAGTGCGTCAGATGGTTCGAGTCCATCATTTTTTCGGCTCTAGGGCTGTCTTCAGAGAATTTGGAAGGGCGCTATGCTTGGACGCATCGATAATAGCATATACATATCTCGTCAGAAAACTGGTCACATAAACTCGCCATTACTCGGTATTGAAGTCAATCGAATGCATGAAAATGAGAGACTGCAAGAACTAGTAATAAGAGAAATTCTATTAATTAGTATGTATAATTCCTTTCGTGATCCATCACGACCATCATGCTGCTAAAAATATTTGTAAAAGTAGTCAAAATACGGAATATCACGCCAGATAATTCAACTGTCACTTAACTGACACTTTGCTGTCACTTTGGTGACACTTGGCTAGCAAATGGTCAGACAAATGACTGTACATTAACTGACACCGGTCAACTAGTGAGGTGACATGCGCCACGCTCAATTAGGCCTACGTGTAGTATTGCACATAACCCTAAACATCCGTGGCTATGCGGGACAAATTGCTGCAACATCTGCTACATAAGTTAGTCATGCTCAGGGAAGACAGAACATGCTTAGCGGTTCATCTTAGTGGTTCAAGCGGCAGCGCAGACAACCGTGGACGACGCGCAAAATATAAACGCTCGCCCGCGCGTGTTCATAAACATTCCTCATGTTTTAACAATATCTGATCAAGTGATTACTGACTCTTAGTGCAGCGCGTACGTACGCGGGTAGAAGAATAGAATGTCCTTAACCACGGATGTTTGGGGTGTTCCATAATTACGCGTGAATCACGCGTGGCATGTCACCTATACAGTGTGGTCAGTTGATACATTTATCCCGTTATTACGCTTTGAGGCTACTTCCAAGCGGACGTGTCTACCGCTTACACGAAAAAATGATGTCACATCTACTTTGGCCATGACTAAAATTGAGCGCGACAAAATTTTCTATCTTGGTGGCAAACTTTTGCGACAGATCTCCGCGAGTACTGTTTTCAATTCAACATATACATTAATTAACTACTCGCTATTAATAAGAGTCAGTGCGTCGCGTGCTCCCAGACCATGGGCCTTCGCTCCATAATGGATTCCTATATTTTTGCAGTAGACAGCATGAATTGTATAAAATAATTAATTTGACACTATCTTAATTTCAGTGAATTTTCAAGCACTTGTACAAGTACATGAACATTCAAGTCATGCTGGCATCCATGACTACAGAATGAAATGAAATGATGTGAGAAAAAGATACTGATATTTGAATGAAATTAAAGTACACTGAAGTCCATAGACTACCCAATGTAGACTATTCTGCATATGAGTTGCGATTCACTATGAGTCCCATATGACGGCCTCTTTTTCCGAATGCCCTATAAGCATGAAATCCTAAGCTGATTGTTCGTCAACATGACTCTTGTTTTTTCAAGATTTCAAACGTCAAATGGCAAAGAAAATGTGATGTCAATTTCTCGCATGACGCTTGATCGCCTTGGTGAGATTGGAGAACATTCACCCTCGAGCAAGCTCTCGCTAACCCAAGACTCTAATGTGTTTATTATAGCCTGTCAATCACTTACATGTTTCAAATTTAGTGCTTCTAAAATGTTTTTTGAGCTCCTCCTCATATTATATCCCTTGAGAGTGGTTTAGTTTTTATTTCAATGCCATGAATTTCGTATAAGATGATTGGAGTTTTCTGCATAATCCCTCGAACGACTGGCCGGTGCGATGTAGAGAATAACCACTATTGAAATCGCCGCCATAAACATTATCCTTGAACATATATCCATAAACATTGCCTTGAATCATTGTCTCTGACTGAATCGTACATCAAATTATGGAAACTTCATCGCTCTATCTTTCAGCGGCTTCTCGCCTTCCGATCCGACATTCAGCCATTGGTGAACGCAGACACGACGATTCAACGCGTCATCATCTTCTCCAAAGTTTGGCGAAGCCACGAATAGGGAAAATTTGCGTCTCTCTCTATCTGAATCTATGAATTTATAAATAGATCTTTTCTTACATTGCTGCTTGCATCTGCGTTTCTATCGGGAGAGGACGACTCCAATTATCGAGCCAAGCGCACACGCTCCACATATCACACAAAAACAAAAATCTCTGTGATTTGCGTGAACACATCCCCGTCTCATTGTGTGATTGCTTGAAGATCCCTGCAGTTAACAGCTGAGTGCTGGCGCTCGGAACGTATTTGAGAGTAGTGACTTGAAACTGTAAAGTATATGTAAAGTTGTAAACGTAAAGATGCTCTCAAAAACAAAAAAATAAAACTATTTGAACCTTTGTTTTATGAAGGTAAATATTTATTTTTGGGTATGCGGTGAAGGCCTCGCAGGCACGGAGACGACGCCACTGATACGAGTCTATGGTATTCAATTAATTTGGTTGCTCTAGGCCTGCCTATTAACCTTTTGCTGCATGAATTATTTTCAAAATTAAAGTTTTTTTTGCTGAAGATGTAGGTCAAAATGTTGTCTGTAAGCCGCAATATGCATGAATGGGTTAAATAAAAGCAATTCAATCTCTTGACAGCGTTGTACTTTTTACTTAGTCTAACAGGCTCCCAATTGTGATTCGATTACTTCATATTCAATTTCATTGCTATGGAATATAATTATTTAGTAATTCACTAGTGAATTATTCAAAGTTGTTATTTATAATTCAATGAAATCAAGAACATATTGCCATCAGTAGTAATCCCATCCCAAAATCAAGGACAAAATGAGCAACGATGAGTCATCATGCTGACTCAGCCCCCCTCTGGAAGGAAGGAAGGGAGGTGGTCAAGGATGTGGTGGAAGGACTGGGTCCGTGAGGAGGAAGCCGTTCCCTACCCCCCCTCTGGAAGGAAGGAAGGAAGAACTCTCTAGCAAGGGTAGGAATCTGTGAAAGCGTCAGAGTTAGAAAATGTGGATTTTGGTCGTTTTGGGATGAAAAAGGTCGTTTTTTGGCATGAAGAAGGTCTCGGATGGGAAAACGAAGGGCAAATTCGGACTTTTTGGCCAATTTTGAGTTAGGAAGGTTGTTTCCAGCTCAATCGGAGAGAAAAAGTTCTGACCCCCCCTCCTGTCAGACTTCCAACTTTGGTTCTAGGAATGGTAGAAAGTCGTGTGATAGCTCATTTGAAAGCTAAGAGTGAGAAAAATGCAGTGGAAAGCCTCCTATGTCCAGGTTTTCCTGTTGAAAATGGCAGGAATCTCTGAAAACCGCCAGAGTTAGGAAAAGTTGGGTTTTGGACGTTTTGGGATGAGAAAGTCCGTTTTTCGGCATGAAGGAGGACTCGGATGGGAAAACGGAGGGCAAATTCGGAGTCTACGTGTAATTTTGGGTTAGGAAGGTTGTTTCCAGCTCAATCGGAGAGGAAAAGTTCTGACCCCCCCTCTGGAACGAGACTTCCAACTTTGGTTGTAGATATCGTAGAAAGTCGTGCAATAGCTCATTTGAAAGCTAAGAGTGAGACAAATTCAGTGGAAGAAACGGCGTGTCTCACCAATCGTGCGTTGAGGTGTGAGAGTGACTTTAAGATTTTTGCCCATCACCGAAAAAACGACAGAGTTAGAATTTTTATGAAAATGGCTGTAGCGGGTGAACGAAGCATCGTATGAGAAAAACGGAGACCAGATTTGGAATCAGCGTGACATTCTGCATCTAGAGGATGAGTTTCAAGTGAATCGGAGAGAAAAAGTCGAAACTTTTCTTCACACTGGGTCTCTACACGGGATTTTTTTCGTGAAAATGTTAAATTGTGGCCACCTTTGGTGATGAATAGCGGAGGATTGGAAGTGAATGAAGAGCTCGGGTTTCTTTTAGGGGCAAGACCGCACTTTCTTCTCTAGGATCCTATCTTTTCAGATGTGTGGAAGGTTTCGTTTCCAAATGAGAGCATGTTTAAAATCGAATTTTTGCACATTTTCCACGATTTTGGAACTTTTGAAAAAGTTTTTTCAACTCGGCTTCTGGTCATCGTAGATAGTCGAGGGATGGCTTAAATGAAAGGTGAGAGCGAGAAAACGTGACTGTCAAAATTTGAAGTCAATCGGAGCACTAGAACCGGAGATGGACGTGTTTAAAGTCTTGGATGATGGAGATTACGTCATCAGCTGATCGCCAGAAACTACACATGTATATAAGCTGGGAACCGACAGAGACTTGTCATTAAGACGAGAGAGATTGTCAAAGGTAGATCGTCTCTCTGAAGCTCCGATGATAGCATCGGACATTCCAATTTTCGGGTATCCGTAGGAAACCGACTTAGAAAGTTTCATTGCTGACATCAGCTAAGGCGTCAGACTTAAAGGTTAGCCAGGAGATGGCCTTCGTCTCCAGGCCATAAAAGACTCCAAAACTTTAAAGGCTTGTAACTTTGCTTCTACAAGTCCTTTTGACTTGATTCAAAAATGGTTCGATCATTATTGATCAGACCTATATATGCAGACTACTTATAAAATTTCATAAGTAGTACCAAATGCTGAAAAATTTAAATTCATTATTTTTGGAGGTTTTCTGGGGTTTTCGACACTGCTGAAGTCAATGAAGGCATGTATAAGTGTGTACGAGGCAGTCTTTTCATGATACAAGCGGCTTTTCACTGAAAGTGAGCATGACACGGAGAGTTTTGCTGTAATATTCCACTGACAGGGTGTTCCTTCGGGACGGCGGATGATGCCGTAGTGATAAGTGTGGCAAGGGAGTGTGTCACATTTTAGACCGAAGCCTCTCGGACAACTCATGTTGGGCATTTGACACAGTTCTCAACGTAGCACTTTGAACGCCAATCGGTTGAGTCTCAGCTATCTTGTCATGGGTGGCATCTAAACATCTCCATTGCAAAACGCTTGTGAATTACGGCTTGCTATCAAGCTGATCAAAGCAACGACTTACCAACCTCTTGTAAATAACTCCACCGGTTTTTATGTCAAAATCGGGGCCCGGATACCAACACAGTGACATGACGCACGCTCTGTTCGCCCGAGGTTGGATTTGTGGGTCGAGGCCTTGGAGCTGGGATAAGATCCCCTCTGAGTAATGCCTGTAACGGATTCAAGAGCTTGACACCTAAACGCTTGCTATGAAGTCGCTATGGCTTCTGCTATCAGGCCTTTGTGAAATCTCGTCTAGCCTCAGTAACTCATGGTTGGCAACGTCTATCGTTTGTAATTGTAACTTGGTAAAAATGAGAGGGTTACTGCAGGCATTGACGTCAAACCCTTTTCGTCATAGGGTAGCCAGTCTTTGTGTTGGGAGTTGGTTACTGAAAGCATGGTGACTGCCGATGCCCATAAATGGTAAAACCGTTGTTGTCATGTCAAACGCATGACCAAATAAGGAAGGTCTGAATCATGGCTTTGTGCTCGCTGGGTATATAAACCGCGTCTTTTCTCTAGTCTTCACTCCTGTTTCAAGTTGCAAGACGAACGGTGAGTGCTCTGACAAGGTTTGCTATCAAACATTGGGTTTTCGGATAAAGCTAGGAATCATACTCTTTCAATTTGGTTGACGATTTCATTCCGTTTGCTATCAAATGTTTGGTGACTTAGTCTTTCAATGCATATCAGCAAATAGTATCCCATAAACACTTGCAATCAAATTTTACTCTATCTTTAAAGAATCTTTACAATGACTAAGCAGTGCAATGCAAGGATGCTTGTTGGCAAATGCAGTTGTGGCCGCATCGCACGAGGTAGCGACCTTAAGAAGCACCTGAAAGCTAAAGAGGGGAATCATGGGCCATCAGAGGAAGTTGATGTTGAGGCTGTGTGTGTCTTGTCGGATATGTGCGATGGGGGATGAGGCCGAGTTTCTGAAGGCGCTTTTGCAGTGTGAGAGTGGGAACATCGGGGAGAAGGGGTTTAAGTCATGGTTTGAGGGGATATTGTTGGCAATGGAGGAAAATGATAAGGATATAGCTTCGATTGCGAAGGGGATGGCTGAGAAGTGTGATGAGGATGCGACTGAGGAAGTGGAGATGAGAGCGAAAATTAGGAAGACTGATGACGTTGATTTGGATGCGGTGATGGAAGATTTGTTTGGGGATATAGCGGATTTGAAGGAAGAGTGGGACGCACAGGAAAAGAAAGACAGGAAGGAAGTTGATGAACCTGTAGCGACATCATCGCCTAGGAAAGAGGTGCATGATATGGAGGCGTTTGTGAGGTTGAAGGATCGTATGATGGGTATGGAGAGTGTGAATAGAAAAGTTTTGAAGGAGAATGAAGAGCTGAAGGCTAGGGTTGAGGATATGAAGGTGATGAGAGAGGAGTTGGAGGAGATGCGAGTGAAGGAGTGGAATGATGAAGCGAGTGAAGGCAGTTGAGCGCTTAGAGTCGGAGTTGATGTGTGAGAAGAATCAGGTAGAGCAGATGCGAGGTGTGGTGAAGGAAGTGGAAGAAACGAAGGTGATTAACAGGCAGTTGTTGTCGGAAGTTGAGCGATTGCATGAGCGTGAGAAGTGTAGAAAAAGAAGAGTGTATGAAGTCCATCTTCCCCTCTTCGAAAATAATGTGTGCGACGTACCGACAATAACGAGCGACCCCAATCAGACGCACCAATGCTACGAGGGCGACGGAGTCCGATGTCTCCACATGAATATGGACATCACCGGCGAGCTTGAGGATTTCGTCGTCCGAAAAGTCCGGAAGAAAGTTCCCAGTAAGTTACTTCAACATGATCATTTCCTTACCGCATCTAATCTCCTATTCTTTTTCTTTCAGAGTTCTTGCAGTAGTCGTGGAAGAGATAGTAGTGTCGGTGGACGGAGAACGCCCCATGAGCCCTCTTAAGGGCTACCTTCTAATGCAGCTAAAGCGGTCCCAAGCCCGCCACATATCTTCGGATATGGAATGCAGAGGGGAAGAATAAATGATGAAATGGAATGAAATGGGAGGCCACCCTTGCACCACATGCAACACATCACAGACTTCTCTCTTCGGTAGTGAACAAGCTCTTGTGAGTGTAGTCAGAAAGTGTATGAAGTAGTACAAAAGTTTTTACTGCGACACAGGTTGATAAAGTGATAATGTAGTCCTCATCTAAATTAGAATCATTATGATTGGTTGTTGAGGAATTCATTGTTGAAAAACATATAAAAGTCAGAAAATTGAAACACTTCTCATTTTCATTTATCTCATGACGGAAGGTACATCTCCCGCCTTAGAGATCTTAAACAAAATTTTTGAAGTGGTTGACGAGTGGGATGAAGAGTGCGATCTGAAGGAGACTTGTGATAAAGGCAAGATTGAGGAAGTTGTGTGGAGTAATGGCGATTTTGCACCAAAAACAACGCGCGTGAGAAGAGCGCCCGATGCCCCAAAACGACCAAGGTGCTACAAAGTATACAGTGACTTAAAGATTATTCCGCTTGACTTTTCCTCGCTATAAAGTATATGTGCTTCAATTATAAATAAACCTACATGCTACATGTCTTTGTTTTGCAATATTTTTATCTAGAAATGGAGGAATTTAGATATGGGGTTAGGTTGATAACGTTGCTTCAATTGATTCACCTAAAATCATTTTTCATATGTTGAGTGATTTCTAGTAACTATGCTAGATGTCTAGATGATAGGATATCCTATTCTAACAATAGGTCCCAATCGACTATATGCTTACTCGATGATCATTTCAAAGCTATGTAGTTTATATGAAGGAAAAACAACAGTGTCATGATACACATTTATTAAAAAGAAATAAAAGCAATACGCTTTGTAATAAGACGGTACATTACGTCTACCAAGTCAAACTCTTCTTGATTGCGGGGCTGACTAGAAGGACAGAAGAGGTCTAGCCAGCTCCGGAGAGTCTTAACACACCGCTCCATCATAACGTCCTTTGAAGACACACTCAGGAAGGCAGCCCTGATTGTATCAGTACTGTCCTCTTCATTGCTCACTATTTCATCGTCGGAAATGATGATGATTTCCTCATCCAACTGTAGCGGCTCGACCTCACCATCGTAAATAGTTTTCACTTGCCTCTTGCGTGGGGTATTGGGCATGAGTAGGGCATAGGCATTCGGTGGTGTATTCATTTTAATGATATTATGAAGAAATGGTCATTGCACCGCACTTATATAGATTCTCTCTCCCTGCTTCGCGCTCTCTCATTGGACGACAGCCATTTATCAATCACAATGTATCATTCTCATATATAAAGAAGAGTGTCTTGCATTTCACTATCATAGTCATGTCCGACACAGAGGAAACATTCACACCTCTTGCTAGCTCAGCTCCTACGAAGAAGGAAGTTGAGAGAAAGTTTCAACAAAAAGAGGAAGAGGAAGAGAGACAAATGATTGAAGGCTGCAAGCACCTCACTCTACAAACGGTTGAGAGTGAGCCTTTCTTAAACGAGCCTAACTTTCAGGAGTGAAAAGCCTTGATGAGACCAGAGAATGCCCCAAACGGTCTTTATGAGACCACGGCCTTAACGGCCACCTAATCAAGAAAGAAAAGACATTGACTGCGCCGCATGCAACATACAAATTTAATGATTTGATGTTATGTGACGAAAATGAAGTGTTAAGACAGCACGACCACCAATTAATTGAATAGGATTACCACTATCATCATAGATACCAAATTTGCAATGGGATAATCGTGATACATTGACTGGAATGTATACCTTGTTCAGAAACTCCCTGTGCATGGTCACACCAAAGTCGCCACTGTCAATAGGAATATACCTTAAAAGGGGAACCATATGACCACCAACTTGTGTTGAATGGATAAAGTTAGTGTAAATGTAAAAGTGATTGATATTCATATCGAGCAAGGATTTTGAACCACAGTACTTCTCGTCGTAGAGTATGTCGCATTTGAATCCTAAAATCTTTGTTAACTCTTTTGAAATGTGAATGACCGCTTTACCATGTACACTGATACAGAATGTATTTGCTTTACGATCATAGTCAAAATGATATGAGTGTAGATTTCATACACCCTTGTTCAAGTATGTACAAACATCATAGCCATTGCTATAATGCTTTGGAGGTATCGGTAACTTTTCATTTGGTTTCCATGTAAGACTGGGGCGTAAAACAGGGTCTGCGCGTTTGGAATAAAGCACCATTTGACAATCAGATTGCTGTTCACATGTTATTTTCACATTCCCCCATTCATGGTGTGACCATAAGACGTCTGTATTCAAAGAGAGCAAATCGCGAAATTTAGAATTGATGTGAACCAATCCAATGTGTGAATGCTCACAATCATTTCGGAAATCAATCCTTGCTTTATTGTGTGCTCGAGTGATGGACATAGATAATCCATTTATTTCATTTATCTGTTTGATCAAGTCATCAACAGCACCAGATTTAAAAAGCATAAAGCGCTCATGCATGCGATCAAGGGGAAGAAGGGTAATATTAATTTTTTTCCTGTGCCAATGTGGATATTTCTTAATCTGCTTTGATACTTTCATGGACACTTGAGCTCTCAAAGGGAAGGCACCGCCTCCTTTTACTTCTGAAAATTTTGTGATAGGTAGAAAGAAACGTGATTTAAGATTCAATATGTTTTGCAGAGCTCCACTCACATAAAATCCATGGGAAATAGTAGTCGGTCTCATGTAGAGGGTAACTTTATGTAGATTTGGATCCATCTGCCAGAACCATAGATCCTTTGCCAAATCATTCATAACATTCAATAGACGTTGAATTTTCATTTAATAGTATGATTGCTCTAAACGATGACGGAATGATGGGTTTGTGGGTTGTTTCCATTTCAGTCGTGAAGCATTTTTAGCAATGGGTATGTCTGTATCTGCAGTGATAATTAAAGTAGGGCCATTTACGATCTGATCAACAGCTCGCTTTCCCCGACGGGTGTTTACTGTAGGAATAGAATTAGACTCTGCTGCATGCTCATTCAAGTTGTAGGTATGTACTTTATCATTTCGCTCTAGTTTTGGAAAGTACAAGTCTTGATTCGTTGCAGTGCCTAAAGTAATCTCTTCATTTGCAATGGTTCTTATATTATTCACATAGCTCAAACCTTGGAGGGCTACTTCCCAATCACCATTTACTGTAAGTCAATCGGCTATGTTGAATCAGTCTCAAACTCGGCAGCTGTATTTTCATATCGCTCAGGTTGAGCATGACTGGGAAACACTGCTGTAAACTCCATGTTAAAGTATCAACATAAAGCGTCGTTTGCTTAGGCGTTATGTTGCATGACATAACGAACTGCTGCTTTCAATCTGTTCACAGTAGGCACTTTCTGTCGTCCTAGGAATTTGGTTAAGAATGATTGCCCTTTCACATAATGTACTCCCCTAAGTATGCTTGTACCGCCTTCTTCCATATTGCGATAGTTGATACAACCAAATATTACTTGTTATCTTGGTCTTTTACGTTCAAAATCTGCAAGGGTATGAAATATTTCACGTTTCATTGATGGGCTCACACGACAGCTATTTTTTAATTCCATTGCAATGCGACGTACAGGATTGATCAAATCGATGCCGCCTACAGGCGATCTCTTAAAGCCATAATCTGTCAACATCATTTCCCACGCATGACCCATTCGCTGACGCAAAATCTGAAGTTTGTTAGCATGACTTTGCCAAGGATCGGCTATGCCGGAAAGAATTACATCTTCAATAGGTCTTGTTGCATGAATAGGTGATTTGATGAGACGAACTGCGTCATCTAATCCTCGTCCCGCTAATGTCACTATTGCAAATGATAATGTGATGATGAATCTTAACATGACTTCGTCCATTTCTTATGAATGTTTGCTTAAACGAGAAGACTAAGCAAAAGTTTTGCCATGTCTAAAACTTACCATGATTGCCAAGCTCTCTTCTCAGTGTTACGTTACATGGAAGGCTCAACGCATTACCTTTTACGATTCTCATCGACAAGTTAAAATAAGTTTATCACCTTTTCAAATGGACAACCTGAACGATGCTTTACATATAATGCATCATCCAATGTACTATATCTCTCTAGGTGGACGTCTATTCATTATTCGACGAGATTTCATTGCTCTTCACGATCAATATGGTGTTATACATTTTACATCCTCAAGTTGGAACAAGTATAGAGAACGTATGCATCCTCGCATAATGACTTACCTTCAGCAAACCAACACTCATAAGCATGAGTGTGACAAGTGAACAATGTCTTCTTATCTCTACCTATTCATGTTTGATGACTAAATACAACATATTCAATCACATCATCTACTTTTCCATTGAAGTATAAAAAAGAAAACAAATTTTAATCGTACATATTTATTGAAGGCTTTTATAAAAGTTACGAATGCGCTTTTCATTGACAAGGGTATCATGTGAAAAATGTTTACAAATGTCATGTAAAGAGTCATAATGTAGTCGTTGCATTACAAAGTAGAGGGCATATGCTCCACATGTTGAAGACAAGGGATGTTGATAGGCCAAAGCATTGCAAATCCATTTTCGTGAATGACGGTTCATGAAACGTGTAACATAATCACAGTTTGGTAAGGCCAATGAATCAAAGATTTCACCGCAATAGTTTTTATCAATAAATAAAACTTTCCAGTGTTTGCCGGGTAAGTGTGCTGTATCAGTATTCATGATAATGAATGAGGGTGGGTTTTGGTAAATCTGTGGGCATATTATTAATGGAAAACACACCTCGAAATGCTGCAACAGTGCGTTCATCACCATGTTCTTGACCGAGTCTCTCTAGCTCTGCATCAGTTAACCAACTCATTAACTTGTATAAAAAGTGGAAACGTCACGTAGCCTGTTAATTTGAATGGTGGAATCGAACACAGGATAGATGAGTACATTGACTGTTTTCGTCAAATCTTTTTCAAAAAAGAATTCTAGTTTAAGACCCTTCGTGGCAGTGCCCGGACGATAAGAAGCAGCTGCTTCATTGTTTGCTGTCAAATCAAATGCATTAAGCGTATAACCATTAGCAAATTCATCATAGGTCAAACCATTGGTGTCATCAGTATTCCAGTATTTAAATGTCTCCATAGTATTTTGATATGAGCGAGAATAATGCCCATTAGCGAAGTCTGGGCAAAAAGGAGTACCAGGAATGCAATCAGTATCACAATACAATCCGATTTGATTTAAACCAAAGTGGTCAAAGTTGAGGGGATTCTTCGATATATTACCATTGTATGCATCATTTGCAATCAATCCCACAATGATCATTTTTGGTGATTGTATAGGAAACAAACTATCTTTAAGAAAGCTCTTTTGCGCACGAGGAATGGTGAAACAATGGATCTCAGTATGATTTACATCATTAAGAGCATAATACTTCTTCAAACCCATCTCGTGACCATTAATCACCGAAGGATTCACTGTCATTCGTCGCACATAAAGTCTAGCACTTTCAAACACAATCTTAAATTCAGTCTTTGCTCCATAAGTATTCAATACAAATTTAGGATCGTTCGGCAAGAGATGAACTCACATGTCTACTTTTGACATTAAGAAACGTGATTGACGGAAAAAGTCCAAGTATAGGGACCATATAATTCACACACCCTACTTTCTGCAGTCCACTTTTCACGAATGACAAATCCCTTGTTTTTGTCACTATCAAATTTACCAGCTTCATCTTTACACCAACCCATAACAGCCATGTGACTCTTTTGTGCTTGTGGCTGGAACTGCACGACTGTTGAAAAATAACCGAGATAGGGATAGCTGTGTTGACCACCTTCAACCCGAGTTTCACCAATGGTCAATGATACATCCTTGAAGAGCGTTGCTATTGCCAATTTATTCACGGCTACTTTGTCCCTGTCGTCAAGGTTTGTACCGTCTTTATTTACTATCTTAAACTTAACATGTAGATTGATGTCATTTACATCGATGTACTCAGCATCATTTCCTGGTATCAAAAACTCAATGACACTACCAGAATCGATACTTGTCTGTGGATAACGAATGGATACATAATTTCTAATGATATCCGTCTGTATAGGTGTTCCATCAAATAAGCAAAGGGATGAGGTTTTACATTTCATATTTAAAACAGTCCACGTCGTCTGCGTTTGCTAGGAGGTATACGAGATGCTCTTCGCTTACGTTTGCCTGAAGTAGAGAGTGGATTGATATGACTGATGACAGACCTGATACCAGCCTTACCGACATTCTTCAAACGCTGTATTCCATGACGCTTTAACGATTCACGAATCGGCAATCTTCCTGAAAGCGCATCACTTGCTACATCTGCTGCTAGTCCTACAGCTTCCTTTAAAGCTGATTTTCCCATATTTGCGATAGTGGGGAGCATCATACCTTTGACAGCACCCAATAGACTACCCCCTTTTTTGACGTCTCGATCCAGCATAAACGGGAAAGCCAGCTCCATGACTAGCATAGGAGAGAGCAGAATAAAACGTAGCAGTTTGATCCATAGGTGTTTATTTATTTATATTTACACAATTCATTACTTTGCTTAGGAACGTTGACTAGCACGATAAAGGTCAGAATGACGAATCCAACTGTTCGTTGAATTTGGATAGCCAGCCAATTTCACCAGGCTCCACTTTTCCCCTTGTCGCATTTGGTGACGAAGTATCTTTTCAACCATGTAGTCATCATCTTCCTTGGCAATGGTCGTTATCTCATGACGATAAAAAATCCCTTCAATCTCTTCACCATGATAATCACGAAGCTTGTAGGTAGTGAGCTTGAATTTCTTGTTAACCTCAGAGACAGTAAATATTTTCTCCGTCCAATTGGGAAGACATCCTTTCGCAAACACGCTTTTCACCTTGGAAATTCGAACTTTAACTTTGTCACCAACCTGAATGTCACGTTTACCTTGTGATGGTTGCTTGCGTTTAGCATTGATTTCACGGATTGTATCCACCATGTCTGGAGTTATGTCAGCAGGTTTGTGACCAATCATACGATGAACAGAATGATTGTAAGCATGTACAGTATCTTGTAATACATCCGTCCACTTTTGTGTTACTTTTGCAGTGAAATAGCGCCATAGACGAGTTTTCAGTGTACGATTAAAGCGTTCGACCACTGCAGCCTTGTATGCACTTTTCACACTAAACAGCTCAATGTTGTGTTCGCGAAATAAAGCACGTACATGTCTGTTTTCAAACTCTTTACCTTGATCAGTCTGAATACGTGTGGGAATGCGCCCTTCACTGAAAATATTTTGGAAAGCCTCGGCCACTTCTTCACCACGCTTTGTCTTGAGTGGTTGAACCCAAGCATAACGGGAAAATAAGTCAATGACAGTTAGGAGAAAACGATAGCCTTTATTCTTTTTAGCTAATAAAGAAACATCAGCCAAATCTGCTTGCCATTGTTCATCAATATCATGAACGATATAAGAACGGGTAGGATAACGTTTTCGAGCTTGTGTGTGCAATGTATATGCAGGTTGAGCTTTAACCATCTCTTCACTTGTTTCTGTGAATAACCACTTGCTTGTGACAACTTTTTTACTGAAGCATAACCTGCATAATGCTTTGGGTCATAGTAAATTGATTTCAGATGTTCATCCATCGTCTATTAAGAGGGATCGTTTATTTGCCTCAAAGTATCAGTCTTTTTCTCCGCTAGAGTCTGCGTTTGTGTTTGAGACCTGCTTTTGCTACTTTTTTGAGCCGTCTTGTATGAATCACTTTTACAACATGTACTTAAGCAGTTCAATGACACATGAATGTTTGGCAACTCTGAACATGGGATGCAACATAGCTTCTTCATATTAGAAGTCTGTGATAAAATCAAATGATGGATAACGTGTTGAAGGTTTTGTTATACGTTTCGGCAACTTCTCGGGTGTTTTCAAAGTTTGCTTGATTCTCTTTTTAGGTCTCTCTACACTTTGCAACTTTCTTTTCCTAGGTGTAGAATCATTTTCCATTTCCTTTAAGGTTCCACGAATAAGAATTGCCTTTGGAACATTGAATTTCTTCATACTTTTTAAAAAGAACTCTCATCCTGTAGGTGTAAAGTGACGACGACGATCACGAACAGCATGATCAATTAAATCTTCCACTCTTGAGTCCCTAATGACTCCACCATCATCACCTACCATTTCACCTCGTTGTGTGATTTTCAAGTTGGGTTCGAGACTTCGATATAAGCTCAGTGCGCGATTGCGATAGGGTTTGGGTGAACCAAGCGAAAGATCATTGCGAATTTTTTCTTTCAATTGTTTCATTTCTTCTAAAGTAGAGCTCTGCTTTATCAAACGATCATATGGATTTTTACTTTGTACAGCTTCTTTTTCATGTTGCTGATTAAGTTGTAACATTTGATTTGCCCAAGGTTGTTGAGCACTTTGCATTGTAGTCAGATGTATATATTCTTCTTGTGGAACAACAATCATGCGCTGAAAACCACTCATAACAATTTATATATGATCATGGGTTTCTCAAAGAGATGACTGCGTAAGCGATAATCCTCAGGACACTCCTGGGTAAAGTCCAAAAATAAATAATTATAGGGGTTTTCCGTAGCAGCCTCAAATACTTCAATTAAGGCTTTTGACTTGCGAGAAGGAACTTGTCGAGGTAGGAATTCAACTTGACTTTTATCACGAGGATTTTTAAAGATGATGTAGTAATGCGTGTTTAGACTTCGAGTCCGCGCTTCCTTTCCACTTGGAAAAAGATTTTGCATAATAAAAATAATAAAGCATGGTTTGTGATGAGCAGCCTTGGTAAACATAGCAGTTACTTCTTGTGAGTTCTTACTCTCATTAAGCAAATCATCAAGAATGATAATATCATAGGGTTGAATATCAGCAGTGCTGATAATCCCCGGTTGAACCAAGTAACACTTACCAACCAATTCACGATGTAAGTTATGTTGATAAATTCCATAGCACCAAACAACGCAATTCGGTATGCAGTCAAAAATCTCATTACGTCGCTCCAACAATTGCAGTGTTAATGTGTCTTCCCACTATGAGAGGGTCCTACGATACACATAGTGCGATTACAGCGTAAGCGGAAATCCATGTTGATTTTGATGAAGAGTCATACCATTTAACTTAGTATCTATCCATTAATGGCTTTATTCGCGAGAGCACCAGCTAGTCCTCCCAAAGCAGGACCAGCAGCTGCCATGATGATAGGCGCTAAAAGTGGTAAGAAGCCACCGCGCTGTGATAATAGTTTGCGCCTTGAAGGAATTGATGTTTTTGGATTGCTCAAGGTGCGAAGAACTTTACCATACTTGGCAATTGCATTGGCCTTTTTGCTATTTAATGTCATATAACGCACTTTTCGTATTTCCGCGCACATTTTACGAATGAAGACATTGTTTGCCAGCTTCATTGCCTGACATCGATGAGATGGTTTTAATTTTAATAAGCGACGAAGAGTGAGACAAATGTTTTTGTTTTCATTTGATTGACACTTTTGTCTGCGCGAACGGTGAGATGAACGACGTCTAGCCATTTTTACAGGTGGATGTTAGAGTGTTCTTTGCTTAAACACGACCGCAGCGTCGAAACATCACCGACGTAAACGCAATGAAATAGAGGAAGACATTGAGTACAGCACTAATAAAAAGCAATACACTGAGAACAGCCACAGTTCCAGTGGGATAGTCAGAAGCAGATACATGTGTGGGTAGCTGTAATGTATCATTCAGTGAGGTACTATAGTTCAATGGAAACAGCTCAGCTGTGTCGTTTGCTGATGTGTTATGAGCCAGACATGAACAATCTGTTTGCACGATGATGTTTGTAAAGTTTAATGCCTTTGCATCAATTGTGCTTAAGTGGAAATGGCTTCCCATAAGCAATGTGTAGAATACATAACTCCAAGCAAGGTAATGAAAGAAGACCATGATGTAACAGTGATGCTTTGGTTTACAATTATAAGATAGCATATAGTCAATATCTTCACAGTTTGCGTGAATGATGATAGCATTACTCAAACGACGTATCATCTCTCTACAATCACTGGATGATAATAGCTTTTCCAACACAAGAATCCACTGCCTTGTATAATAATGCTTTCTCTTTTCAATGAGACGGTGATACAGTGGTGTCATGGTCATAGAAGACTGTTCTAAAATCGACAAGGATTGCATCAAAATCATTTATATACATTGACTGTTGAAATTATTTCTTGATCACAGATGGGGCACAACATAGTTTCCAAAGGTACATAGCACGTAGAACACATAACAAAATGACAACATGGTAAAAAGAGAAGGGACCGTTCCTTTAAAAACACTCAACGCAGTTCCGTTCACATAATAATTTAAACGTCTCTTCTTCCAATTTCTTTCTGAAGTCACTTTTATTGGTAGAGCTACTTGACAAATCAGTTGCAAATGTCACTTTTTTCTTTTTCACTCCAGATCGCATCAATTTCATCCTCCTATTTTCACCATCATTACATTGCAGCATGGAAAAAACCTCTATCCATCTTCGATCCAAATGATGATTCATAGCAGCATGCTCATCTAGATCCATTAGTCTTTCAACTAAAGCGCCAGCTTTAATATTTTCATTTACATTTGTAACACTTTCTATAGCCTTCAACGAATAACCAAGCACTCTTGCTACAGACCATGAAGTTGGGAAACGAATGAAACTTTTCATCTTCAAATAATTTCAAATGATGATGAGTGTCAGGAATGGACACTCAGTTGAATATGCTTGATATGACTTGTACACCTTTGACAGTATTGATGACTCAGTGTAATCTAATACTTTACTTTCACAAACGTGTGTTGTGGTAAAAACTATTTGACTACACTAACGCCTACATTCTATGACATTTGTGTTTCATAAAACCCCATGATCAAACTTTCTAACTATACATCAACCTGTGTTGCAGTAAAACTTTTGTACAACATGATAAACTTTACTTTCATTTCATCAATTTTTCACCCATCCTTTGAGTTATACGGGCTTGGAACCGTCATGAAAGCAAATGACTTTTAGCCCTCATTATGGGTAGCCTCGCAAAGGCTCATGGATCATTCACGGAAAAGGCAATGAAGCAGTGTGCTGTGTGTATGTGTGAGTGTGCATGTCTTCATGTTTTTAAGAAAGGATGCTCTTCAATCATATTTATGTTTAGGTCCAAACCATCTTCCCTCTTTTAGCATGTTGGATTGTCTTTGATGACTAACTATTGTTGCTTTCTTCACATAGTCAATCGTTTCTAGACAATCGGCAATCTTCCTTGGATCACCTGTCTTGATTGCCATGGAGTAGTACCTTTCTGACAACTCCATGATTGTGTTCTTTTCTTTCTTTTGACGAATCATTAATTCAGCTTCTGTCTCACTTATAATGCAGGATCACTACACTGTAACAATGCTCAGTGAAAAGTGAATTTCTATAAAGTGCTACTTCCTTATATCTTGTAGGAAACTTGAGTCTTGGATGGCGAACTTTAGGACTTGTGATGTGTTTCATTAACTTTCAGACTACGTCATCATTTCATAAACTTGTGTTTCATAAAACATCATGATACACTTTGTGACTACACTCACGAATAAAACTTCGATGATCAAGCTTTACTTTCACAAACGTGTGTCACGGTAAAACTATTTGACTACACTAAACTTTGCTTTTGCAAAACATGATACACTCTCTGACCACGTTCACAAGAGCTTGTTCACTAGCGAAGAGAGAAATGAGCTTGTGGTTGCGTGTGGCGCATGAATGTCCCTTCCTTTTCATTCCATTCATCAGTTCGTCTCCGTGACAGTTCTTAAAAGAACTCATGGCTCATTCTCATCAACTTAGGTTGTCAACGTTTTTAACACTCAGTGCAATGGAGATGTTTTAAAGTAACCTTCGACAGATGGCTAAATGTCACCCTGGCGGTCAGAGCACTACGTCGAGACGATAAGGCAACCACTTGCAAACATGACGCAGAGAGGTTTAACAAGGATTACAATTGCCGAATATCCCATGCGGTACTCTTCGCTGCGGATTCCATCGCCGCCCAAAGGGGACGCCCGTCGATAGGAAGTATTACACCGAAAATCTCCGTGACTTGCACCGTCAATGACTTGATAGCCAGACATGAAAACCGGTGGAGTTATTTACAAGAGGTTGGTAAGTCGTTGCTTTGATCAGCTTGATAGCAAGCCGTAATTCACAAGCGTTTTGCAATGGAGATGTTTAGATGCCACCCATGACAAGATAGCTGAGACTCAACCGATTGGCGTTCAAAGTGCTACGTTGAGAACTGTGTCAAATGCCCAACATGAGTTGTCCGAGAGGTTTCGGTCTAAAATGTGACACACTCCCTTGCCACACTTATCACTACGGCATCATCCGCCGTCCCGAAGGAACACCCTGTCAGTGGAATATTACAGCAAAACTCTCCGTGTCATGCTCGCTTTCAGTGAAAAGCCACTTGTATCATGAAAAGACTGCCTCGTACACACTTATACATGCCTTCATTGACTTCAGCAGTGTCGAAAACCCCAGAAAACCTCCAAAAATAATGAATTTAAATTTTTCAGCATTTGGTACTACTTATGAAATTTTATAAGTAGTCTGCATATATAGGTCTGATCAATAATGATCGAACCATTTTTGAATCAAGTCAAAAGGACTTGTAGAAGCAAAGTTACAAGCCTTTAAAGTTTTGGAGTCTTTTATGGCCTGGAGACGAAGGCCATCTCCTGGCTAACCTTTAAGTCTGACGCCTTAGCTGATGTCAGCAATGAAACTTTCTAAGTCGGTTTCCTACGGATACCCGAAAATTGGAATGTCCGATGCTATCATCGGAGCTTCAGAGAGACGATCTACCTTTGACAATCTCTCTCGTCTTAATGACAAGTCTCTGTCGGTTCCCAGCTTATATACATGTGTAGTTTCTGGCGATCAGCTGATGACGTAATCTCCATCATCCAAGACTTTAAACACGTCCATCTCCGGTTCTAGTGCTCCGATTGACTTCAAATTTTGACAGTCACGTTTTCTCGCTCTCACCTTTCATTTAAGCCATCCCTCGACTATCTACGATGACCAGAAGCCGAGTTGAAAAAACTTTTTCAAAAGTTCCAAAATCGTGGAAAATGTGCAAAAATTCGATTTTAAACATGCTCTCATTTGGAAACGAAACCTTCCACACATCTGAAAAGATAGGATCCTAGAGAAGAAAGTGCGGTCTTGCCCCTAAAAGAAACCCGAGCTCTTCATTCACTTCCAATCCTCCGCTATTCATCACCAAAGGTGGCCACAATTTAACATTTTCACGAAAAAAATCCCGTGTAGAGACCCAGTGTGAAGAAAAGTTTCGACTTCTTCTCTCCGATTCACTTGAAACTCATCCTCTAGATGCAGAATGTCACGCTGATTCCAAATCTGGTCTCCGTTTTTCTCATACGATGCTTCGTTCACCCGCTACAGCCATTTTCATAAAAATTCTAACTCTGTCGTTTTTTCGGTGATGGACAAAAGTCTTAAAGTCACTCTCACACCTCAACGCACGATTGGTGAGACACGCCGTTTCTTCCACTGAATTTGTCTCACTCTTAGCTTTCAAATGAGCTATTGCACGACTTTCTACGATATCTACAACCAAAGTTGGAAGTCTCGTTCCAGAGGGGGGGTGGTCAGAACTTTTCCTCTCCGATTGAGCTGGAAACAACCTTCCTAACCCAAAATTACACGTAGACTCCGAATTTGCCCTCCGTTTTCCCATCCGAGTCCTTCTTCATGCCGAAAAACGGACTTTCTCATCCCAAAACGTCCAAAACCCACCTTTTCCTAACTCTGGCGGTTTTCAGAGATTCCTGCCATTTTCAACAGGAAAACCTGGACATAGGAGGCTTTCCACTGCATTTTTCTCACTCTTAGCTTTCAAATGAGCTATCACACGACTTTCTACCATTCCTAGAACCAAAGTTGGAAGTCTGACAGGAGGGGGGGTCAGAACTTTTTCTCTCCGATTGAGCTGGAAACAACCTTCCTAACTCAAAATTGGCCAAAAAGTCCGAATTTGCCCTTCGTTTTCCCATCCGAGACCTTCTTCATGCCAAAAAACGACCTTTTTCATCCCAAAACGACCAAAATCCACATTTTCTAACTCTGACGCTTTCACAGATTCCTACCCTTGCTAGAGAGTTCTTCCTTCCTTCCTTCCAGAGGGGGGGTAGGGAACGGCTTCCTCCTCACGGACCCAGTCCTTCCACCACATCCTTGACCACCTCCCTTCCTTCCTTCCAGAGGGGGGCTGAGTCAGCATGATGACTCATCGTTGCTCATTTTGTTCTTGATTTTGGGATGGGATTACTACTGCCATTGTACTTGTTACAGTCAGACAGATCACTGAGGATCGATTATATCCAAATATAAGACGACTTCTTCACGACAAGAATATGCTGTACGTCGAAGGCGCTGAATTCAACAAGAATTCCATTTACTGTTGCTAAAAATGAAGTGTTGACACTTTTCAACATTGCCTCAGTTCCTTAGAATATCAGGTGACCTGCTCCTCACACAATCCATCTGTTGATGCGCGTATTGGATGTGTACGTGACGTGCTTTATTAATTGCTAGCAGCGGCTGTGAAGAAATGTGTTCGTTAAATGAAAGGACAAATGAAAGATGCTTGTGGTCACGATGGTAGCTAAGTGCCAGATGATGCATTTACATAAACGAGCCGATCCGAATTACAGGCCTAACTCTTTACTGGAAGATACTTTTAGTTTCATAACTGAATACCCGAGTTCCATAAGTGGACAGATTGAGTAATCAAACTGATATTCAGTTGTAGCTCTCATGTGAAACTTAGCGATATCATGCGAGTTATAAGTGATTGCAGGGGATAAAACGGGATAAATCAACTGACCATCAACTGACCATTGACAGTCATTTGTGAGACCAAAAAAATCCACGGTCAGCTAGTGAGCTCTCCAACACCTCTCTCCAAACTTTATCTCAGCTTATGGTCGAACTGCAGAAAATTTTGTCGTGCACAAAAGCACTTTTATAGTCATCACCATGATTTGATGCATATGTGGGAAATTGTCCAGTTAATGGGCTTGAATCGATGCGTGAGGCTCTGACCTGACATTCCTCATGTTGGTATACTGGTGACACACTGCAATTTGTTGATTTATTGTTAATGTGTTAATTGATTTGGTAATATAATTTGTTCCTCCGTTGAAATACATGCTACAAGTAACTCAACATCATGCAGTTCTGCAAAATTCTGCTACGAAGTTATTCGGAGTGGTCTCCTGGTAATGTGGAATTGCGGCTTTAGTCTGCAGAAGCGACAATGTCGGGCGATGTGCCCATTCTTACCGCAGTTGAAGTATCGGAACTGTGCTCTTCATCAGTGGCGTCGCGTGCGCCCACACTAGGTGACATGCCACGCTCAATCACGCGTAATTCACGCGTGAACCACGCGTAATTACACATGACCCCAAACATCCGTGGCTATGAGAGATATTGCTGCAATATAAGTTATATATGTTAGTATAGTTGGCAGTCCTGTTATATAGACTTTGCGTCTCATGTGTCTGCATGTATCAGAGGATAAACAATGTGATAAAACCTCAATTTCATGCTCAGGGAAGACAGAACATGCTTAGCGGTTCATCTTAGTGGTTCAAGCGGCAGTGCAGACAACCGTGGACGACGCGCAAAATATAAACGCTTGACCGCGCATATTCATGAACATTTCCCATGTCTTAACAGCATCAGATTAACTGATTTCTGACTTTTAGTGCAGCGCGTATGTACGCGGATAGAAGAATAGAATGTCCTTAACCACGGATGTTTGGGGTGTTCCATAATTACGCGTGAATCACGCGTGGCATGTCACCTATACAGTGTGGTCAGTTGATACATTTATCCCATAAAAAATGTCTGGTATAGAAATAGTATTCCAATACCAAGTGAAGGCCTATGGTCTGCACTAGGTGACATGCCACGTGTGATTCACGCGCAATTACAGAACACCCCAAACATCCGTGGTTAAAAGTAGTAAGGAATCCTCCCAACTGCGCACAGCGCCCCCCCTCTGGAGCGTGAGTTGGGTTGTTGTGGTTCTGGGTCGACCGTCCGGGTGTGTCGTGGTCGACCGTCGTAGTTGTTATTGGGCGGCGTTCTATGTTTTTGGCGTTTAGGATTGGTTGTAGGGCTGTTTTGTGTTTAGATTTGGCTTCGTGATGAAATTCTGCGTCGACTTGTTGATTGTCTTGGGTGTAGGTGTGGTTCAGGCGTGTTTTTGAGTGAGAAAATGGCCGTAGCGGCTAAACGAAGCCTCGTACGTGAAAATAGACGGCGGATTTGAGCTTTTTGGCCAATTTTGTGTCTAGGGGACTTGTTTCCAGCGTCATGGGGCTAGAAACGAAGAACTTCGTTTTTAAAAACGAAAGATAGGAGTGCTACAAATTCATTGGAAAGCACAGTTTGGCCCTATCTTTTATTGCTGAGGCTTGAGAGTGACGTTGAGACTTTTGGTGATGTTAGAGAGCCGTCAGAGGTTGAGTTTTGTGTTTTGGGCTCCAGCGGGCGAACGAAGCATCGGACGAGAAAACTGAGACCAGATTTGGAATCAGCTTGATGTCATTGGCCAATGAGGAGCACATCCAATGAGAATCCGGCATTTCTATATAAATAACGAGGTTTTCAGAGTGACAATCATTCTATCTTTGAGTCGCACAGGTGTCGGACGCACGTTCTCCCTCTACATTCCTATTATATTATCCATCTGAAATGGTAAGTCGGAACCTTCCTTCTTCTCCTTCCTTGAGTGTTAACTTAATAGCATCTCTTTTATTTTCAGGCATCTACTACATCTACTAAATCAAATACATTTATAGGACAAGATAGTGTTCAGACGTTGCAAGAATCTCTACAACCAGATCATCTTATGTTGAGGCCAGTAGAAGAGACAACAAAGGTACATAATCCTACCCCACTACAGCGTGAATCTAGACAAGCCACACGTTATTATGATCATTGCAAACGGGAATGATTCCTTCCATTGAAGTGAAGATATTGAACAATCAGTATGGGGACTACGTAGTCATTCCTGTGAATCCATACATTCGTCGCCAACTCGATATTATTGAAGAGTTTGCAACATTAAATATGGACATCCCTACTCCGCTTAACAATAAATGGAAGGCGAGAGACGACAATGATACTCCATATAGAAAGATGTGGGATGGTAAAAAGCTTTCTTTACCACTATCGCATTGGTGCTCATACTATAAAAAGGATTGAGATCAAGTGACACCCATCAGATGTGAAGACCTCGCAGAAGGCACTTGGAATATTGGTTTTGTTATCAGTGGAATATATTATGGCTATCACCAGAATAACAAATTAGCCTCTATGTCGATGCATGCTCAATCCATCCTATATATACCAAAGCAACCAGACGTTCATGATATTATTGATCAAATCCTCAACGAGAGCGGTACAAAGCGCAAGACAGAGAAGAATTCTGCCGGTAAACGCAAGCCAAAGAAAGAGAATCAGTAGTCCTTACCTATCTCTACCTTTATGAAAATTCGCTCATGTGCTTTGAGTGTCGTAGACGTGGTATTATCAGATACATTTTACTTCTTCGCTGCCATCATGTTATTTGTGTATTTTGTCGTGAACAGCATCGATGTACTTCATCATTTTGTAATATGTTGTAGGACTCTTCAGCAGATGAGTAAAAATTTGTAATTTCCTTTTTAGTCATCTATCATCATTTTTATGGATTGTGAGGGTGAACCTGTACAGGAGCTCAGTGCTATTGCTATGGACAACTGGTCGTATCAAATTATTGGTGTCTACCATCAACATGCCAAGTGTGATCCCAAAGCTGATAGCTGGGTGAGAAAACACATCCATGGAGTTAATCAGCAACACTTGCAAGACTATGGGTTTTCTAATGAATGTGCTCTTCTTATTGACTTTAACAGATGGTTGGCAGCTTTTAATGTTGTATGTATCTTTTGCAATGATCCTACTAAGGAGATGGAACTATTTCCAAATCTAATCATCAATGATATTCTACTTCCACCTTGGGATAGTAGAGTTAATCAATACTATCATGAAGTCACTAAACGTTTTAAGGAATTGCGTGTTCCTATTTTACATGTTCGTTGTAGTCGCTACATTCATAATTAATGCTTTTCCTCCATATCTCAACACTGCTAAAGAAATGCTTGGTCATCATTGCTCTTTATATGATAGCTACCAACTGTATCTATTTTATCTGTTTCAAACCCGAAATTTGTAATGCATGCTTGTTAAAGTCGTTTAATAAATGCTTTATGAAGAGATTTGTTATTTTCATGCAACGGGTGGGATAGATGAAGGATGATAATGTCTTTCTCGAATGATTGTGGAACATTAAGTTTTAATAGACAAAAGTTAAAGGGAACTATTCAAGATTGTGTGATAACTTTTCATAAAGATGAGATCAACATCAAATCAGTTATTGGTGATACTAGCACTCTATTTTTGAAGTTAATGGATACGTTTTCTAATAGAATTGTAATGGCGAGATTAGTTGCAAAAATTCATTTCAGCCATTTTTGGGGAAGAAGAGGTAGAAGATCGTTTCTTCCACTTTGGTTCTTATTCGATGGAAGTTGTAGATAATACCGAAGAATTTTTTGAAAGACAAATGGGAAAAATTGCTCAACGTCTTGATGCACTTAACCATCATGGTAGCAGTCTAGTGATTGAAGCGATTTCACATATTCACATTCACCTTTGTATAAAAGAAACTTAAAGATGCAATGGTACTTGATCGTAGCACAATTGGTTTTCGAGTTGTGTCTGCTTACTCTCGAAAGTAATGTATATATGACCGGTCCATGACAACTAAAAAAGAAAAAAATAAGATACCTCAAAAATGCAAAAAAATGAAAAAAGTTTTAAGCAGGTTGGGATTTTTTCATATACTGAGAATGAGTATAGGAATGTTTCATACACTGAAAAAGAGGTTTATAAATAAAAATAATGTTAAGGATAAAATTAAAAGAAAGTTCTAAGCTGGTTGGGATTTTTTTATATACTGAAAAAAGGTTTCAAAAGTATCACGTAGTCGAAAATATACGTAGTCCAAAAATTTAGGTAGTCTCAAAATTTCAAAATTTACGTAGTCCAAAAATTTCTAAAATATTTATTAAAAATGGAAACCTCAAAAATGGAAGGAACTTCAAAAATGGAAGGGGCTTCGAAAACATATCCTTCGTTATCTCAATTAAAAACAAGTGAAATGAAAAAAGAAAAACATAAAGATAGAGTACGCTATATGAAAAATAGGGAAACGCAACATAAGGAATTGGAATTGTTCGCGATGAGATCTCTTTCTCTTCTTACTCATCGACATAACTGAAAATCGCACTTGACAATTGTTCTCGTGATGCGGCTAATTGACTGAGTGATCTGATGTCTATTCATTGCCTTTGTTGATCCGTATTGTAATGACTAGCTTTTTTTGTGTGCTGATGACTCATCACTGACTTTTGTAAATGGAACTCTTTGTATATCATGCCATGACACTGTTCGGTTGGACAACTCAATTAAACTTTTACGGAGCAGCGTGACTTCTTTCTCTCTCTCGATCCTGTCGGTTACAGGAATATTGTATTCACAATGACATGCATTCTTTAAAACAATTGTTTGTCTTCAATGAGAATAATTCCCGTATGCTTTTAATAGAATGACCTTGAACGCTAATGGAAATTTACACCACAACCAGAACCGGAGTCAGAAAATGTGTCAGAAAGTTTGTCGACATGGCTGTCGATAAAAGTGCCGACATGGTTCGACAATTGGTGTATTTTTCAATTCAAAACAATGTCGCATGAATTATTGTTTTGGAAACTAAAAGGAAGAGAAATGCTCATTCATTCATTCCTTCATCCTCTCCCTCATATGTCTAGTGTATTTAGATTGTATTTGTTCTTTTGTTCCCATAGTGGGAATGAGATTTCACAACCCGCATTATGCGCTATTGTCTGTGACTTGCCTCACCCCTAGCAGCTGTCACAATTTTAGCAGCTGCTACACACCAATTCCTTTGAGAGATTTCTGAAATAGATTTTATTCCATTTAAAATGATCAACATAGAAGAGTTCCTAGAACAATACGGCAAACAAACCACGACAAATTTCGATTTAAATAAGATCGCAAATCAATTAGGCATAAAGAATTTCCACGTCCTAATGAGAGATGAATTGCAGTTGATGAAAGATGTGCGAAGCACTAGCTCTGCTAATGTACCTAAAGTGAATTTTGTAACAAATCTCCACACGTCACGTCAAAAAGGAGTACATTGGTCTGCTGGGCAAAGGAATAAAAACGGTTCTAATTATTATTTTGATCGCCCGCAGGCTGAGAACTATTATCTCGATTCATACGGACTTCCCCTACAAATGAAGTCAAAGAATTACTTGGTAATGGAACATACAATACTTTTCAAATTCAAAACCAGGAACTACTTATTGTGGACAATTATGTCTTTATTTTTTATTCAAATTGCAGGAAGGAGTACCATTTCTTGATATTATGTTATAATTGAATAAGGGAATTGAATTTCCGAAACGTTAGTTCCAATGGCTAGAGTTCAGTCTTTTGTAATTCATTTACATAAAATCTACCTTTGATTTCCTCATCATCTAAATCTTCCATTTCATAAGTAATCGGATAAGTTTGATTTATTTTACAAACTTCAAATATTTCTTTAGTCCAATAACCAACAAAACCTTTTTCAAATTTATTCTTATACTTAAATATTCTAGCTCCATCTCCAATCTTAAATTTCGATTTAGGCTTTTGCAAATTAGAATTATTCTCATTCTCATTTTTATTTTCAAATATCTTCTTTCTTATCGAATCTGGATTTTCAGAGGCATTATTTGGAGTTTCTTCAATACTTGAATGAATCTTATTGTTATAATCATCAACAATTCCTGGTAATATTTTTAACCATTTCTGATTACCTTGCTCTGTAAATTTCTTAAACAATTTACTTTCTAACGTTCTATTAAACCTTTCTATTACTACAGCTTTTCCAGCATTTTCTGTGGAATAAACAGTTTCGAATAATGGCTTAACATTTCTGTTATAAAACTCAGATCCTTTGTCAACAAACAATTTCTTTGGCTTTCTATTGCTTTCCTTGAATATTTCTTCAACGCATATTTAACTGATAAGCCACTATTATTCTTTAATGGCTTCACCCAAGCGTATCGAGCGTATGAATCTATAACGGTTAATGCGTATTTAAAATCAGAATCATTCGGCATATGAATAAGATCAGCACTCCAAATATCATCTTTATAAAACACTTTTACTTTCAATAGATATTTAGGCTTTCTATATTCCTTGTGAATTTCGGACGCGTAAGTTTCAATGTTATGAGTTTTGTCTAAACCCTGACCGAATAATATTTTAGCTTGTAAAGCTTTTTTAACAAACATTCTTTCAATTTTTTCTCTAAATATAGGATTTTGAATATTATCTAGTTCCTCTATCATTTTCCTATCAGCTTCATGACGAGATTTTAGGTCACGATTTCGATAAGCTAAATCGTGTCTATAAGCTGCTGCATCAACTCTGTTTATTGGTTCTTCACCTGGTTTTGGATTATTATTCTCATCTAGTCTTATATCAAATCGAGTTCCTGGATCGGTATATGAATGACCAGTAAGATGTTTTTCTTTTGAATATTTACTCCAAATAAATCCAGGAAAGTCTTCTCTAATGTTTTCTGTATGTCACCTCCGGTGTGCAGCCGATGGCCGGAATGTACTTTTAAGAGATAATTCAATAAATCTAAATTAGAAATTTTTAATTTAATTAAATTTTCGGAATTTGTCGAACTTGTAGAATTTGTAGAATACATTTTAAAGATAAAAAAATATTTATGACTTTATAACAATATATTTATAACATTGTAACAGTATATTTATCAGAAATGTTTGTCAACGAATCATAATAGGACTTAGGTACCATCTTAGATTCCAGAACTATCTTTAGTTTCTTTTATTTCTATTAAATCACCAACATTATGTAGAATGTTTTTGAGAACTCGTTTTCCTTCATCCACTAAATTTAATTTACTGATAAAATTATCTACTATTCCTTCAGCCCTAGCAACTTTCTCCAACTCTCTATTATGACGTTTTTGTTCTTCTAATGCTGCCTTCTTTGATTTATTTTTATTTACTGCTTGGACAATACCAGCTGTCCCACCTGCAGCACTTCCTGCTGCTGCTATACCTCCTATTAGTAGAGGAATTAATGGGAGAACTCCACCATTCTTTTCTTCTTGTAATTTAATATTCTCTATCATTGGTTTACTTATGTAATATTTTTTTTGTTGATCGTAATAGTTTTAGGTGTGTTTTTGTCAACAATGTTACGTAATTTTAATTCAACCGTTTTATTATTATTATTATTACTTTCGCTTGCAACATTTTAAAAAAAATAATTTTAAGTTACCAAAAATTTTAAGTTATCAAAATTTTTAATTAACCGATAGAACTTTGTTCAGAGGCTTCAGCCGATCGGACCAAAGGTCCTCAGGTTACTACCCTAGAGAACTTTGTTCAGAGGCTTTAGCCGATCGGACCAAAGGTCCTCAGGTTACTAACCAATCCTAGCAATCTTTCCATTAAGAATTTCAATAGAATATTTTACATATTCTAGCAATAAACCATGAGCCATCAATGAAGTTGTGGAATCTTTCTTTTCAATATTAATTGTTATATCACAACCAGTCTTGATAATATCTTCAGAGTGTGCACTTAAATCGAAACAGAAAACAGGATATAAATGTCTCCAATCTCCAGGAGTTAATTGTGGTTCAACTCCAAATTCTATACAAAGATTTCGATGAGTATCATTTCCTTCCATAAATTGATTATTGGTATCATCGAATCTTAATGGATCAATTGGATATCGGGTTTGATTTAAAGCAACTTGTAAACTTCAAATTGTGTTAATATGAAAAAGGTTGTTGTTCTCATCAAAACTTGGAGAATTATTTCTTTCTAAAGTTAATAATAAATATCTTGGAGTATTCGAAATTCTAGTAAAATGCCAGTTAGATCTTTGTTCAGAAAAAGTTACAGAACTAGCAGTACGCTTTAGAAAATTTACTGGAATTGGTTTGTTAGTATTTAATCTTTTTGCAAAAGTTAATTCAACCTCTAAACTAGGAGTAATATGTTTTATCAACCATTCAAGTCTGTCAATTTTTAAATATGCTTTTTTTCCAGTCTTACCATAAAAGATTAATTCATTATTTGCTGTGCAATGAATTACTAATTTGAATTTTAATTAACATTTTAAATTTTGTCATAATCTAAATATCCGAAAAATGGAGACAATGACCAATTTACTGTCTGTTTACTTTTCTTGTTAAATTCACGTCTTTCTTTATATGCACTATTGTTTGTTTTATTTAAATGATTTGCAATATTTTCTACATCTTTCGCAATTCCTGCGGCATCTGTTCCAGCTTGAGTTAAATCATCAACAATTATAGCATCATTAGTATCAGGAAACCAACCTTCGATTTCATACTTTTTATTATTTTCACCAATTGCTACAAATCTAACCATTGTATCAATTACACCTGGAGAATCACTTATTGTTTCTATATTTTGAGTTGCAACATCTAAACGCATTTGTGTAAATAATCTTGGAAAGAAATTATTCTCTAATGCAATATTATCGGTTTCTGGTAATGGTGTTGTAAAATTGGCATCACTATATAAAGAATATTCACAGTGTAAAAAGGAACCAGGTAGATATATATAACCTTGTCGATTACCAACTTCAAAGATTAAATCTCCTCCAGTATTTACTCTACTGGAAGATCCGGGATTCATAGCAATTCTTATATAGTCATTCTTTTTTTGATCATAACTCACGAACGCAGGATCGTCGAATTTTAATTTTTTTAGATAAAGCGATCTGAATGATTGATTAAGGAAGACATTTTTATAAAAAATAGTTTAAGTTTTTTGTTTTTTCTCACACACAGAAAAAATATTTTCTTAGGTTTCCTTTTCGAACATATTTTAGAATTTTGCTCTACCATTACCTCTTATTTCTTCAATTGATTTCTTCTCCTGCTTACTTTCAGCGGCTATGTTAGCAATTTTGATTCTTGCTTCCTCTGAAAGTTTTTTTAATTTTTTTAGTTTTTCAGAATCATTCTTAAGTTTACGAACAGTTTCTAGTTGTTTTAATTCGTTTTGAGACCTAACAGCATTTGATATTGCACTAGCTGTACTAACTATAGCAGCTGCCCTTTCGCATCAGATGTAATCAAATCTATATTATTTTTAATAACATTAACGATACTTCCTATATTATCACTGATGCCAGAAAATGTTCAATCTCCTTCTTCTTGAATAGTTTCTACATTGCTATAATGGTAAACAGATTTCATAGAAGGTTCATGGGCAATGTTTTGATTTGATGAAAAATGTTTAAGATTGTGTCTATAAATTACAGGCATTTTTAGACCTTAATTTTAATTTGTGATTGAGATTTACGTTTATGATTAAGATTTACGTTTGTGAATGGACAACAACCGCGTGATAACTTCATTAATTTGCTGTTGCACTTTCTCTATTGCGTTAAGTAGCGTGTGATGTATTTTAATTTCTTTTCTATTAACTTGCATTTTCTGCTGATTCATCTTTAAATCCGTTTTAAGAGCCTTCAACTTAATTTTAGGAACATCTAACTGATTTTTAACAGCATCTAACTGTTCTTTATTTCTTTTGTAATTTTTCTTTAATTCATTTTCTAAATTGATTTTAAGAGCTTTCATTTCATAAACTTTTTGATTAATTGATTTTACTTCATTTATTATTCTATTCATCCTTTTCAATTGTTCAGTAATTTTAGAATTCAATTCATCAACACTTTTTCGGAATGTAGCTTGTAACCTATTTAAATTTTTGAAATTTTTTTTAGGAAGTTTTTCTAATTCACTTTCTAATTTTTCTTTTAATAGTTGTATCTGATGTTTATTTTTAATGACTGCAGATTTTAACTTTATAGAAAGTAATGTTAAAATTTTTGATTGTTCTGAAATCTTTTTTAAAAAGTTTTGCTATATCTGCTTATAGCTCTCTATCCTTTTTATCAAGCTTTAATAATTTTTCGTTTAATGATTTGTCATTAAGTTTAAGCAACTTTAATTTATTCATCAGTGGAACCAAAACATCGTTTATATATTTTTCTTTTAAGTCATTGATTTGTGCATCAACGTATTGTTTATTTGTTAACTCTGTATTTTGTTGCGGAAGAAAAGAAAGATGTAATGGACCAGATAAAACGTCTATTTGTATTTCTGATTCACGATTATTCGGGATATATGCACCTCCACCAACATTTGGTAACATCATTTTTTAACAATAAAAGATAGGTCATAAAAATCTATTTTCTCATGAAAAAAAAAATTTTCTCACATAAAAACAAAAAATAAAAGATGGAAATGACTCAAATTTGTCAAGTTTGTAATATGCGTTTTACAAATCAAGCGCTATTATATTCACATATGAAATATCCACCAACTTATAGAACAATCTCAACAAAATATGCAACCTACGTCAAGTATGCAACAATTACTACCTGTGACATATAAGCAATACATTCGTCAATCACAATAATTAAAAAATTGTTTATGCCTGAACAAGGTCAAAATATGCAACTTGTTCAAGAAATTCAACCTATGTCAAATATTCAACAATTACAACATTTGTTTATACCTCAACAAGGACAAAATCATTGTACAGCTAGAAAAAATAACGTAGGTCCAAATAATAATTATTTAGCTCCAAATAATCATCTAGTACAGAATAATCATGTGGTTCCAAATAATCATCTAGTACAGAATAATCATGTAGATCAAAATCAGGAAGAAGTTCACATGCCACAAAAAATAAAATTCTTCAAGCTAGGCAATCTATGGATGCACGACAATCTGTTCAATGTATTACGAAAAAAATTTGTGTTCTGGTTGTAATAAGAATATAACGTCTAAAAATTTTGCACGTCATTTGAAATTATGTGAGCAACCAAAGGAGGCTAAAAAAGATAAAATGAAATATGAAATGAAAGATCAGCTATGTCGTAATTGTAATAAATATTTTACAAGTCAAGGAATTACTAATCATCATAATTGTTGTATGAATTCTACAAGACAATGTACAAATTGTCAAATTACTAAACCTAAGACAGAGTTTTATGATAGTAAATATCAGTGTAACGATTGTTTCAAAGAAAAAGTAAAGTGTAGAGGTTGTCAAAAAATTATATTGAAAAAAAATTTCCGCGACATGTAACACTTTGTCCTAATCTATAATTGAGCATATGCAGGTATATGATGAAGATTTGAATATATTAATAGATACTGAACGTGAAATACATAATAACTCTCAAGACTTTGATATTAGAATGTATGCGAAAGTAAAAAATTTAACACCTCAACCTATAGAAGAAATAATTATCTTTTTAGAAGATGAAGCAAAAGTACTACCAACAATTATTCCTGAAACATTTCATCTTTATTTTGATAATGATTTAAATGCAAAATTTGAAATACCAATAGCTATTATGTAAGAAAATAATAATGCATTAAAATCTTTAAAATCTGGAATTGATGATGTAAGAAATGCCTCAAAAAAAGCAACACCAATAATATCTGATGCCAAATCTACATTAGCTGAAGCAAAGCAAACAATTGAAGATAAAAAAACCAATATTAAACGGTGTGAGTGCTATAATTAATTAATTATATTTTTTGATATCAATTATTTAGATATAAATTTTAGATATAATTTTTTTTTCTAAAAAGTGATGGATGCGATAAATGAATCTTGGAGAAAAAAGTTACACGACAAAAAGTTGCACGAAAAAATGTATAAAATAGAACATGTGCCAGTTTTAAAAGATCATCGTCATCCTACAAATCCTCTTACACCTAAAGAAGAAGTTAAATTTCATTACCATCGAAAATATATGCAGTTAAAGATTACAAAATAAAATACTGTATATTAAAATACACTAAAACAAATGATTTTCCACTTTGTTTGAGAAGTTTCAGAGTATTTTTGGCATATAATAATTTATAGTGGTTAATTAATAAAGAACATTTAACAGTCTATGATTCAAAAACATTGCAACAATTAAATATTCCTGCCTTCATCAAAAAAATTTATAAGATCTAAAATTTATATCTAAAATTAAAACGCAAATTTTTTCTTTAAAAAGTAGGTAATGGAAAATGCCAAGTTTTATTGTGTCGCATGTAAAAGACAGTTACAAACAAAAAGAAGTTATCAATCTCATTTAAAAGGTAAAATCCATTTACAAAATGTAGATCGAGCTGATGAAGGAAATACATCAAAATTAAATAATTACAAAAACTATCTAGAAACATTACCTACTGATAAAAAAGTCAAAAAAATATTTGATGATTATTCACATTCGGAATATAGAAAAGTTTCTAAAAGTGAAGACTTTTTTGGGGAAATCGAAGGTTCTAGTACTTCGCCCGAAGGTTCTAGTACTTCGCCCGAAGCAGATATAAGATATTTATTTAATGAAACTGACGAAACCGACGAAGTTGTAACAGATATAAAATATTTATTTGATGAATCTATTGAACATAATGAAACCGATGAAGCTTTTTATGATGTATTAACAAACTTCTATAATATATTTAAGAAATCTTTCAAATGTTATATGAATGTAGAAGTACTTTATACAAAAGCTGGATCCGATGGAATGACTGAAGAAATAGTACAAGGACATTTTACACAGACACAAGAAATTCATAATGTAAATGATATACAACACATATTTGAAGCAATGATAAATAAATTAAAAGATGCTATAACTGAAGCTGAGTTGCGTGAATCTGGTTGGAGATTTACTGCAATACTATCTAAGAAAATAGTAATTGACAAATATAAAAATAATACTGGTGGTAGTTACATACCCCTTCCTTTCAGTTCTCCGCAAATAATCAGCATACAGAATGAAGATGAATATTGTTTTCTGTGGAGTGTTATGGCACATTTACATCCTGCAAAAGAAAGACTAAGTCATTATAATAAAGAAGAATATATAAATGAATTTGATCTCTCTGATGGTTTAGATGAATTTCCATATGATTATAATAGGTTAATAAAGTTTCATAAAAAGAATAAAAATTTAATAGAAGTAAATGTTTTTGAATTAAATGTGAAGTATGTTTCTATTGGTGATATTACTCCCTTATATCCCGGAGATATTGAAGCTAATAACATTGTTTATAACAACTTAAAAGAATTTTATTTGAATGGCAAAAATTTATGCCAAACAGAAATAGTATACAATGAAAGAGGAAATTACATGCATCATAGTATTATTTACAAAGGAAATGTAATATGCACTGAAAAATATGAAATTATAAAAACATTATCACCAATGATGATTAATCATAATAATTATAAAGGATGTGGATTTCCGTATGAGTACGAAACCGAGCGTTCGTCTCCATTGTCAGAATATATACATAAATTAGAGATGTTACCGCAACTATATAAAAAACAATATCAACAAGAGTTACAAATGTTACATAATCAATATCTACAAGAATATCAACAAGAAGTAATTACATTAGAATACAAATATATTGAAAAAGAATTGAATCTTGAAGATAAAGAATATTTAAAATTATCATACATAGTCTACCAACAATGTAATTCTCAATTTAATGAACTAGAATGTCATCCAATCTACAACAATATAAAGAACATTGTCAACAAAAAATCTACAAGAATATCATATGGGTAAACATATATTAAGTAAGGAATATCATGAAAAATATGAAGAACAATGTCGAAAACAATATGAAGAACAATTTCAAAAAAATATCAAGAACAATATCAAGAACAGTTAGAAATATTACTACAGCAATATCAGCAAAAGTTAAAAATGTTAAAGCAGCAGTTAATGCAACCAGCACAAGCGAATATACTATATTATCAAGGTCATTACATATTGTGTAAAGATATTTCTATATTTACAAAAACTTCAGATAATGCTAATTTTCCCTGTCTCCAATGTATGGCGAGCTTTGGAACTGAAGAAGAAATGAATAGACATTTGGAGAATTGTCAACAAAATGAAGCAGTTAATAATACTTTTACTAAAGAAGATTATTTAGTATATAATAAATGGTATTAAAAAAACTAAAGTACCCTTTATTGTATATTGTGATTTTGAAGCATATAATGTTAACATGACACAAAGTTCTGGTAAGCATTTGCTTGAACAAAAACCATTATGTTGGGGAATCTACATTCATTCAAATTATCCTGAACTATTTAAATCAGAATATTATCAATACTATGGTGAAGATAGTTCAGAAATGTTTACAAAGAAAATAGAAGAATTACAAAAATATTTTTCACAATTGCTTAAAACAAATAAACCAATGCTTCCATTAACGTATGACCAATTAGTACAATTTGATAATGAAAAAAATTGTTATTACTGTGGAAAAGAATTTACAACTTATAAAGTAAAAGATCATGATCATCTAAATGGATTATATAGAGGTGCAGCACATAATTCTTGTAATCTTAATGCCAATAAATTTAGATATAACTTTGTACCTTTATATTTCTACAATGGTTCTAAATATGATTTCCATTTAACAATAAAAGATCTCTTCTCATCTGAAAAATTACAACAATTAAGAACAAACGTACTATGTAAAACAGAAGAAGAATATTTTTAAATGCAATTAGGTTGTACTAGAATATTTGATGCATTTAGATTTTTTAATCCTTATTCATTAGAGGTCATGGGAAAAACTTTGAAACCTGAACAATGTAAAATATTCAATAAATATAATTCAAAACCTTTAAAAGGTATTTTTCCCTACGAATATTTAACTGGAGATATAAATAGAATAAATGAAATAATGCAAGAACATCAACTTTCTTCACGTGATAAATTTAAATCAACATTAAAACAATCACAACTATCTGAAGAAGATTATGCAGAAGCTGAAAAGAATTGGAGACAGTTAAATTGTAGAACAATGCATGATTATACAATGAAATGTCTTGAGATAGATGTATTAATCCTTGCTGATCTTTTTGAAAACTTTCGTAACATGTGTGTAGAATATTACGGAACAGATCCATGTTATTGTTATTCTACATCAGGATTAACATGGTTAGCAGGGTTGAAACATACCAATGTTAAACTTAAATATTTTAAAGAAAGTTCTTATGATAAATTATAATTTTTGTAATCTCGAATTAGAGGTGGTGTTTCATCTGTTCTAGGTAATAGATATGTTAAATGTTATAATAAGAAAGTAAATCCTGATGATTATGGAATATATAAACCTTTATCTCCAGAAGAAAGCGATCAGTTTATAAAATTGTTTAATCAAAATATAGAAGGACTTATATCAAATGAAGAGAGTAGTCAAGCAGCAGTTCATGAATTCCTGAGAGAAAACTATTTGTTATATTATGATTTTAATAGCTTATATTCTTCTTGCATGATACAAGAATTACCAACAGGTGAAATGGAATGGAGTATCATTCTTGAATACGAACCTACATTAGATGGTGAAAATAATTATGGTTATACATATGAAGTTGATTTAGCATACCTTGATTATATAAAAGGCGCAAGAAAATATTATCCTTTCTGTCCCGAAAATAAAATTCCCAATATAGAAGATTTTTCAGATTATCAAAACTCTTTAATTCCTAAGAAATACAGGCCAACAAAAAAACTTATGTTAACACTAAGTAATAAAGGAAAGTATGTTGTTGAAGGAAGAATGCTAAATTGGTATTTAGATCATGGAATGATTCTTTTCAAAATTCACCGGAAACTAGTGTATAGAAAATCTAGGTGGTTAAAAGATTATATAGAGTTCAATATTGAAAAACGTAAAATAGCTAAAAGAAATAAAGATGATCTTGGAAACGTGTTCTTTAAATTAATGAATAATGCATTTTATGGTAAGACTTTAGAAAATGTGCGTAATAGACAAAATATTGAAATAGTTTCTGATAAAGATAGGTTTCAAAATTTAACAAGAAAACCTACATATAAAAGAACTACTAGATTCGGTGATGAACTATGTGCAGTGCATCTAAGACGAAACATTATAAAACATGATAAGTTTAATTTTATAGGATTCACTATATTAGAATTAGCTAAACTATTTATGTATAAATTTATATATGATTATTTAGCACCTGTTTATGGTGAAAACTATAAATTGCACTTTAGCGATACGGACTCCGTTTTCTTGGAATTAACAATACCATATAATTCTTCAATTGATGAAGAAATTAATAAAATAAAAGATATCATTCATCCTTCTGATTTATGTAAAGTAAAAGATGAACTAGAAGGAAATGAAGCGTACATAACAGAAGCTGTATTTTTTAAATCTAAATGTTATTGTTATAACACAAATTCTAACACAAATTCAAAAACATCTAAAACATAAAAAGGAATTTGAAAGGCATCAGTGGCTAACCAAATAACATTTCAAGATTATCAGAATGCATTATTTAATAATGAAATAAAAACAGCATGTAATTATAGACTTAATTCAAGGAAACATAAAATGTATTTAAAAGAGGAACATAAATGAGCATTAGATCCATTTGATGATAAAAGAAAAATTTTACTGATGGAATAACTACTTTAGGTTTTAAATTTTCTAATTTTCCAATTTCTTGGTTTTTAAAGATTAAGAAAAATTTTAAGAAAAAAATAAATTATTCGATCACTCCGCGAAAATATTTTCTATAACTCTATCATGAATTTTTTATCAATATTAATTGTAATGAAGCCATGATCTTTTTACCAAGCATTATTACACGAATGTTTAAATTCATCTTCATCTCTTATACATAAATCTCTTAACAAATCACATAAATTTCTTGCATTTATTTCAAATAATATAATATATTTGCATTCTTTCTAATAACACCTTCATCTAATGAATACATACTTTTTGTTAGATAAAAAACACTACAGTTGTTATATCTACCTCTTGTGAAATAATTTCTCTGAACTGACTGATTTCTATCATAAACACAATCATCAAAAAATACACAATGCTTCATTGTTTTATCTAGCTTACTAGGATCTTCCATATTACCAATATCATCTATTAATTGTATCTTTATGTGCTCATTTTTATTACTAACTGATTATTTTTTGCTGCTTCTTCACACCACGAACTTATTTCTTCTTCATATTCAGATTTTTCATATTCTTTAAATAATGAAGCAATTGCTGTTTTTGTAAGATTATTTTCAAATCCACATTTTAAAAACTGATAGACGGGTTGTTCTGCTGTTGTTGTATAAATTATAAGAATGTTATCATCCAAAAAATTTGGAGTCGTTAAAATTTTAGATAATAAATATGTTTTTCCACAAATAACTGACAAAACTTTATTAGATAAATTTGGATGATGATTAAATTTACGTTGTTTTATTTAATGGTAATTTTGTAGAAATTTCTTCACTCATTTTTAATAAAAATAATTTTCATTTTTAAGAAGAAAAAAAAATTTAAGCTTCTCTAACCAAAAGATCTATCATAATCTCTTCACCTACAAAATTTATTTCCTTTCCTTTCTCATCAGTGATTCTAATGTTAATGCTGTTAATAGTTTTCTTGTAATAGGGAAATATATTAATGTTTGTGGAAATACATTTAATCTATAACCAATGGATACAGTAAAATCTGGAAAACTGAATATTAAATTTGACAATTTACCATTTATATATCCTCCTGCAATAATGTCACAATGTACAACAATTGAATTTATTTCAGTTATTTTTGGAATCTTCTCACCTAATTGATAACCTTGACTATAGGTTTGTTTATTAAATCCTAATAGTTTTGACAATGATCTATCATGATTAGAATCAACTTGATGATTTTCGTCTAAAGCAAGAGAAAATTTATTAACTGCCGGCTGAACTGCAAAATGTAATTGTTTCTTATCTTTAAATGCTATACCTAAATGTCTCTTAATTTCATTTGATATTGATTCAACTTCGTAAGAACCAGGAAGAAAAGTTAGTATTTTCAACGTTTTACTTTCACCAGTAGAATATCTAAATTGATCATTCACATCTTTTATAACATTTTGAATAGTGTTGAATGTGGAGAAACTAGTCAATGCAATTTGATAATTTTTATTTTGTTCCAAATGTAGAATGGGTTCTAAATTATAAGTGTGTGATGAAGTAGTTGTTATATTTTTAACGTCGTACTAAATTTTGATGAACCCAAAATCTCTGTTAGATTTTCTAAATGATTATTAATTTTTTCTAGTTCTGCTGATGATAATTCTCTCGAAAGAAGACATTTTTTTATAAAAAATTTTTTATGAAATATTTTTTTTGTAAAAATTTTTTTATGAAATATTTTTTATAAAAATGTAAGGAGAAAAAGTTTTAACTAATTTCTTATAGGTCCTCTCATTCATAATTTCCTTTTCTAATAGTCTTCTTAAGATTGCATGTATTTCGTTAAAACCAGAGTTATGTCCTTCTTTTGTTGCAGATAATAAAATCTCTAATCTATTTATTGATTCTAGTGGGTCATCTAATAAAAATATAGTTGTTTCTATTTTAAAACCTTTTCCTACTTTAACTCCCGTTGATAATAAATTTTCTAAAGGTTTATAACGTCTAAGAGATTTTACTACATCAACTCTATCTAACAAAGCTTTATATTTTATGAGATCTTCTATAGCATAATTTTTTAACTCTGCTCCTCTTAAAAGATCAACAAAATTTCTATCTAAACTAAAAGGAGATTTATCTGGTGAAAAAGTAAAACCTCGAAAAGGTTGTGAAAATATTTCTTTTTGTCCGAGATAAAATCTTGGTATTGTTTTTCATCTATAAATGAAATAGAATGTTCAAATTGCATAGATTTTGGTAATTTCTTATTAATGTTTGATTCAAGTAATCCATAGTCATCTAATATAGTTTTCTATACTGGATCTGCTATATTAATTTGTTTATCATTATTTGTAAGTTATTTTTCAAGATTTTTAAATGGTTCAATAGTTTTTTCAAAATCAGTTTTTACTTGCTCGGCTTGCTGCATTTTTCAAACATATCAAATTGAACATCAACTTTATACATTCTATGTTGTTTATGATTTTCTTTCGTAGTATTTCGTTGTTTTATTAATTCATCTAATTGTTGAATTCTTCTTTGATTATCAGCTTTAATTTTATTCATTTTTTATATTATATTTTTATATTATATTTTTTCATAGTATTTTTTAAAATGTTTGTAGGACATAATATTTGAATTTTGTGGTATCATTGGTATACAGCAAAAACATTTTAGTGAACGAATTATATTTTTATTGCTTTGGCGTCTAAAGTTTTGTTTAATAAAGTTTTGCTGAAAATTTCACTTAAAGTTTTTAGTTCTACTAAAATAAACTTTATCTGTTTCCTCAATAGAAGTTTTTCCATCCGGTTTATTCCTGTCATCAACTTTTTCTGACTGTAATTGAAATGATATTTGATTTACTTCATTAGCTATTTGATCAAACTTTTCAATCTCATCTAACGTAATGACATTATCATCACATACTCTTCGAAAGTAGTAATGTAATTTGTCATAAACTTCGTTAATATGTAAATGTTTAGTATTTAATGATTTTCGTTTCTTAGTTATTAAAGATTTATCTAACATTGTAACAAGCGAAGTTGTAAAAACACCCGTTCCTGTTAAAGCAGTGGCAATAACAGTAATTGAAAGAGCGCCAGAAGAAATAACAATTGTTAAAAATATTCCAATACCTTGTGTTACATTCTTAACTTTAGACCATCTTTTTCTTAATTTTTTATAATGCTCTAATGTTAATAATAATTGTGATTCCTTATCTTTCATATACCTAACTCTATCTTTATGTTTTTCGATGTTCATCTTTTCAATGTTCATTTTTTAAATGTCCATTAAAATCGAACTGCGTTCATTTATTAACGAAGGATATATTCTCGAAGTTTCTTCCATTTTTAATAAATATTTTGAATATAATCTTCTGATATTTTTAGACTATGTGAAAGGACTACACAAATTTTGTAAAATTCTGGACAACGTAAACTTTTGGAGTACGTAAATTTTCGAAATTTTGAAATTTTGAAATTTTCGAATTTTTGAAATTGTGATATTTTTAGACTACGTGAAATTTTTAGACTACCTAGCTTTTAGACTACGTGAAGTTTTGATATTTTTTGGACTACGTAAATTTTCCACTACGTGAAATTTTTGGACTACGTAAATTTTCGACTACGTGATACTTTTGAAACCTCTTTTCAGTATATGAAAAAATCCCAACGAGCTTAGAACCTTTTTTAATTTTATCCTTGATATTTTTTTTATTTAGAAAACCCTCTTTCAGTGTATGTAATATTCCCATACTTATTCTCAGTATATGAAAAAATCCCAACGAGCTTAAAACTTTTTCTTTGATTTTATTATTTTATCTTTTATTTTTATAGGTCTTTTTTCAGTATATGAAATATTCCGTTTTTACATTCTGGAGGCATCTTATTTTTTTTAGTTGTCCTGGACCGGTCATATATACATTTTTTTGCATTTTTGAGGTATCTAATTTTTTTTAGTTGTCCTCGATCGGTCATATATACATTACTCTCGAAGTATATTCCTTCTGCACATGTGTCTATTATTTAGAAAAGGCTAGCAAGTTCATGTCTTCAAAAAGACTTGCTTTAGAAGTTGTTATCAAGAGTAAAAATATGTGCGATGTATGTAAGGGAAAGGATGGAAGTGAAAAACGCATCTTTAAGAGATGTAAGCATACTTTCTGCCAGCGCTGTTCCATACGATACTGTATTCAACTTTGTCAATGTAGTCACTGTGATATAGCTCATTTTAAGTGTGTCACTTCTGTCATTAAAGTTAGCACCTATGAAAATGTGGAAAAATCAAGTTGTAACAATGGTTAAGAGAAAAATGGCGAAACGCAAAAGTCGAAAGTCTTCAAAATTTTCTGAGGCCATTCGGGCTCTTCAACGAATGAAAGGAAATCAGCGATATAAGACATGCTAATGATAAATTTATTCGAGAAATTGTTTCTCATGTGAGAAGTTTGAGGACAAAGAAATTATCACCACAACAACGAAAGTTACTTAAGCGACATACTACAAAATTGCGATTCATCTCCAATCCTAAAGTTACCCTTCAAAGAAAGAGGAAAACTCTAACACAAAAGGGCGGTTTCTTTTCAGTGTTACTTCCGCTGTTAGCTCCTGTAGTAGGTGACCTATTGGGTAGGATCTTTAATCCTAAACGTTAATTATGCAAATATTGAATCCCAAAGTATTAAAATGGATTTCAGACTTCAATGTGACAAAGTTCTGACTGCATCAGGTCTATCCCATGCAGGTAAAACTGTCTTCACTCTGAATTTGCTAGATAAAAGAAAAGAGTTGTTTAGGGAACCTATCAATCGGTGTTATGGCATTTATCAACCGTCACTCTTTCAGGAATTGCAACGTCGTAACTTTATTCGAAATAAAGGAATTCTTCCAGTGGATGAGATTCAGTCCAATGATGTCGTTGTATTGGATGATCTATTAAAAGAAAGCAAGAATTCTAAAGATGTTACAGATATGTTCACTCGCGCAGCACATCGCAAAAGATGCTTTATAATCTATATCACGCAAAATTTGTTTCCTGATGGGAAAGAAGCCCGCACACGAAACCTGAATACACACTATTACGCCATTTTTAAGAATCCACGAGATGGAAGTCAATTTGAAATTTTAGCACGACAAGTTGGGCCAAGAGGTTCAAAAGCCTTAATTGTAATTTTTCAAGCAGCAACTGAAAAACCACACGGTTACTTATTTATTGATTTTACACAGGAGTGTGCGGAAGAATTTAGATTTCGAAGTGATATTTTGAAAGAGCCTATGATTATCTGCAAACTATGAGTTCTTATTCTCGCATGGTTGTTATTCCTCAGGATGAATATTTGCAATTGACTGCCATGCAACAAGTAGGACAAACTCTCGCAAATCAAATTTATAAGAATGAATTAAATTATCAGCAAAATGCGCATATCAAGGATCCACATCGTGCTGTATATTTACAATCGGAAACTGTCGAAGAATTAAAAAGTTTGAAGAATAAGATTCGTGACTCTGTTTCGACTGCTACACCTTTAGCATCTCGCGCACATGCAATGTCCCTTTTCAACAGCATTCAACCATATCTCACTGTGAATGACAGAGGTGACATTCAGATGAAAATGAATTTATTAACGCTTCACGTTATGAAGACTTGATTCAGTATGCAACACACAGAAAGCGCCGTCAAGGGTATGTCCCACCTGGTTGGTCTTACTTTCTTAAACTATTGAAAAAGCACAATGTTCCAAAATTTGCTTTGAATAATGAAACATTGAAAGAACTTGATTCTATTTCAGCAGTTGATGATACTTCATCTACTTCACCGGCTAAGGGTAAAATGAAAATGTCAAGGAATTGGTTTAAGAGATCACCTTCTAAATCCCCTCCCACACCCATGAAGCAACTAAGGGGAAGAGAACGACGTAGAAGAACTCCTCTAAAGAAATACATGTTCTCAGACTATTAATATGAAGCAGATGTGCTGCTTACCATGTAATTAGCCGCCGGAAGTAAATGTAACTGTAACTTGTACTTGCTGTGCCAGCTCTTTTAGTGAGACTCCTAAGCAATGTAAACGTAAATCCCATAAATCCTGTGGTTGATGTAAATGCAAATAGGTAAGAAAGCAAAATACATGAGAAGAAGGAGAAAGAGTCAGTCGTCATCGGATGAACTTTTAAAGTCAATATGTTATGATGTAAAACATCCTGCCGGATTTGCATCTATCAAGAAATTGTCAACAGGGAGCGGTCTTCCACACTCACAAGTTAAACAATGGTTAAAGGGTCAAGCTACATATACACTCCACAAACAAGCGAAAAAGAAGTACCGGACCCGTCATTATATTGCTCATGACACTGATGAACAGTGGCAAGCAGATTTGTGTTACGTTGCCGCTATTTCAAAACATAACTCGGACACAATTTTATCTTAATCGTAATTGATATTTTCTCGCGTTATGCGTGGGCTCAACCTTTAAAAACTAAAGAAGGTAGACGAGTAGCAAAGGCATTCCAGTCAATTTTCCGAGAGGGTCGTATTCCAAAGAGAATTCAGAGTGATCAAGGAAAAGAGTTCGAAAATCAGCATGTGGGAAGATTAATTGAGAGATATGATATTGAGCTGTTTAGTGTAAAGAGTGCTTATAAGGCCGCACTAGTTGAACGTTTTAATCGCACATTAAAAATCGCTTGTGGCGACATTTCACTGCCAATTTAACACAAAATTGGACAAAGGTTCTAAAAGATACGCTTTATGCCTACAATCACTCTATTCATCGTTCTATTGGACTCAGACCAGCGGATGTGAATGCTGACAACGTAGATAGAGTGCGTGAAACATTCCAACGCAAGCGTAATAATGCAAAAAGTGATGTGAAAATTGGTGATAAAGTTTCCATATCAAAAGTTAAGAGTGTTTTTGCCAAAGGTTATCTCCCGAATTGGACAGAAGAAATTTTCACAGTTTCAAGTATCAATAAAAAAGACTCCCCAACAACTTGCAAGTTGAAAGATTACGATAATGAAAAAATTGATGGTAGCTTTTATCGTGATGAGATTGAGGTAGTCACTGAAAGTGAAACATATTTAGTAGAGAATATCATTCGAAATAAAAAACGACAAGGTGAAGAATGGTGTCTTGTTAAATGGGCTCGGTTATCCTTTAAGTATGAACTCTTGGATGCGTCGTACAGACATCTTTCATCCACGCGCTCGTCAGTGATTTATGCAAAGATATAACTTGTAGTGTCAAGGTCTAAGTTATGTTTCCGACTGCATCGTTTTATTCACGCCGCTCCTATCTAAGTGGCGCGGGTGCAATTTACATCGGCGCTCGCCGTCAACGTGGAGGTAGCATATTTGGTGCGCTGAAATATGTTGTAGCACCTCTCTTATCTATTGTTGGAACAGAACTTTTTTCAATAATGCTGTTGGCTTTGCTGGTGATGTTGTTAATGATATTACCAGTGGTAAAAATGTAAAGAATAGTTTACTAAATCGTGGGAAGGAACGCGGTTTAAGAACATTACATCAAACTTTTAATGCGACTCAACAAAAGAAAGAAGAATGAATGTTAGAAGAAAAAGAAAACAGGGCGGAGGTGGTAAGAAGCGAACTTCAAGGAAAGCTAAGAAAAGGCAATCACGCAAACGTCGAGCGCGCTGTAATCTTTCATCAAGTGCTAAACGACGACGTTGTCATAACTTCTAATCATGGAGTGCAAAACTTCAAGCTTTTGTTTGTTTGATCAACAAGCAATACAGACAGATATTCTTAGTTCAAGTATTGTAGATTATCATCTTCGCACAGCTGAGAATACTGGTTCTATTGAATTTGTTATTCCTGGCGCTAGCGATGATTAGATTGATTTGAGTTATGCGATGGTTGATGTGAGGTTTAGAATTCAACAAGATGGAACTAAAATTGAAGATGCACATAAAGTTGGTCTGAACAATTTACCGCTGGCTACATCATTTCGCGATGTTTTTATAACTATTGGAGAGCAACAGATGGAAGGTGGTCAAAGCGATTATCCCTATAAAGAATATTTGAATGCTCTATCACAGTTTCATCCAGCAGCTCAAAACAGTCATATGGAAGCAATGGGATGGTATAGAGATCAAGCAGCACTATTTGATAGTGAGGCAAACACTATCTGCTTTGATCTGCGATCTGCTTTGATTAAAGATAGTAAAGTATGTCAGCTATATGGTCCGCTTAACTTAAACTTCTTCAGACAATCAAACTTTTTACTCTGTAATACCAGTATGCGACTCAAACTTACATTGAATAAGCCTGAACTTTTGTTGAATGCATCTGCTTCAGTTGTGAAATTTAAAATTCATGTGGAAGATTTTACAGTATACATTCGTCGAGTGGTGGCTAATCCAAGTGTAATTAGAGGACATGCTGAGGGTCTTAACCGCCATTTATGCCATTTATCCCATTCAACATACAAAGCTTCTCACATTTACTATTCCTAAAGATCAGAAGAGTTTCATGAAAGATGGTCTTTTTCCATCGGACATGCTAAGGGTCTTAACCGCAACAATGCCATTTGTCCCATTCAACATACAAAGCTTCTCACATCTACTATTCCTAAAGATCAAAAGAGCTTTTTGAAAGATGGTCTTTTTCCTCATGGTAACAATGGTTGAAAATGATGCATTCAATGGTAATGTCAAGAAGAATCCTTTCAACTTCAAACACAACAATTTAAGTGAAATTGCTTTGCGTGTAAATGGTGTTAGTCATCCTGGTCCGCCCTATAAACCAGATTTTACTTCTTCTCAATTTCTGCGTAATTATGTTGATTATATGAATGTCTTTGGCTTTTACAACACAGACGATGCTAACGGAATCACAATGAAAGAGTTTAAACATGGATATACTATTTATGCATTTGATTTGACTGCCGACAGCGATATTAGTGCACCTTAAATTATAAGATTGATAAAATCCAAAAAATTTGGAGTCGTTAAAATTTTAAATTATAAATATGTTTCTCCACATCCTGATCTTCCACAAATAACTGACAAAACTTTATTAGATAAATTTGGATGATGATTAAATTTACGTTTTTTTATTTAATGGTAATTTTGTAGAAATTTCTTCACTCATTTTTAATAAAAATAATTTTCATTTTTAAGAAGAAAAAAAAATTTAAGCTTCTCTAACCAAAAGATCTATCATAATCTCTTCACCTACAAAATTTATTTCCTTTCCTTTCTCATCAGTGATTCTAATGTTAATGCTGTTAATAGTTTTCTTGTAATAGGGAAATATATTAATGTTTGTGGAAATACATTTAATCTATAACCAATGGATACAGCAAAAGCTGGAAAACTGAATATCAAATTTGACAATTTACCATTTATATATCCTCCTGCAATAATGTCACAATGTACAACAATTGAATTTATTTCAGTTATTTTTGGAATCTTCTCACCTAATTGATAACCTTGACTATAGGTTTGTTTATTAAATCCTAATAGCTTTGACAATGATCTATCATGATTAGAATCAACTTGATGATTTTCGTCTAAAGTAAGAGAAAATTTATTAACTGCCGGCTCAACTGCAAAATGTAATTGTTTCTTATCTTTAAATGCTATACCTAAATGTCTCTTAATTTCATTTGATATTGATTCAACTTCGTAAGAACCAGGAAGAAAAGTTAGTATTTTCAACGTTTTACTTTCATCAGTAGAATATCTAAATTGATCATTCACATCTTTTATAACATTTTGAATAGTGTTGAATGTGGAGAAACTAGTCAATGCAATTTGATAATTTTTATTTTGTTCCAAATGTAGAATGGGTTCTAAATTACAAGTGTGTGATGAAGTAGTTGCTATAATTTTTAACGTCGTACTAAATTTTGATGAACCCAAAATCTCTGTTAGATTTTCTAAATGATTATTAATTTTTTCTAGTTCTGCTGATGATAATTCTCTCGAAAGAAGACATTTTTTTATAAAAAATTTTTTATGAAATATTTTTTTTGTAAAAATTTTTTTATGAAATATTTTTTATAAAAATGTAAGGAGAAAAAGTTTTAACTAATTTCTTATAGGTCCTCTCATTCATAATTTCCTTTTCTAATAGTCTTCTTAAGATTGCATGTATTTCGTTAAAACCAGAGTTATGTCCTTCTTTTGTTGCAGATAATAAAATCTCTAATCTATTTATTGATTCTAGTGGGTCATCTAATAAAAATATAGTTGTTTCTATTTTAAAACCTTTTCCTACTTTAACTCCCGTTGATAATAAATTTTCTAAAGGTTTATAACGTCTAAGAGATTTTACTACATCAACTCTATCTAACAAAGCTTTATATTTTATGAGATCTTCTATAGCATAATTTTTTAACTCTGCTCCTCTTAAAAGATCAACAAAATTTCTATCTAAACTAAAAGGAGATTTATCTGGTGAAAAAGTAAAACCTCGAAAAGGTTGTGGAAATATTTCTTTTTGTCCGAGATAAAATCTTGGTATTGTTTTTCATCTATAAATGAAATAGAATGTTCAAATTGCATAGATTTTGGTAATTTCTTATTAATGTTTGATTCTAGTAATCCATAGTCATCTAATATGGTTTTCTATACTGGATCTGCTATATTAATTTGTTTATAATTATTTGTAAGTTATTTTTCAAGATTTTTAAATGGTTCAATAGTTTTTCAAAATCAGTTTTTACTTGCTCGGTTTGCTGCATTTTTTCAAACATATCAAATTGAACATCAACTTTATACATTCTATGTTGTTTATGATTTTCTTTCGTAGTATTTCGTTGTTTTATTAATTCATCTAATTGTTGAATTCTTCTTTGATCATCAGCTTTAATTTTATTCATTTTTTATATTATATTTTTATATTATATTTTTTCATAGTATTTTTTAAAATGTTTGTAGGACATAATATTTGAATTTTGTGGTATCATTGGTATACAGCAAAAACATTTTACTGAACAAATTATATTTTTACTGCTTTGGCGTCTAAAGTTTTGTTTAATAAAGTTTTGCTGAAAATTTCACTTAAAGTTTTTAGTTCTACTAAAATAAACTTTATCTGTTTCCTCAATAGAAGTTTTTCCATCCTGTTTATTCCTGTCATCAACTTTTTCTGATTGTAATTGAAATGATATTTGATTTACTTCATTAGCTATTTGATCAAACTTTTCAATCTCATCTAACGTAATGACATTATCATCACATACGCTTTGAAAGTAGTAATGTAATTTGTCATAAACTTCGTTAATATGTAAATGTTTAGTATTTAATGATTTTCGTTTCTTAGTTATCAAAGATTTATCTAACATTGTAACAAGCGAAGTTGTAAAAACACCCGTTCCTGTTAAAGCAGTGGCAATAACAGTAATTGAAAGAGCGCCAGAAGAAATAACAATTGTTAAAGCACCTAAACTTACTGTTAAAAATATTCCAATACCTTGTGTTACATTCCTAACTTCAGACCATCTTTTTCTTAATTTTTTATAATGCTCTAATGTTAATAATAATTGTGATTCCTTATCTTTCATATACCTAACTCTATCTTTATGTTTTTCGATGTTCATCTTTTCAATGTCCACTAAAGTAGAACTACGTTCATTTATTAACGAAGGATATATTCTCGAAGTTTCTTCCATTTTTAATAAATATTTTGAATACAATCTTCTGATATTTTTAGACTATGTGAAAAGACTACATAAATTTTGTAAAATTTTAGACAACGTAAACTTTTGGAGTACGTAAATTTTTGAAATTTTGAAATTTTTCGAATTTTTGAAATTGTGATATTTTTAGACTACGTGAAATTTTTAGACTACTTTGCTTTTAGACTACGTGAAGTTTTGATATTTTCTGGACTACGTGAATTTTCGACTACGTGATACTTTTGAAACCTCTTTTCAGTATATGAAAAAATCCCAACGAGCTTAGAACCTTTTTTAATTTTATCCTTAATATTATTTTTATTTAGAAAACCCTCTTTCAGTGTATGTAATATTCCCATACTCATTCTCAGTATATGAAAAAATCCCAACGAGCTTAAAATTTTTTCTTTGATTTTATTATTTTATCTTTTATTTTTATAGGTCTTTTTTCAGTATATGAAATATTCCGTTTTTGCATTCTGGAGGCATCTTATTTTTTTTAGTTGTCCTGGACCGGTCATATATACATTTTTTTGCATTTTTGAGGTATCTAATTTTTTTTAGTTGTCCTCGATCGGTCATATATACATTACTCTCGAAGTATATTCCTTCTGCACATGTGTCTATTATTTAGAAAAGGCTAGCAAGTTCATGTCTTCAAAAAGACTTGCTTTAGAAGTTGTTATCAAGAGTAAAAATATGTGCCATGTATGTAAGGGAAAGGATGGAAGTGAAAAACGCATCTTTAAGAGATGTAAGCATACTTTCTGCCAGCGCTGTTCCATACGATACTGTATTCAACTTTGTCAATGTAGTCACTGTGATATAGCTCATTTTAAGTGTGTCACTTCTGTCATTAAAGTTAGCACCTATGAAAATGTGGAAAAATCAAGTTGTAACAATGGTTAAGAGAAAAATGGCGAAACGCAAAAGTCGAAAGTCTTCAAAATTTTCTGAGGCCATTCGGGCTCTTCAACGAATGAAAGGAAATCAGCGATATAAGACATGCTAATGATAAATTTATTCGAGAAATTGTTTCTTATGTGAGAAGTTTGAGGACAAAGAAATTATCACCACAACAACGAAAGTCACTTAAGCGACATACTACAAAATTGCGATTCATCTCCAATCCTAAAGTTACCCTTCAAAGAAAGAGGAAAACTCTAACACAAAAGGGCGGTTTCTTTTCAGTGTTACTTCCGCTGTTAGCTCCTGTAGTAGGTGACCTATTGGGTAGGATCTTTAATCCTAAACGTTAATTATGCAAATATTGAATCCCAAAGTATTAAAATGGATTTCAGACTTCAATGTGACAAAGTTCTGACTGCATCAGGTCTATCCCATGCAGGTAAAACTGTCTTCACTCTGAATTTGCTAGATAAAAGAAAAGAGTTGTTTAGGGAACCTATCAATCGGTGTTATGGCATTTATCAACCGTCACTCTTTCAGGAATTGCAACGTCGTAACTTTATTCGAAATAAAGGAATTCTTCCAGTGGATGAGATTCAGTCCAATGATGTCGTTGTATTGGATGATCTATTAAAAGAAAGCAAGAATTCTAAAGATGTTACAGATATGTTCACTCGCGCAGCACATCGCAAAAGATGCTTTATAATCTATATCACGCAAAATTTGTTTCCTGATGGGAAAGAAGCCCGCACACGAAACCTGAATACACACTATTACGCCATTTTTAAGAATCCACGAGATGGAAGTCAATTTGAAATTTTAGCACGACAAGTTGGGCCAAGAGGTTCAAAAGCCTTAATTGAAATTTTTCAAGCAGCAACTGAAAAACCACACGGTTACTTATTTATTGATTTTACACAGGAGTGTGCGGAAGAATTTAGATTTCGAAGTGATATTTTGAAAGAGCCTATGATTATCTACAAACTATGAGTTCTTATTCTCGCATGGTTGTTAGTCCTCAGGATGAATATGTGCAATTGACTCAGAATGAATATGTGCCACCGCACCCTCAATCGTCGCCACTGCCACTCTCACCTCTTCAATATCCATCAAAACTCCCTCAAACCACGACTCAAACCCCTGCATACTAATATTGCCACTAGGGCACTTGCTATGGTTCCTGAACTCTACATCACTCCCATCCTCACATACTACATACCTTGTGATGCACACACACCCTCAACAACACTTTCCTCACATGCTCGCCCACCATCCCCTCCTTGATGTGTTTCTTTAACTCGCTGCCTCTGGCAATACGGCCACAGATACACTTGCGGATGAGCATACGCGCATTAATCATCTATAGTCATAGTGACGATTCTGTAAAGATAGAGTAAAAATTTGATAGCGTGGCTATAGGATATTACTTGCCGATATGCATTGAAAGACTTAGTCCAAAAACATTTGATAGCAGTCGTCTAGGCGTTAGGCTCTTGAATCCGTTACAGGCATTACTCAGAGGGGATGTTATCCCAGCTCCAAGGCCTCGACCCACAAATCCAACCTCGGGCGTCATGTCACTGTGTTGGTATCCGGGCCCCGATTTTGACATGAAAACCGGTGGAGTTATTTACAAGAGGAAACGTCCCAAGTCGCAGAGACTCATAAACGACTGCTTTTTATTCAAAAACTTTAATGATCATCATTAAATACGAATTTAAATTTTTCAGTATTTTATTACTACTCATAAAACGTTTATAAGTAGTCTGTCACCTAGAGAACATCATGAGCTGTCAAACGTTTTTTGAATCAAGTCTAAAGGACTTGTAGAAGCAAAGTTATAGCCGTTTGAAGATTTCGGCCTACTATCATCAAATGGTCAGTCATGCTATACTGACTAACCTATAAGTCTGACTCCTTAACTGACATCAGCAATGAAAAGTCAGAAGTCCCATATCGGACCTCAAGAGAAACGACTTACCTGTAGTCGGTTTCTCAACTTAGTGAGATTCCTCTCCCGGACTCGTACTTGTATATCCAGTGAATATGCGATCGATAAGAGGGGAGGGGGGTTAGACATTGGTTATCCAAAATTTGACGCTGAATCAAAATCTGGTTTCAGTTTTCTCGTCCGATGCTTCGTTTAACCGCTACAGACCAAAACTGACCATTTCAACCTCTGACGGCTCTCTAACATGAACAAAAGTCTCAATGTCACTCTCAAGCCTCAGCAATAAAAGATAGGGCCAAACTGTGCTTCCTAATGAATTTGTGGCAGTCTTAGCTCTCAAACGAGCTATTGCACGACTTTCTACCATTCCTAGAACCAAAGTTGGAAGAACGCTGCCGAAGGGGGCGGGGTCGAAGTTCTTCGTTTTTAGCCCTATGACGCTGGAAACAAGTCCCCTAGACCCAAAATTGGCCAAAAAGCTCAAATCCTCCGGCCATTCTCACATACGAGGCTTCGTTTAACCGCTACAGACCAAAACTGACCAATTCAACCTCTGACGGCTCTCTAACATGAACAAAAGTCTCAATGTCACTCTCAAGCCTCAGCAATAAAAGATAGGGCCAAACTGTGCTTCCCAATGAATTTGTGGCAGTCTTAGCTCTCAAACGAGCTATTGCACGACTTTCTATCATTCCTAGAACCAAAGTTGGAAGAACGCTAACGAGGGGGGCGGGGTCGAAGTTCTTCGTTTTTAGCCCTATGACGCTGGAAACAAGTCCCCCTAGACCCAAAATTGGCCAAAAAGCTCAAATCCTCCGGCCATTCTCACATACGAGGCTTCGTTTAGCCGCTACAGCCATTTTCTCACTCAGAAACACACCTAAACCACACCTACACCCAAGACAATCAACATGTCGACGCAGAACTTCATCACGAAGCCAAATCTAGACGCAAAACAACCCTACAACCAATCCTGCACACCAAAAACATAGACCGCCGCCCAGTAACAACTACGACGGTCGACCACGACACACCCGGACGGTCGACCCAGAACCACAACAACCCAACTCACGCTCCAGAGGGGGGCCGCTGTGCGCAGTTGGGAGGATTCCTTACTACTCTTAACCACGGATGTTTGGGGTGTTCTGTAATTGCGCGTGAATCACGCGTGGCATGTCACCTAGTGCAGACCATAGGCCTTCACTCGGTATTGGAATACTATTTCTATAGCAGACATTTTTTATGTTACAACATCAATTTTCATAAAAGTTGAATTTTTAATAACAATTTCCTGAACATTTTTTAAGGCCAAGTGAATGTGCACATGAGAAGTGATTGCTCATGTCACTTAACCGACTTACTCAAGGAACTGAGATTACTATATCCCCTCTATGTATATATATCCCCTCTACTATATCCCCAGACCACATTTTCTCGAGAAAAAAGGAGGCAAGGTCAACAGTTTCTTGCGTTTCTCATGGCCGGTCAGCCGCTCACATGTTTGAAATTTTGATGTATTAAAATGTCTTGTGCATTTCTTATTTCTTTCTCTGTGAGTACTTAATTTTTATATTAGGTGTTGGCCTACCTTGCTTGACGACTGTCATCTTTTCAGTATATTCCCTTGGGACGAAAGGCGTGGTTATGATCTCATCTGCAGTACTAAACATAGTGTCAGATCAATCACGTAAAAACAAATTATGGAATTCTACCGAATCTGGGTGTTCGAGTCAGATGATTACTCTGCATTCATCGGAGAACGTTCATCCTGATCGCAGTCTTGTCTGAACGTCAGCTATCTGCTACTGTTGACGTAATGGCCTCTCTGACATAAAGCGAATCCAGGAACAATTGGGTTGCTCTTCCCTTACTACAGATTGTTTCATAAAAAATGGATCACCCTTAAACATCGCCTTAACTTCAACTTTGTCTAACTCCGCCAAACTTGAACGAATTTCTCTGAAATTTGGAAGATATGTCAGTTGTGCTTGCTAATATCATTGTTGGAAATTTCAACATTGAGTTGTTTTCCTAATATAGATAAAAAAGTAGTAGATAATTTGATCTTCATTTAGCAATGTTACACAAAATCATACCTCACTCTTATAAAATTACATTTGTTTCCTTTGTTATGTAACATGTTGTTCTACAAGCCAAAAGCTATCAAGCAAAACAAAAATAAAGAAAATCGGTCAATCAGAGCCGGTATAGCACCATTATTCATCAACAATAATGTAACTGCTACATGTGATTAACTGGACTTCATGTTCATAGCTTCCTGACTTCGTTGCGGTGGTGTTGGCAGCACTCCTGATTGCTTTCAGCTAGAAATCTATCTCTTACCGGTTGAAAACAATACAAAGCACAAATGAACAATAACGAGATCGCATTCACAAAAGGCAAAGTGTCAGCCTTGCCAGAACTAGGGTTTTCTTTGCGAGCTACAAGCAAGCGACTAAATGTCCCTTACACAAATGTGCATCGATGGCATAATGATGATTTTCGACTCTGTCGTAAAGAGGGCTCTGGCCGTCCACGCAAAACATCCAAACGCAGAGACCGCCTAATTTTGAGATTTGTTAAAGTTGATCCAAGTCTCTCGTTAACTGAGATGGCTGCACTAGACTCGTCTATATCTAAGTCCACTATTCGTAGAAGACTTATTGAGTCGAATTTCAAGAGCTGTAAGAGGCCCTCTCAGATCGAATTATCAGATCAGCATACAAAAAGACGTCTCAGATGGGCAATGAGTCATTGTCACTGGCGAAATCAATGGGATCGGGTTGTCTGGTCTGATGAGGCATCAGTCCGTCTGAAGGATAGTGATGGTCGATTGAGATTATGGATAAAATCTGATCAGGAAATTCCGAGACATTTACATCGTCCCCGGGTACAAGGTGGTGCGACTCTATTGATTTGGGCTGGCATTTGGACCAATGGCCGCTCTGAAGTTCACATACAGCAAGGAACCATGAATTCTGAACGCTATGTGAATGTTTTACGAATGAACATTGGCCAAATGACAGATCAACTTGGTGATCCATCGACTTGGTTATTTATGGATGATAATGCTACGTGTCACAGGGCAGTAGAGTCAACTTATGCAAGTCTCAATTAGGGCTTAGGACATTATCTTGGCCAGCTCGTTCTCCTGATCTGAATCCCATAGAAAATGTATGGAGTATTCTAAAACGTAACGTTCGTCGTTCACTGCTACCTACAGATGGCGTGTCACAACTTACGTCACTGTTAAAAAGAGAGTGGAGAAAGTTAGATCAGTCAAAAATCAACGATATCATCGAATCAATGCCTAGACGAATTGGTAATGTCATTGACAATAAGGATAGGGCCACAAAATATTAGCTTCTTAAGAACCGTTACTGTATCATAGCCTATCAGATTATTTTAGGACATTTAAATATATTAGGGACATGAAATAACATGAACAATGCTTTCTGTATCATACTTATGTTTTATTTAGTCAAATTTTAGGATGATCCACTTTTTATGAAACGGACTGTATATATATGGATACCGCGCCTCGATCAAGAATCACATAGAATTTCATTGCAAAAATTAGACAAGGCAAAGCATCATGTCTATCGAAAAAGCCAATATTGGCGCGGGTGCGTGCGTTTACTGCCTGACACGCACACCACTCTCTTTCGCTCTGTCTGAACATCAATGCTCCGTCTGAACACACGACCAGTTTGTGTGTCTAATTGTTCGAAGAAAGCAGCTGTGATTCGAGCACGTGTTGCAAAACTGTTCACTCTTGAGGTTGAGAGTCTGATTTTGAGACGGAAAGTTGTGCACAGCGTCATGAGAAGCTATCGAATTTAAATGAATGATGACACTTTTCATTTTTTAATTGTTGGAAAATTATTTGTGAGGATGCGCCGAAGGCCTCGCAGGTACGGAGAAGACGCCACTGCTCTTCATTATGCCGATCATTATTTTACCCACCCGATCAAACAATTGTTTTCGAGTTCGATAGGCAATGGTTGGGTAAACTGGGTTTGGCATAGTATGTGCTTTTTATGTTTCGTCAGATTCCTTAATAAAATGAAAACCTGCGCTTAATGAAGTGTTTGCTCGGCTTTTTTCGGGCTTCTGGCCTGATTTTACCATTATCCGATGAACTTTATAAGACTAAGCGATTGTGTGATGAATCTGATGCCATGTGAATCTTCCATAAATTTTACTTCTCTGACATTTGTGGTGGAATAGGTGTTTAACTGCTACTACCAATGAAGATATAACTAGTATAATAATTATATTAAAAGAGAAAAAGAAAGGACGAATAAATTTGATGAGAGTGAAAACCACAGATGTTAAAAACACTTGTCTGGATGCTTGTAAGTCGGATATTGGGTTTGCGGCAATTTTGGACTCCACATGTTCTTGGCACGCATCGCTAGATTAAACACCGAATATTGAAAAATTGACGCTTTCTATAAACAAATAAAGCTGTGTTGAAAGCTGAGGGCCGATCATTATCCTAAAATAAATGTCAAATAACCAGTTTTTATGCACATTATGGTGATGAATTCTAAAAGAGATTTGACCGCATTTAAAGAGGCAGTTTTTGTAAAATATTCCTGCATTTGGTATAATATCTATTTATTACAACAGATTCAGCAAGATGTTGTAATTATCAATCGTATCGTCTATCAAATCCCCAGCAAAGAAGTTAATGTGGTTGATCAATGAACTTTTAAAAAAATTACTGAAATCTGTTCCTGCACATTTGTCAAACACTATAGAACTTCTTAACCGTGTGAAGCATTTAGATCAACAAACTCTTTCTACCTATAACTATCCAGTCAGTTTAGACGTAGAATCAATGTACACTTCTATTCCTGTGGATCAGGCTACTGCAAATGCAGTGACACTTTTAACAGTGCACAATTTCAATTATCATGACTTGCTACCAAGTGACATAGGTGAACTTCTCTCGGTAATATTATCAAATATGTATTTTGAATACGAAAATATCATCTATCGACAAAAATTTGGACTTCCTATGGGTGCGAAAGTATCAGGTATCCTCGCGATGTTGTTCATGGATAACCTTGAGAAGCAAGTTATTTAACATCATTCAATTGGATTATATGCCAGATATGTTGATGACATTTTTATACTTACATCGAATAGTGAAGAGGCATCCAACATACTTGCGTCTTTCAGTAAAGTTCATGAAAGTATCAGATTTACCATTGAGCATCCAGAGACAGACAACTCTTTGTCATTACTCGATTTTAAACTCCGCTTTAACGGCGAAGTGATTACAAGTACTTACTATCAGAAAGATGCAAAGAAACCCCTATTTATAAATTATCTTTCAGCTTTAACAACAGAAATGAAACTGAACATTGTGAAAAATGAAAGAAAACGACTACTTGAGCGTTGCTCAGATAATCAACAAAAGAAACAATGTGAAAGCGAATTTGAAAGTATTCTACAACTAAATGATTATCCTCTTAATTTTATGAGTCGTTAAGTGCCTAAAGTCTCACACATGAGTAAAAAAGTACAACATAGGAACGAATTCTTCTACTTCCATATCCCATATATTTCAGATAATGTTAATCTCAAAATCAAAACAATTTTTCAAAAATTAGAATTGCCTGTCCGACTTTATCATCGATCTAATACTTTACAAATGATGTTATAAAACCCAAAAAAGTGAAACGGTGTACTTCCATCAATTGCAGAAATCCAAATAAGAGCATATGCCTTAGTGAATTAGCAATTTACAAAATTGACTGTAAAATTGCAAACATTTCTACATAGGAAGCACACACGCGAGTCAATGAACATCTTACTAACCACTACAAACACCTCCAATTGTGTAAATCAGATATTGATGTAAGAGTGATTGACAGAGGTATCAATGCCATCAACTTACGCCTTCGAGAATCTGTGCTAATCAAAGGACTATGTCCTACAGGATAACAGGGAGGAATGCACAGAATATCAATCACTGATTTTTGAATTTTGATGTCTTCCTTCTCAACATTGTATCTGCTTGATAAGGCCGTCTTAACGGTGAAAATTTGTAATAAAAGATCACTTTGCTACACTTGATTTTAGCGGCTTAGCTTAAAACCCTTAAATAAATACATCAAATTCAAATAGCCTAAACTTATGATCTTACTGAAACATCAAAAGGTATCAAAATTTTCTGATAGGAATCTTAGAGCATGTAACTTAAATGAAGTGAAGTCAATTAACAAGGAAAAATCATGAATAATGTATGTGTCTTCATACAAAAAATTGAGTAGAAATAGCTAGGCCTCTTTGCTCAATTTTTGAGTTTGTCAACTTATAGCACGCATAACTTATTTTTTAAACCGGCTTTGTGAATCTGCTAAGCTGTCTAAATTATTGACTATTAAAGAATGCATTCTAGGAATTGAATATCATTGCGTAGAATTGAGTTTTGACATTATAATTTCAAATTCAAATTTTCATCAAATTCAATTTGCAATGTCAAATTCATGACATCTATGTAGCTTGGATCGCAACTATAGTTACGTAACTATGGTAACCATAGTGCAGCCCACTGTATGCAAAACTTTCACCAAGGTTGAGAAATACATCTCGATTCTGCGCTACAACCATCAAGTCGTCTCTGCCACGTATTTGGTAGAGGTGTTGCCGCACTGCATCGCACCATCTCTTTCGGCCCTTCCGATTGGCTTTCTCCTTGGAACTTCTTTTTTTAATTACATCTTGGATCCTCCCTTCTGATGGCGTATCCAGCCCACCGCAGTCTCTGAGCTCTGATGATGTCTTGTAGAAGCATCTCTCTAGTGATCGCAAGGAGTTCATGATTGTCATCCGATTAGTGCCAGGCGGTCAGAGCGTTTAAATGCTTCAGTTAGTACCTGTACCCGCCCGCACACCCGAGAATAGCGTACTCATGCTCAACCGTATCCGTGAGTAGCTTACCTTACCAGCCCGTAGCCGCCCGTAGCCGCCCGTAGCCTATACCCTCAAGAAGGTTTCTCGCATGTATCCGCACATGCAGCTTGCCCGTAGCCTACCTCTCTTGCTCGAGTTGTGGGTTTGCTGGTAGGTACACGGTTTCCAGTGGATTGTCTCGGGGAGTTTTGATATCATCTGGTGGCTCTTGAGATCGTCTTGCTCACTGTGGTATTGGTTTTTGGATGGATGTTTTTGGTCTCGAGTTATTCCGATGGTCCATTGTTTCTGCTTTGAATAGTGTTCCACGCTTCGTGATCTAGTGCGTCAGTGTTGATTCATCATTATTAGAATATCTGTTGTTCATCTATATCGAAGTGCTATTGTGGGCTTTTGCCCTCCGTTAGCAACGTAACGGACTGGCGTGACTTTGTCAGGCAGGACTTTGTCACCTGTGCATCAGCTGATACTTTGGTGAAGTTCTAAACTTCCCCTTGCCTCCGGTTGATTTGATTATCGATCCGTTTGTGACGTCATTTAGTTTTCGTCACGGGGATTCCTTTCAGCATTAATAGACGAATATTTTATTATCATCCGAATGTCACCCTCACCTGCAGCTACTCGTGGCAGACGTGTATCGAACAATCTTTCCAGCAATGACGTCAAGAAATTGCTGGATAGTGCAAAGGAAGAAATAGTTTTAACTTTCACACTTAAGCTGGAGGGTATTATAGTCCGGCAGCCAAAGCGAGTTTCTGCAGAGAACGAGGCCTAAAATGAGACTTTCACAGAATGATGTACACCCTATGCCTACTACGAATTCGCGCGTCTGCCGAGTTCTAATGAGTTCCTCTACTTGTCAGACACGATCAAAGAAAAGCACATGTTAATCCAATGGGAGGCAGATTGCAGTTTTTGGTCAAAATGAAATTTTCTATGTTTTTGCTTATTACGGTAAAAATACGCAGTCGAGAGCCTTAATTTTTGATATGGAATATCTTCAGGTCATATCTTATCAGGTTCATGAACATTTATCTATGAAAGTACATGCATTCAGATTTGGCAAGCCTCCAACTGTCGGCAAGCATCAATATGTTGGCCCACTTTATCTATATCGAACCACATTATCGCATACATCACCGATCAGAAGCATGATAATATCCGTTACATATGACAGGAAATGACCTGAAGACATTCCATGTCAAAAACGATGGCTCTAGACATAGTACGTTTTAATTGATAAGAGAAAACATAGAAAATTTCAATTTTGACAAAAAAATGCAATCTGCCTCCCATTGGATTAACATCTGTTTTTCTTTGATCGTGCCTGGCAAGTCGAGGAACTCACTAGAACTCGGCAGACGCGCGAATTCGTAGTAGGCATAGGGTGTACGTCATTCTGTGAAAGTTTCACCTTCGGTCTCGTTCCCTCCAGAAACTCGCTCTGGCTACCGGACTATTAGTCACGCGTTGACTAATTTAGTTGATAGTATCTGGAAAATGCCCTGACCAGTCATTGCGTAATGGTTGAGTCGGAAAGAGTCAGGTTTTTAAAGATGTTAATTATTATTTTTCTTATGTACAAAATTTTTCGATCTCCATCCAGCAATCATCTTCAGGTACAAAAGATTAGTTAAGTTTAGACTATGAGGAATTTGAAAATGATATTTACAATTAATGAGATGACATGATGATTTACAATGATATGATATGAAGGAATGTAGATATGAACAGGTTGTAGTGGATTACATATCTTTACCAGCAGCAAAAATAAATTGACCTGACAGGATGGATGAATTCTATGTTACATGATGTAGTGAAGAAATGATAAAGTTATTAGTAAAAAAGGAAATCACGGTAGCTGTCAAGTTCTGTTCTACTATTTATTGTTGGTTTACATTTGTTAATGATGAATGTTTCACGTAATCTCAAATTTGTATTGTCATGATCGTGAGCCAGAATGTCAATATTGATGTCCGAATGTTGTACTTTGCACGTTTGAATATGTTTAAACACGGAAGATGAAGGGCTTGTGGTATGTTCCTTGAAGCGGGCGTGGAGAGGTCGTATGGTACTGCCAATATAAAATTTATCACATTTGTTTCACTGGATCTTGTAGATAATGTTTTTTCGGTTGCATGATTCTTTGTTTTTCATGTTGAAGTTAGCAAGAGAGCATAGTTGTGTTGTACCTACTTCATTTCGTTTCAGTTGTTGACGAAGTGTTTTGTTGCGTCTTGTAAGTCGAACATTAAGTTTGTGTTTTTGGAAAACGCGTTTTATCTGTGAGTCAGTATTATCTGAGATGTATGGAAAAGGGAAATATAGAACATTATTATTCGTCCATTGATTGTTGTTTCGCTTTAGTTTTGTTGCTTTTTTGTGCTGTTGCATTTTTCTCTCCGAAGATTTTATAATTTGTTCGCTATATCCATTTGTACACAAAAGATCGTCAAAATCCTTCATGTGCTTCATGCGTGTTGGTTCATCTGAGCATCGATCAGACATTCTCTTCTTTTTGTTTGTAATGAAATTAATTTTAGTCTTAGTTGGCATGTGAGAATAAGAGTGTACAAAAATGTTCTTTTTAGCTGCTTTTTTTGTAGAATTCAAATCGTGCTTCATTGGATGAAGATATTGTTACTGTAAAATCAAGAAGACTTAAAGATCTTTGATTTTTTTGGATGCTCAATTTCGAATTTTATATCTGGATGCTGTGCATTCAGGGCTTGCAAAAAGTCTAAAGCTTGTTCTTCTTTAATCGTTAAAGCGAAGCAATCATCAACAAATCGTTTGAATAAAGGTAGTTGGCTTATATTTTGAAGAGCATTGTTCTCTATTGTTTCAATAAAATAGATGCCAATAATCCTGATAGAGAGTTGCCCATAGGGAGGCCTTTGACTTGTTGGTAGATGGTACCATGATAATGAAAAAATGTATTATGTAGAACAATGTTGAGAAGATCTTCAATATTGTTTAAAGATAAGCCTCTGATATGGACAATGTTATTGTCTTTGAGTTTGTTTATCACTGCTGATATAGCGTCGTCGATTGGGATCGAAGTGTATATTGATACGATGTCGTAGCTATACGGGTAGACTTCTTGATTACGTTTCGCATTTTTTATGGAATCAATTAGTTGAAGACTTGATTCAAGATGAGATGGGATGCGGTTAATCATGGGGATAATATATTTGTCAATAATACGACAGTTTCTCGGTCGGTCCCTTTTTGTTCGAGACAATGGGTCGTATTTTTAATCGGTCACTTTGCCTATGGGTTTTGATCAAGTGATAAAATCGAGGCATTGTAGAATTAGTTGTGGTATAGCTGATTGTGATAAAAGTTGAAAATCTTCTCTCTTTTGCAATGTTTTTCAAAACTAAATTTATTTTCTGTTCAATAGTTTTAGTGGTTAAGTGTGAAATTCTTTTATATGTAGAAAGATCTGCCAAATGATTAATTCCAGCTTCGTCGTAGATGTCATTATTCACAATACAGAATTCGGGTCCTTTACTCGAAGGTAAAAAAGTAAGGTCTTATTGTCTCAAATTTTCTAGAATCTGTTTTTCAGACAAGTAAAGATTTGATTATTTTGGTTGAAATTTCACATCTTCAACTATCTTCTTCAGATCATAATAAAGTTGATGAAGCTTGGATTCGATTTCATTATTAGTAGGTGTCATACTGAGATATGAGTGCCAGGGATATATTGTGGTTGATTTTCATATATATTCTCACTTTTAGTTTCGAATTTAGCATTCCAACGAAGTTGATGGGCGAAGCGGCTGAAATGAACATAAAAGTCAGTTTTTGAGTTTTCATTGAACGGACTTGCCAAGTTGAATTTCGGACCCTTTTGCAATAGTGTCAGTTCTTCATTGGAGAGAGATTTGGAGAGATCTGTAACTAAATCATTTCGTGGATCGTGTAAGCGCGGCATATCGTCGTTTTCAGAAGGTAGTTGGTTGTAATTGTATAGTTCTTGTAGTCTCAACATCCGATTTTTAAGTCTTTCTGCAACTTTGATTGCGTTTTGTCGACATCCTTCTTCAATGAAAGTGTACATTCTGGTCATTAGTGAATTATCTTGAACTAGCATGTAGACCAACAATAAATAGTAGAACAGAACTTGACAGCTACCGTGATTTCCTTTTTTACTAATAACTTTATCATTTTTTCACTACATCATCTAACATAGAATTCATCCATCCTGTCAGGTCAATTTATTTTTGCTGCTGGTAAAGATATGTAATCCACTACAACCTGTTCATATCTACATTCCTTCATATCATATCATTGTAAATCATCATGTCATCTCATTAATTGTAAATATCATTTTCAAATTCCTCATAGTTTTTACTTAACTAATCTTTTGTACCTGAAGATGATTGCTGGATGGAGATCGAAAAATTTTGTACATAAGAAAAATAATAATTAACATCTTTAAAAACCTGACTCTTTCCGACTCAACCATTAGTTGGTAAGTTTAGAGACTATTTCGTTGTTATCTTCCCAGTGAATCAGTCAGCGCAAAACAAAACTCGTCACGTGCAAGTTGTATTGTGATTTTGTGAAACTCTTTATCTGAATGTTTACAAAGCGGAATTGAATAATAAGTACAACGGTTAAACAAGTAGTGAAATATGTTTTACATAAATATTGAAATACGCACTTACATATATTAGATTAAATCAAAATACGAGGATGCTACAATACTCCGGGGCAAAATTTGCGGAGCAAATCAAGAACCATAAGGAAGGCGGAGAGACTAATAATATATCAACTCGGGATTACCCGCAAAACGCACAACACGACCAGACCGAGTCGTGGGAGGGGGGCTCGCTACCGGGGAAGGAAGGCTAGGTGAGGGAGGAGGAATAAGAGGAGAGTCAGAAATGTCACTGAGTGGAGGTGGCTTGTGATTTCGATCTGAATGTTGTGGTCGTATATTAGCTCGTTTTAGGCGATCCACCGACACCATCTGTTGTTCTAGATTGACGAGAATAGTGGCTGTTTTGTTGTTAAGCTTCAGAAGTTGAAAAGGGCCTTGGTAGGGTGCTTCTAATGGCTTTCGTACTCTGTCTACCCGCAACCAGACATGCATGGCGTTCTGCAGCTTCTGTGGTGGTTCCAATACCGAGGGTGGTGTTGATGGAAAAAGTTTCGGATTGTCTTGCAGATTTCTTTCGATTGTAGTTTTCAATCGAGACAGGAAAACGGCGTCTACCGGTAGTGAATGGGGCTGAGGTAATGGCATCATCGCGTGGGTACCTGTAACAGCTTGAAAAGGCGAAATCCCTGTGCCCGACGGTAATAGACGAATTGCCATAAGTATAGAGGGAAGGTACTCAGTCCATGTGTTAGGAAGACCACGCAATGCTTGTTTGAGGATACGGTGCTGACGCTCGATCATGCCGTTGGTTTGAAGACGATACGCACAGGAACGGAGTCGAAAGAAACCAATTTGCTTTCCAATACGATTGAAAAGTTCTGATTCAAAATTGGGCGCCGCGGTCGGTTACCACGTGGAGAGGGACACCAAACCGACTGACCCAAGACTCGATAAATTGTGATGCGATTGTGTCAGCTGTAATATCACATAAGGGAGCAGCCTCCAGCCACCGGGTCTCTCTATCTATCATCGTTAACAAGTATCGAGCACAGTGTGGCCCACTAGGAGATAATGGACCGACGATGTCTGCATGGACAGTTTGGAAACGTGACTATGGAAGTTGAAAATGTATCTTCTGGCTTTTAATGTGCGTTGTAACCTTGTTCCGTTGGCATACTTCACATACTTTGCAAAATGCTTTGATTGTCTTATCCATGTCAGGCCAACAGTATCTGGCTGTAGCCAATGTAGCAGTTCTTTTCCAACTCGGGTGACATAGGTTGTGAAATTCCTGTATGATGGCGGTTCGTTGAGTGGTATCACTAAGCCATGGACGAGGATATGGGGTAGAGATATCACACCAGAGATTGAGGTTTGGACCAAGACTGTGAGACTGGAATCGAGAAGGTGACTTATTGCGTAGAGAGATAAGTGCGTCGTCGTGGATTTGAGAGTCCGCGATTGCGGGCAGATCAGTAACCGAAACGGTGACAGCTGAAACAGGACGCGATAGTGTCCGCCACAATGTTATTAGAGCCAGCGATGAAAACCAGATCGTCACAGGTTTCTAGGAGGAAGGCGAATTGACGGTCGCGACGAGGAGTCGAATTCTTCAGGGCCTGCTTGGCGGCAAATGCAGAAACAATAGGTTTATTATCAGTGAACACAGTGACGTGCTGGCCGGCGATATAGGGCTGAAAGTGTTTGAGAGCACGGAAAATTCCCAGGAGTTCTCTGTCAAAAGTCGGGTATCTCTGTTCAGTTGGCGAAAGCTTCGCAGAGAAAAAGGCGATGGGTTGAGAGTTGTCACCAACAGTTTGATGGAGTGAGGCCCCAATAGCATGTAAAGATGCATCAGTAGTTACTGTGAATGAGTGCGAGTTAGGAACGGGAAAAACCAGGGTGATACTGTTCGCTAGCGCTGACTTAACTGCGTCGAATGCTTGCTGGTGATGATCATCCCACAACCAGGGGGAGGGCTTGCCACGACCAACAGGTTGTGTGATTGTCAGCAGTTGTTGAAGAGGATGAACTACAGAGGAAAATAGGAGTACAAATCGTCTATAAAAATTGAAGAATCCAACATAGCGACGCAATTCAGAATACGAACTAGGAGGTTGTAAGCTGAGAATAAGGGAGGCTCGATCAGGAGGAATGCATATGCCACTTTGCGATACAGAATGACCTAAAAATGTTATATCAGATTTACCAAACGTGCATTTATCGAAAGAAACACAGAGTCCGTTATCACGCAGTATTGATAAAACTTGTCGAACATGCATCAAGTGTTCACTCAGACATGTAGATGAGATCAAAATATCGTCAATGTAACATTGTGCAAAAGGTAAAGAGCCGAAAAGCTTGTCCATTAACCTTTCGAACGTCTGCACTGCATTTTTCAGTCCGTATGGCATACGTGCGAACTCAAATAGGCCGAACGGGACTGAAATGGTAGTCTCTTCGATGTCGCTAACATGCATAGGTATTTGATAAAATGCTTTAACAAGGTCTAACTTAGTAAATATACATGCACCATGTAAAGAAGCGAGAAGATTTTGTAAGTGAGGCACTGGATATCGATCTGGTGTAGAAATCTGATTGAGACTTCGATAGTCTCCACACGGTCTCCAGGAGTCAGATGCTGCTTTCGGGACCATATGAAGGGGACTTGACCATGGGCTGGAAGATCGACGAATTATTCCTTGAGACAACATCGTGTCGAACTCTTTCTTGACCACCGCAAGCTTTGCGGGAGGAAGGGGGCGAGGACGACAGAAAACGGGTAAACCGGTAGTTGAAATTCGATGAGACACACCGTGAGTTGGCACATGAGAATAATCAGGGGAACCAAATACGGTGGAAAATTCGTTGATCAGATCATCCCACTTGCTGTCATCGCTGCGAATTTTCACTGAGTGCACTGACGAATTCGTCGTGGGAATTAGGTTGCATGTCAGGCCGTTCTGTCGGTCCACCAGCCGCTTCAGGCCACGTCGATTAAGAGCGAGATCTTGGATAAAAAGTCAGCTCCCAAGATGGCCTGATCAACGTCGGCAATCACAAAGGACCACTTGAACACTCGCCGCATCAATGCGAACTCAACCAGGCGGCGTCCTAGGACTGGTATTGGAGAACCATTTGCAGCACGGAGTGCTAGAGTGCATGGCGGTAGACCGGACGCAAAAGTTCGAGGGAGGATGCTTACCACTGAACCGGTATCCACAAGAAGCGACACTTGCTTGTTGGGCAAGGATTCAGGAGTAGGATTCCCACGTAGAAAAGAGGAGTGGCCGCATCGGGAGTACCACATCTCATCGCGGAGTCAGCAGATGTGGTCGCTAGTTTGGCTGCTCGGCAGAGGGGCTAGGAGCTCGGCTGGGACCGATTCGAAGTCTGCGCGTGCGGTTTCGGACCGGACCATTGGCACCAGCGCCTACAGGAACGAGCCTTATCACCATAGAACACATGAGCGCGGCAGATTACCTGGCGCTGACCAGGACGAAATGGTGTAAGTCCAAAATGCTTCTTACTGGGCGACAGATGGTTGGATGAAATGGCAGCAGTAGTGACGATATTTTCCGGAGCTCGAGGTCGAAGAGTCAGAATCTGGTCGGCGAGTTCGCCAAGTTGGGTTGCGGTTAGATGAGCAGATTGACTCACAAGAACTGCAGCAACTTCTGCTGGTTGCGATGAAACAAGACGATGCTTTAAAAGGTCTTCGTAATCCGCCAATTTTAGCGATTCGGCGGTCCGTCGCATTTCCTTCACATATTGTGACGGTTTTCCTATTGGCACACTGTCGAGTAAGTGATGGAATAGTTCAGGCTTAGTACACTCAACTTCTTTGATAACGGCGGCCTTCAGGTCGGCGTAAGAGGAAGACGAGAACACAGTCGGGTCAATCCTTCCAATAAGATCTGGCGGCAATGACGCGAGAGCGTGGTAAAATTTCGTCGAGGCCACTGTTATGCCAGAGAGGATGAATTGCGCGTCGAGTATGGCAAACCAGGCGGTTGCATTGTCTGAGTCCCACTTCGGAGCTTTGATTGATACCGGCGCGACACTGCTGGATACTGACGTAGGTGGAGTAGCCATGAGTGCAGTCAACGTAGGAGCGTAGTCAGAGTCGGGCTCAACAATTGGTTGGTAAGTTTAGAGACTATTTCGTTTTTATCTTCCCAGTGAATCAGTCAGCGCAAAACAAAACTCGTCACGTGCAAGTTGTATTGCGATTTTGTGAAACTCTTTATCTGAATGTTTACAAAGCGGAATTGAATAATAAGTACAACGGTTAAACAAGTAGTGAAATATGTTTTACATAAATATTGAAATACGCACTTACATATATTAGATTAAATCAAAATACGAGGATGCTACAAGTTGATAGGGTTTGTCGTATTGAGGAGTCTATCAATGAAGTTAAAAATTACGTTTTGACTCTTGATCTCAGAGTTGATAATATGGAGCGAGAGTTACATAAAGCGAAGGAGGAAACTGAAAAACGTGCTGATGACATTTTGTTAGAGTTCGATGAAATCCAACGGAGAAAAAGTAATATTATCATCTAGGGTTTGAGTGACTCTAGTGAGGGATCGTTAAGGGAGAGAGTAAATGAAGACCGCAGTAAGATGTAACGAAATATTTAAGGAAATTGGTGCTGAGGATGTTGAAATTCAAGAGATTCGAAGGGTTGGTAAATTAAGATCTGACTGTTGCGTCTTCTCATGATAAGATAAGAATAGTAAAGAATTCAAAGAAACTGAGAAGTGGGCGATATAATCAAGTTTACATCAATCCTGATTACACACCGACTCAGCATAGAAAACAGAAATTTCTCCGCCAAGAGCTAAAGGAACGCAGACTTAACAGTGAATACGTCGTCATATACAAAGGTACTGTTGTCGCTAAATCTACTTTGAATCCTTTTCCTTAAAGTTTTTTACATAATCGCATCTATACTACCGAATTCAGTCCCCCAGAGCTGAAAACAATTTACTAGTATACTGCTTACTAACGCCCGTTAGTAGTTAGATTTGCGGACGCACTGCTAGTGGATACGAACATGGATAGGAACATGTTCCGAATTGCGAATGCGAACATGGATAGGAACATGTTCCGAATTGCCAATGGATGCGAACATGGATAGGAACATGTAAATAGGAACCGCGTTCCGATTGATAGGCGAATTGAGATCATACTTAATGATTCGGCACACTTATTTGTGTGTTGGGATCGGAACGGCTTGTTCCGAAATTGAATTAGAGTATGTGAATTAGAATAGGGATGCAAACATCTATTTCGGTACTTAAACAGGTGTTTGTTTTGAGACTGCTTGCTCAAATGCGACAATTGTGGCCATTGTGACTATGATGACAATTTTTATTTTCATAATGCGTTTACAGATCAGAAATTATGTTATGAATGTTCTATTATTTGCTAATCAGAATCCCATTTACAGAATTTGCGAAATGAAAACAAGAGGTTTACAATGTAAGTGTAATTAACCATAAAAAATGAAAGAAGGTAAGTCACGTCCCTCGGGGGACTCCGTTAACTTCATGAAGTCCTCAGCCCATTCAAGGAATGTTGCGTTGTTTGTGAACTCGTGTTCACACTCATGTATAGGACACTTCGCTGGCAGTCCTTTTCTCCTTTGGAGTGCTGTCACTGTTAAAGTCTTCCAGAGTTCCACCTTGTATCCGCAGCACAAATTAACCTTCGTATCCAATGCTCCACCCATAATTACTTGAGTTTCATTGTGGTAACAGAACAGTTGTTTCTGGGTACTCATCATGAAATAGATTTGTAATAGATTCTTAATGTCTACTCAAGTCACGAGGATTAGAACTTGCTTAATTGGAACAATGACATCCTTATATACCCCTTTAGGGAAAATCGGAACCTCTCTGATTGGCTGTTGGGAATTCCTTTGTTTAAAAAGTATATGAGTCCTAGCTGTGTACCAATTCTCATCAAAGGTTCTAATCCTCAAGTACCATATTATCAGCTATCTTATCTACATTATTCTAATCACATTGAAAATGGAACGCATCACAGCACCTCCCACTTCTCCTGTTGAAAGGACGGAATCGCCATGCGAACCCAAAGTGTTCGTAAGAGGACCTGTAACTCCTGATCCAATATCATCAGAAGATGAAAGTTTGGTACTACAGAGGAGTGTCATCGAAACACCGGTGGAAGCTGTTATAACAGTCAAGACACGTAGTGGAAGTCAGGTTCGAAATGCTCCACGAAAAACAAACATGAAGCGGATATGTGTGCGATTAGAGCCTGAAGAAAAGAATTGAACAACTGCGCTGGAGTTCAGCATAATGGATCCAGCCACGCCTCGCCGCTGCCCTGGTGCCCCCAAAAAGACAAGAGTATGTGTTCGAGTTGACCTGAAGAGACTGATTCCTTTCCCCAATATTGACAATATGTAATTTTTTATCTTTAATAACACTTACATAAATGAACAATCTTGTTTTTATAATTTCACAAATCGAATTTCTGATAGGATTTTAATGGGAACTGGGGATAGATATATTCATCTCTGAAGTAGCTACCTATAAGTATTTCTAAGTTTTATATTTCGAAGATGTATATTTCAAATCACTTGTTTGAGACTTCGAAACAGCACCGAACATACTAGAACAAATTTGAAATGAATATTAATGGGTAATTCAAATGATAGTCAAATTGGATGAAAGTTTGAATAGATGTACAGTGTTTTTGAATGCTTTTTTTCACCTTAGGATGATATCATACATATTGCATACAATACATTATTAGTTAGAGAATGAAAAGACCTTTCTAATAATATAAGGTATGTACCCATTCGATGAAGAAATCCCTGTTGTATGCAAGTGTATGCAGGAAGAAAAATTTATGATTTCAATTTCTAAGTTTCTCAACTAAATTCTACCTATCTTTCAAAGGGCTATAGCTGCTTCGGATGGTGTCATACATATTGCATACAATACATCATTGGAATCAGAATGAAAAGAGCTTTCGAATGATATAACATATGTACCTATTCAATGAAAAAATCCTTGTTGTATGCAGGTGTATGCAACTGGAAAAATTCTAAGTTTTTTCTCAAAAATAACTAAGTCTTCAAGTTTTTGAAATTTTCAAAGTCAAAGTTTGATCACTCGAAATGACCATAATGCATAAACCTCCACATGAACTTGACCTTGACCTTTGACCTTCATACACTTCAAACACGGAAGGGGGGGAGGCCTCAAAATTTCTCGGCCGCTTCGCGCCCTCGAAAATTTTCAGATTATAGGATAAATAAATTTTCGAGTGCGCTTCGCGCACTCGAAAATTTATTTACCCATGGGCTCCGGGTGCCATAGCTATTCTTTTTTTTTCATAACTAAAACCTAACCCTAACCTTAACCCTAACCCTAACCCTAACCTTAACCCTAACCCTAACCCTAACCTTAACCCTAACCCTAACCCTAACCCTAGATGCCTTTAAATTTAAATTTGGCGCGAAATTTGATTTTTCGAAATTTGGCGCGAAATTTGAATTTTGATTTTTGCGCGTTTTATGATGCAGTCTGGATTTAACTTCTTAAAACTTAATGACTTTTTCTTTGTTATTTGAATTTAGATGATAATTCAAATTATATGAAATCCTTAACTTAAGTAGAATTTTAAATGTTTAGAACTGCAGGGAATCCATCTTCATCACATGTTAATTGGTTTAACTTCGCGGTTACATGTACCACTCTAGCATCAAAGACTTTGATGGCACTTTTCTATTTCATCATTAAAATATATCAGCTGTTTAGTTTTGTTTGAATTCAACAGTTTGTTTTTCTATACCAATGTGATGTTATGATGACATCCGGTCTTTGTTCATGGTTCCTTTGTTAGAATCATATATAAAGAAGTTGTAGAGCTCCGTTCTTCACTCATTTTTGAATTATTCTGTGTGCATAGCAGACCTCGTTCTCCATCTCTCCGTTTTATCTATTTATAACTGCAATTCTGAAGTGAGTTCTACATTCTTCTATTCACTACTTTATATAGTTTGGGAGTAGGAACATTACTAAGTTCTTATAACCAGATAGTTTAAAACATGTGGCTGGATCTTAAGTTAGGAACACTATATGTCATATTATTAAACAGAATTATTAATTTTCATAATTAATTTTAGCATTTTCAAAACCTATAAAGCACACAAGCTTATATGATAAAGTGTTTAAATAAAGATAAACATTTCCAAAGTGTGCTTCAAATTTGTAAATAATTCAAATGCTAATTTTGTTTTCAAAGTGATAGTCTGTGGACCATTTACAAATTAAAAGTTGTTTAACCAAAGTCGGAAATGTTTATCTTTTATAAAACATCAGTTTCGTTTCTATGATTTCATTTCGAAATAAAATAATAATACATCAGCTGATTTCAATTTCATGTTCATATGTAAACAACCCTTTTCAAGATAAATTCAACATTTCGACTTTCGGTTTCTATCTCGAAAAAATATATATCTCTGTCAGAAAATTAATGACTGTAGAATTACTTTCCAATATTTATACAATAGTTACTTAAATGAGTTCATGTTTGCTAACAGACAATGTAATGACAAACGTTTTCCATGGCTTACAGAAATGGTTCATCAAGCAAGCATTGCACGCCAACGATTAATTTTCCACTACTGTGAAACTTGCAAACAACCGGTGCGACATGCCAACAAGAGTGGTCATAAAGACTGTAAATTCAAGGAGGGCTGCACTTATGTCTACTGCCTCACCTGCAGAGCCTACGTGCGAAGCACAGAAATGGGCAACGATGAAAAGTCTAAAGCCTTCATCATCCGACATCCATCCTGTGCGCAGAAGAATGGCAGGGGTGGAGTTAACCTAACATCGAAAGCTGAAAGAAACAAATTGGCTAGACTGTTCGCGAAGGAGGATAGGGCTGCAGAAGGAGTTCTAAGTCAATGCGCCGAACCCTCAAAACCCCCCACAAAAAGAAAATTCAAATCAAGAGAATTCCTGGACAGTGACTCTTCATCCAGTGATTTAGAGGTGAGTACTGATAACTGCACATGCTAAATTTAAAATAAAAAATGAATAATGTTAAGAACATTTGTTTCGCTATGTATGAAGTAAATTCAACTTTTAAAAACATTTCAGTTTCCGAGGTCTCAAGCGAAGAAAAAGACAAAGATTGTCAAAAAGTTACCTCAAGTGAGAAATGTAAGTCATGTTGATAAAAATTAATCACCTTTGATGTAAAATAATATGTTATTTCTCTTTACAGCTGTTTAAAATTCTGCCACCGGTACCGAAGATGAGTGCGATAGAAGAAACAAGTAGCCCACGTCCCGTAAGTACAGTTGTTATAGTCGTTATTATAAGTTCCTCTCACCACTTCTTAATGTATCATACATAATCCATTTACTCAATTATACTTCTATCTTTTTCTACCGTTTCAGGTAATGAGATCCTTATCCCTGAAAAAGTCCAGGGTTAATAGCGTCGCCTCAACACCTGCGACTACCACTTCCGTTGAGGATAATGAGGAGCGTCCCTATACGATACGCGAGTCCTCATCCGATGAGAGGGAGGATTCAGACGACAGTAGCGAATCTTCAACATCGACCACCTCGTCCTCTTCAACATCGACCACCTCGTCGCCCACATCTTCTGATGAGGATGAAGCAAGACATTCCCTTGTAAGTACCGAATTTAATAATTAATAACTAAATCTCATGATTTCTCTTGATAAATGCTGTTCTAAATTATAACAGTGACATCTATTTTCAAAATAATTCGATTCAGGACAATTTTTCACCGATGACTCCTGAGGTACGATTTTCACAATTTTGTTAGAACTGTAGTGCTCTATCCTCATTATAAGGACATATAGATAGTAAACAATTATTTCTTCTCATTTCAGGATATGTGTGATTTCGCATCACAAGAAATATCATTCTCCCGGATCCGTGCGTCGCCAAATTGCAGCGTTCGGCTGCCCCCTACATCGATCCTTCAATATCGAACTCCTGCTCCTACTCCGGTCCCCTTTCCTGATCCTGCTCCTGCTACAGTCCCTGTTACTGCTCCCGTTCCTGCTCCTGCTCCGATCCCTGTTCCTGCTCCAGTCTCTGTTCCTGCTCCTTTAGAATATAATGTCGACCTAGATGACACGTCCGAGAATGATGAGCGGCTAGAGGAGAAGTTGAAACTGTGCCAGCAACGTCTGAGGATGGCTGAGGAGAGAGAAAGTAAGCTCAGGGAGGAGAATAGGGGTTTGATTGTGTCCGTTAGAAATTTAACACAGTCAAACCTACTATTGTCCTCCTCTGTAGCCAGAGGTAGTCGTCAGTTCGAGCGTGAGACGCTTATGCATTTGGTGTTTCATGATGGGGACATCACAAGAGTGAGGCTGTCTCGCATGGAGGACACGGCCGACTGCTGTGAGCAGTGCCACCATGTCAAACTGTCGCACAGCGATAGGGTTAAGTGCCAGAAAATGTAAACTTTTACTTTTACTTTTTGTTTTGACTTTAAATGGAAAAAGAAATTGTTACAAGTCCTGTCTTCTTATTTCATCATAGATTGGAACAAATATCATTGGCTAGTAATAGTTGTGACGTCATAGGACGATGAAAATATATATATAGTCTGCAAAAATTACAATCCTCACCAGTTTAATAAACATGGTTGTCTGTTCTAAATGTGGAAAAACGTTTACTCTTAATGGCAATTTGCAACGTCATGAAAAGTTTTGTAAGTTGGGAAAAACTTATCAGTGTAGGAAGTGTCCATATGAAACGAAGCGACAGGATAATCTAAAGCGACACAATCTAGTTTGTGATAAGCAACCAAATAATTGTAATTTTAATTCAAATCTTCGAAGTATCTCAGCTAATGATAGTCAAATACCTGAATCTAGTACTGTTGAACAAACGTCTAGGCATATACCAATCAGCGCTTCAAATAATAGTTTGATCTTTATGCAATGCTGCTCCCGCTGTGGTAAAACATATAATTCTATAAGCAAATTCCGTCAGCATATGAATATGCATAATACAAATAGTGAGATGAATATTCAAAATAATCATGGAACTGTAAGTCTCAGCGAAAGCGCGCTCAACGGTCATGCTCGTGTATACGACATCACACCATCAGCACACACAGTAGATATAACTTCCTTTTTATTAAGTATGCGATCTATATGAGAGAACTTAGTGTCAAACCTTCTAGAAAATTTTCAACTACGTGGTCGTCTGGTAGCACAAATTCGTTATGTGCGATCAAATCCTCAGGAAGATGAAACGTTTCTCGCACACTTTACTTCATCATCCACAAACTATATTTATGACTATGATACATGGTTCCAAGATAACTTAAATAGTCTCTCAAGTCATATTGAAGCTTTTGCAAATAAGGGTAGCAATTGGGTTATAGATGAAATACTAAATATAGAATTCAATGTTATTACTAGTCCATTACTTTCTGGTGGAGAAGTATTTAATCTACCAAAGAGTCTGAAAGATTCGAAGGCTGTAATTAATGTACATTCAAATGCAAATGACTGTTTCTTGTATTCAGTTCTATCAATGCTACATTACAATGATGTATCATATTCTAGGAATGAGATAAAATCATATGGTAAATGGACATCTGAACTAAATATGAATGATCTCTCTACACCCGTATCAATTAAAGATATTCCTAAGTTTGAGAAAAATAATGACATTAAAATCAACATTCACCTTTACGAAAAAGGACTAAAAGGTGTTCGATATAGCAGCAACTTTATTGGTAAACGAACTGTGAATATACTACTAATTATAAACAATGAACGTGCACACTATTGTGGAATCAGAAAACTATCAAGATTATATAGAAAAATAAATAGAAGATATAAACATTTCTGCGATCGATGTACCCAATCGTTTACATATAAGACAACTTTGGAGCGACATTATCAATTTTGTGTTCGTGGAAAGGCACAAATAGAAAGAATGCCTAAACAACTGGAGGTAAGCACAAGTAGCATGGAATATCAATTAAGTCCTCCTTTAGTTGTTTATGCAGATATAGAGTGCTACATTGATAATAAAGTACACAAACCGGCAGCAGTTGGTGTTTATCATGTTTGGCATAAAGCTCTCCAGTCCAGATTTGAAAACAAATATTATGTCTTCAAAGGAGAGAATTGTATTATGGACTTCTTGGATCACCTAGAAAATATAGCTCAAAACTTATATGATAATCAGCGTGCAATAAGCCGGCAACCAATGTCTCTTTCTTCTGATGAAGAAGAAAAACATAAAAATGTAAAAAATTGTAATAAATATAAAGCTGTATTTAATGATGATTGCATAAAAGTAAGAGATCACGACCATTTAACAGGAAGATATAGACAAACAATATGCAGTAAATGCAATCTTCTATTAAAACTAAATAGGCGGGAACTACCCATCTTCTTCCATAATTTTAAGAATTATGATAGTCACATCGTTTGCTATAAAGCAATTGGAAAGAAGAAGTCATGGAAATTGGAAGTAGTAGCAGCAACAGCTGAAGAGTATATAACTCTATCCGCCAGCGTCCCTGTGAACGAATACAAAGGAAAAACAATCTACTTCAAGTTAAAATTCTTAGATTCTTATCAATTTTTAAGTGCATCATTGAGTGAGTTAGCAAGAGGATTGCAAGTTTATGAACATGTAGAAAAACTAAGAAATGAATTTCCCCTGTTAACAGATGATATTCTTTATCAAAAGGGGGTGTTTCCCTACTGTTATTTCAAAAGTCTAAATACATTGTCAGAAAAATGTCTGCCACCACAATGTGAATTTTATAATGATCTCACTCGTGAACATTGTTCAGATGAAGAATATGAGCACGCTAGTAATGCGTGGTTTGCTTTCAATTGTAACAATTTTGGTGATTACATGCTTGCATATTTGAAACTGGATGTATTATTACTGGCAGATATTTTTGAAGTTTTTAGGTCACTAAGTGAAAGTGAAGATGAAGTAGATCCTGTCCATTTCGTTAGCCTTCCACATCTTAGCTTTACTTCAGCTTTAAATTTGACATCTAATGATCCTCCACACTACATACAAGATGAAAGTATGTATAATCTCTTCGAAAGGGGAATAAGGGGTGGAATGACTTTTACGAACATTCACAGAGCACGTGCACGCATTTCGGAATTACAAAATAATACAAATGAAAGTCGTCACTTATCTTACATTGATGTCAATAACCTTTACGGTTCTTCGCTCAGTAAGAGTCTACCACATTCAAATTTTAAATGGTTGAATGATAGTGAAGTAAGCTATTTTCTAAACGAAGAAAATATACAAGCTATCGATGATAATGGTGAAATTGGCTATATTTTTGATTTGAACTTGGAATATCCTGCAAACATACATGATGACACTGCCGATTTCCCATTAGCGCCAGAGATGCAGACCGTAGAGCAAAATATGTTCTCAACTTATATGAAGGATTTACATAGGAAAATAAGACCAGACACTAAATTCAGTTCAACTAAAAAACTCTTGCTTCATCAATTCAATAGGGAAAATTATGTTGTACACTATTCAATATTAAAATTTTATTTATCCATGGGTATGAAAATCACAGAAGTTCACAGCGGTATAAAGTTCACACAAAAGCCATGGTTGAGAACGTACATTCATATGAATTCACAAAAGAGAGCTCAATCAAGTACCAACTTTGAAAAGTCATTTTATAAGTTGAAAAATATTTCTTTATATGGTAAAGCAATGGAAAATGTAAGACGAAGGAGAAAATTGAAATTAGTAAACAGCGTGGAACAATGTCGAAAATTATCAAATCATCCTCTCTATGTACAGCTTAAGATATTTGATGAAGATCTAGTTGGTATGGAAATGTATAAACCTTCAATAATGTTGAATAAATTGATTTATGTTGGTCAGGCAGTACTTGACTATAGCAAATTGGAAATGTACCAGTTATACTACAATGATTTGAAAAGATGTCCACTGATAAATAGAACACGGCTTTGTGGAGGTGATACCGATAGTTTTTTCCTATGTTTGTACACCTCACCATCTGTCAGCTTGGAGGATGTACTGCTATATTTTGGTGAAAAATTTGACTCTTCAAACTATGACAGTCATCACCGACTATACTCAGTAACAAACAGAGCCAGATTAGGTTGTTTTAAGGATGAGTGTGCGGGAAAGTTGCTTGAGGAAATGATCTTGTTAAAACCAAAAATGTATTCAATGAAATATCTAGATTCAACTTGTGATAGCATCAAGCGGGCAAAAGGAGTGCAGAGAGCTGCAGTTAAAAAATTACATCATAGTGATTATAGGACTGTGTACTACAGTGAGAAAGATACAAATGAGGAAATGACAATTATAAATTCAAAAAATCACGTAGTCACTACAAAATCATTTAGAAAGCGAGGACTTTCACTTTGGGAGGATAAGCGCTGTTGGTTAAATAAAAATCTATCTCTACCATATGGACACTATAGTTTAGGTCTTCCCCCACCTTCAAAGAGAAGGAGATGCCTTCCTGCTACAGGTGACGTAGAAGTTAAAGAAATTTAACAAAGTAAACTAACCAATCACTACATTTCTGCGTAGTTATGCTTAATAATATATAGGTAGATTAAATATAAAATGAAATTTCTACATCTTTCCGATGTGTAGAAATAATTACTAAAACATAGGTAGTCCTACTATGAATTGAAGACGTAGCACTCAACATCATTCCGATATGTTGAGATGTAAAATAGCAAGCTTTATGCAAACAAATAAATTTAGGTTTATATTTGAAAACATGCCTCATTACATTAGAACATGGAAATTAAATGACTCACAAAGCATTCACATAACAAATTCTAAGAAAGTAGTCTTTCGTCACTTAATAACAAATAGTGGTGGAAAACATCGTGGCGTTTGCATTAGCCTTGACGCATTATCTTCACTGAAAGACTTCGCTGATCTGATTGACAACCATAAGACACGGATGAAGATTCCCCTCGATCAAAAGGTATGGATAAAGTGTGACTCTACCGTCAAGCTATACGTCTGTTCACCAAAGAGAGAAGATATTGCTATCGATTTTTCCGTTTCAGTGACGTCACATGGAGAAACTTTACAAAAGAGATACTACCACATATGATTTCATTCATTAAGGATGGAGGACATCAAGCGGATGGAAGTCGTGAATCGCATGTTAACTACAAAAGTAAACTCAAAACTCAATCTTCAAGAAATCGAGCGGAACATTCCCAATCGAAAGCAATGGTTGTTAATAAAACACAAGATGAAGCCGACAACGAATCTACATCTGGGAAGACCCTCAATGTTAACATGGAGGATACAGAGGAAGGATAAATATGTGACTATCCTATTCTTTCCAAATGGAACAATCCAGTGTGTTGGTGGCTTCACTGATGGTGATCTACCATATCTACATTCTACGTTGGAAAATTTACTTAGTGACTCATTATCTGAATGGGAAGTGAAGACAATGACTGTGTTATGTGAATTGAACTATCATTATGACTTTCGTAAAGTCACATCATCAAATAATCTCACTTATGAAGTGGAACTATTTCCAGCAGCACAGATGACTAACTGGCACCCATATCATGTTCATGTATTCCATAATGGAAAGATTGTGATAACCGGCATTAAAGACATAAATGATGTTCCTCCCATCCTATGTGATTTGAGAAAAATATTTGTGAAATCTACATTGTAGCTATGTAAATATTTAGAAAAGATCCGTATATTTGTAAATACATATTGAAATGTAAACATGTTTTGCTTTTCCTCTAAACCCAACGATTTGGAACATAAAACAAGGATATTTACATATAAAAATAAAACTTTATTACAAAACAGTTTCAATATACTTTGTAAGAATTACATCATTTTTATAGCAGTCTTTCGAAAAAAGTTGTAAAACACTTTTACAGTTATTTTTCAATGGTCTCTCGTTGATGAAATATAGCACATAACCGCCGCACATGAGAGATACATTGCTTTGGAGTGGAAACGATGTAACTTTCTTAATCGTCCAGGATAACCTATTCATCCATAGTGCAATGTCATGTAAGCGAGGTAGATTAAGAGAGTCAAAATATTCAGCCACTTTATAGCGATTGATGTACACTGCAACCCAATGTTTACCAGGAAGATTGTTGCGGTCCGTATTGATGATAAGCGAACAAGGATAGAAAGGAATTGAATTAGGTAAATTATCTCTAGAAAAGACATCAAGAAATATTGACTTGGAGTAGGGATGAGCATTTCCCATTTTCCTCAAGATTTCAGTGTTGCTTAGGTTACTCATCTCTGATAGCTGACAGTCACGTCTCGCATTCTCGTTATTTCAACTTTGCTATCATAGATAGCATAAATGAGGCAAGTAATTGTTTTCTTCAAAGGTGACTCAAATGACACCTCTAGTCGTAGATTACCAGGCTTTGTAACTCCTACGCTTTCACCGCCTAGATCAGCATCTGCTGTGAGATTGTATATAATGAAGAAGTAACCATTTTTATACATATCCATTGTAATTCCATTTGAATCATCTGTGTTAAACATGCTCAGTGCAGTGAAAGTAGAACCATATTCACGTGCAAATTTACCCTCTTTAAAATTAGGCTCATAAGCTTTGCAAGCAACAAATTTTCCATCCTGATAGAGTGCTAGTTTACTAACGTTAAAGCGTTGGAAATTAAATGGATTCTTTTCAAAAGCACCAATAAATGACTCATTTTCCACAAATGTGATATACACCGCCTTCGGCATCGCAGTGGGAAAAAGATTTGGGTAGGCATGAGAGGATGATCCCGCACCAATTGTGAAGTTTGTTAACACACTGTGATTAACTGGATATATTGCATTGCTTTTCCTCAATCCTGTCGCATGCTCGTTGATGACTGACGGGTTCATTGTTACTCGCCTTACATTGAGCACGGCACTACTTATGTTGATTTGATAGTTTGTAGCTCCAAAAGCCATTAACGCGAACTCAGGATTTGCAGGAATAAATTTTATTTGCATTTTAACCTGTGATAGTAGATATCTAGATTGACGAAGGAAATCAAGATAGACAGGTCCTTTCAAGTATAAGTCCTTTGAATCTGCTGTCAATTCCATTCGTTTTTTAAACCTCCATTTGAAACCTCATCAAATTTCCCTTGCTGATCATCATACCAGCCGGCAACTTGCAAGTGTGACTGTTTAGGTTGCTTCTGAAATTGCGTCATTGTATTTATGTATGCTCCATAGGGATATGCTCGATCCCCTCCTTCAATCTGTTTGTCATTCAATATTAAATACACATCTGAGAATAGACTGGCAATAGGAAGATTTGTCAATCTCACTTTATCCTTAGTTGAATCAATATTGGTACCATCAGTCTTCTTAATTTGTATACACAATTCTAAATCAATGGATTGACAGTCAATATAATCTTGAGGATTAGCAGGTATATCAAACTGAGTAGGCTGTTGGTTACCATCGATATTTGTTGTGGGGACTATATCAACAATAGTTGAGGAAATAATGTCAGTTTGATGAGGTGGTGATTCAAAGAAACACAAAGCCGAGTTGATACTCTGCATCGTATTAGCTTTACAAATATGTTGTCTTCCTTCGTTTTGACTTGTTTCCAGTCGCTGTGGAATTTCGTTTGCGCTTTCTTGCTTTCACACGACGTCTTGATTTAGAACGTGCTGCTCTGGTGGGCTTTTTACTTTTCCTACGCCTTTGCTTAGTAACTCGACCTGATCCAACTTGTCTTGACTTCCTACGTTTCTTCCGAACTGTACGCCTCGTCTTTGTTAAATCATCTAATGCGTCTATGGCAGATTGCTGTGCACGCAATTTCATGGATTCGCCGATATTCTCCCCTTGAAGTGCATCAGCTGCAACATTTGCACCAAAGTCTAAAGCTCTGTTTCCAACCCGCTTCATGAATGGTACGCCATACTTTTTGAGTGTTGGGAGAACCATACGTCTTAGTGCACCGAATATGCCTCCTCCAACTTGTCGTCTACCTCCAGCAAACACGGGATAGCCGCTCTGATAGGATGGACCACTGTAAATGCCTGACATTATGTCCTGTAGATAATTATAGATCCCACAATAGCGTAAAGCCTTAATCTCGTGTCCTGATGTGTAGTGTTAAAACAGTAACACCACCACAGAATGGTACTACTTCACCTGTGTCATCATGAATTGATATGTCAATTCTATTGATGACATTTCTGCTCATTGGTACATACATCGTGTTAATAAATTCTCGATTGATTAGTTGCTTCCTTACGGATGAGAGTGGAAATGTGCGCAGAAGTGGGGCCTCAATGTCGCCAACCCTTGTATATTCAATAATGTTACAATAGACGTATAAGTTACTTATATCACGCTCTAGTGATGGGGCTGTATCGCCTATTGATGTGCCTTTATAAATAGTTGATTTTGAGAATCCCAATGTGGTCGTTAATACGCTATCCAGCTTGATAAGAGAGTTCTTCCCTACCTTTAGAATCATGCGTTTCTTATGTGGATCATAAGAAAAGTGATATTCATCTGCATCAAGGTAATCTACACCAAACTCATTTAACTTTGTACACAATTCAGATGGCGTTTTCAAGCTTTCAATGTTCAAATTAACTCTTTTTACAAGTTCACTGGAAGTAGACAAATCATCACCCAATATGTCTTCGCTGTATACGTGGATATCCCATGAAGCATTTGTTGATGCTTTGAGTTTAGAAGAGGACAATTGAACCTTGAATGTATCATTTAACTCTGTCAACCAAGGTGCGCTTTCAAGGCCCTTAAACATCCCAATCATTTCAGATCCGAATTCAATAACAGCGGACTCAGACTTTTCCAATGGTGTCTTTTTAGTAAAAACAATAAATTCTGCCTCCGTTTCAACAGTAAATAAAGTTACTTTCTCTTTCTTATATTCACAAGTCATTAACGTTTCTGGCACTGATCCTTGAAACTTTCTTGCAAAGTCTTCAACACTTCTAATGACCTCAAATTTATTTTTTACTCGGATGCTCCTTTTTTGTAATGCATACAATGGCACAATTCTACATTAAAAATCAGTGACTTTCCTCTCCGAATTCCACCCACGTCCATTGTACCAATACCTTGATGAGAAAGTTGTTCTGGAATATCCAAAAGTATGACTCAAATCCTTACCTAATACAAGAAGAACATGCTTCCCTTCCTTCATCAATTTTGTTGACCCCTTTATGACTGGTTTGTAGAATTTATTCAAAGTCAGCTTGAAGAGATCATTTATTCGTTCAAACATTCTACCGATTTCCTTTTCTGTATTTTGCAAGCTCATTGTGGGAACCTTAGAATCAAAAGTTGACGTTGCAAATGCCTTTTGAATTTTAATCATGTTTTGGACAGATGGTAAAGATGTTGAAAAAGGATGTAAAGTTAGATGCTGAAAAGCCCATGTACCATGCAGACTATTGTGAAATATGCGTTAAAACAATCATCCTTCTCTCGTACTTCTTTATGTAATTCAAAATAATTGTTTTTTAGCAAACTGATATCGTTGTAATAAGTAATTTCAGTTAGAGCAAGTTCATGGTGTCCATGCAGAGTAATTGGATTAGCGAATTCAACAGAGTATAGAGATGGTTTGTTACTTGGGAATATCTTGGGGTTGCTATTGCTTGGAAGAATGATGTTGAAGTTAGTAGACATGTTGACCTCATATATGTAAGAAGTCACATGCTACATTAGCTTAAAAGTTGCGAGTGTCTCCCGCCTCCACATTTTGTAGATCCTGGTGCGTTATCCAGCTATTGAATGAATCAGGATATCCTTTCCATTTAACTAGATATTTCCTTTGATTGCCATGACCTTTCCTCCTAATTATTTTGTCAATCATATAAACCTCGTCACTTCTGTCTACTACTTGCAATTCATAAGAGTAAAATTTTCCTTCAATTGGATTGCCATGGTAATCTATTAATTTATACATGGTGGGTCTAAATTTTGTATTTACTTCATCTACAAAAAACTCTTCTTCAGTCCAATTAGGTAGATACCCCTTCTCAAATGTAGACTTACCCATTGAAATCCGAACTCTATCATCAACATTAATTTTCTTTTCATTGGAAATGTTTTTCGCTTTCTTATCATACAATCGAAGCCATACATCCATCGCATTATCTGGGGTAACATCAACAGGTTTCATCTTAATGATTCGATGGTAGCTTTCATTGTAATTCTTAACAAATTTCTGCAGCTCACCTATCCAAACATGTGTATTTTTTGCAGTGAAATAGCGCCATATTTTTGTCTTCAGTGTGCGATTGAACCTCTCAACCATGGCAGCTTTATAAGCACTTTTGACACTAAACAATTCCACATTATGACTTTTAAGGAGACTTCGAACATGAGAGTTTTCGAATTCCTTCCCTTGATCGGTCTGTATTCTTTGCGGAACACGCTCCTCATCGAAAATGCTCTGAAAAGCCGCTTCAACTTCTGGTTCTCGTTTAGATTTCAGCGCACGTGCCCAAGCATAGCGAGATAAAATATCTATTACGGTTAAGATGTATTTATAGCCATCATTGTACTGTGATATCTGTTGCATGTCAGCCAAGTCCGCTTGCCATTGACTATCTATATTGTTAACAACATATTTTCTCGTTGGAAACCGCTTTCTCGCATTTTTGTGAAGAGTGTAAGTCGGTTGACTCCTTAACCACTTCTTGACTTTCTTTATTCCCACACCTGCTGCACGAGCTAGAACCTCCGGACGACTGAAACTTGCGGGGTGATTTAAGTCGTAATAAATCTTTCTGAGTTTCACTGCTGTACTCATCGTCTTTGTTCTGATTTGCACGCGCATTACTCCCACAGCAACTGCTAACACAATTGATATCAACCTCTATGCCCTCTTCTCCTTTACCTTCGAGCGCAGATTTCAAAAAGCAGCAAAACGTTTGTAGCGACATGATATGAGAGAGGCAAACTTAATTTATATTTGCTTAATATTTACTATAATCCTTTCCAACACGCATTGAGCGCCTAGTAGCTCTTTTTGGTTGAAGATCATCGGGATCATGAAGCTCTCGCTTGACCGCCATCGTGGGTGTTTTACTTTTTGTTTCATCTTGTAAGTGACCCTTGTCCAACTCATTCACAGTCGGTCCTCCAATAATATTGTGTGGTACATTTTGATCAGATAAAATTTTCTGAAAATATGACCACCCTTGTGGTGCACCTAGTTTTCGCCTTACATCTCTGACAGCATATTGCAGAAGGTCATTATGTGACTACTTCTAATAACATCACCAGTTGTTTCATCTATTATCTCCCCTCTCTCATTGAACTTCACATGTGGATCAATGAAGTCAAATAATCGCTCAGCGCGCACACGATATGGTCGAAGTGTTGACAAGGTTATAAATCGTCGCAACTTATCACGAATCTGTCGCCTCTCATCAATGTTTTCAGCTGCTAACTGCATTCGTCGATAGGGATCCTTAATCTTCTGAATTTCCATATCCTTTTGTGTTAGTTCCTTAAGTTGATTCGTAATAGGTTGAGCTATATTTTTGACTTCTTGTGCACTTTGTAATGTAGTCAATTGTATATACTCCTCTTGAGGAATGACTACCATCTTTGAATACGACATGTTTGTAATGATAATAAGGCAACAAAGTACATTGCTCAAAACTAGCTGTGAACCGAGAAAACTGTCATTGGTTCAACGGAATTAGGTATCATATTAGTTCGAAATCGAAGTCGTTCCGGACATTCCTGGGTTAGATCAATAAATAGATAGCCATGTGGCTTCTTAGTTACATCCTCATATATTTTTGAAAGAACTTTAGGTTGTTGAGGTAATATCTGTCTACTGAGATGATGTATCTGACTGCTGTCTCTTGGATTTTTAAATATTGCCAAATAATGTGTATTTAAACTCCTAGTTTATTGCTCTTTCCCTCCATCAAAAATGTTTTGGGTGATATAGATTATGAAGGCTTCCCTATGATGTGCAGTTTGAATGAACATTTCAGTTACATCCTTTGAAGATTTGCTTTCACGTAATAGATCATCTAATACTAGTAAGTCACCTGCTTTGATGTCTTCAGTTGTCGGTAACCCTTGCTTCACATCATAACCTTTCTGGCGAAGTGCAGAATGTAGTTGTGGTTGAAATATGCCATAAGACCATTTAACTCTTTTAATTTCTTTATTAAACATCTCATTTCTAAGTTGTAGTAATTGAGTTACAAAAGTAGTTTTACCGGACTGACTTGGTCCGGCCACACACATTGTGCGATCAGTGAATAGGCGAAAATCTGTCATCCTGAAATTTCAAAAGCTTTAAAGACCAATACCCACCAGTTTGCTTAGAATAAAACAAGTCATGTTCCATAACAACTTTATTTACATTTAGAAACTTTCATTTCACATTCACAGCATTTGTGTTTCCTCATCAATGTCAGCATTAAAATAACTTCTCGCGTCAATTTGAGCATCTTGGCGTTTCAATTTCAACTTAACACTCCCTTCCTTGGATTTCCGTCCCCGCTTTTTGCATTCTTCAACATCCTTCCCATCTTTTGAAGTAGGTTTATCGATGGTGATTAGACACTTATCAATCGGCATTGGCTCATAAACCAACTGTAGAACTTTCATTTGTAACGATGCCACTTTTCCGGTTGAGCCGTGAGCACCAATGTATAGTCGGTTGACGTGTATTAAACCCATGTATCGTCCGCGCTTCAGATCATCACACTCCATTGTATTTCCAAGTAGATCGAATGCTTGAAAGTGATCGGACAATTTCAAGAATAGCGTATCGAACTCGGGTAAATCCTTATAGCCACTTCCTTCCTCTAACGCCTTCCTCCAATGTGTAGGAGCACTTTCGGGCAACACAACGCATTCCTTCGCCAAAGAGTCGATGGTTTTGAGTATCATCTGCTGCCATTTCGGAAAGGTCACTCGCATTTGTCTCATGTTGCTATATCCAGATGAAGACATACCATTACTGTGGAAAAATGGAACTTGAAGGTAGAAACCATCGTCACCATAGCTCAACGTTTGGAAGTAAAAGGCATTTCCAATCCCTGGAACCTTCCTTGTCGGTCGGAATTTAAAGAGATCACGTTCAAATGAGTCGCTCTCCTCTCTAACTATAAACATTTTTTGAGACATAATTCAATGTTGTACTTATTCGGAGCTTTTCAACCGTCAGCGATGAATGATAGCTTGAAAGTGATTAAAGAGTACAAGCGCGTCTCTCTTATATACATATTCACATGAGTCATCAATCAATGATGACGTGTCAATCCATGATTCGTCGTCTATAGCAACACTGCGGCATCTGCTACAACTTTCCCAAGTGGACTGTTGAGTACATTGTAAATGCTGTTTCCAATATCATTCAACATATTCAAAAACCCACCACCTCCACGCTGAACTAAGTTCCGCCTTTTCATATCACTGCTTCTTGGATTTGAAAATTTTCTAATGCTGTTTAGAGAATCAGTATTCAATAAAGGCTTGTATATTGGGAGGCATTTGTGTATTGCAAAAGCCAAATCACGGATGAAATCATCACTTGAGTTTTGAGTTAATTTGCACTTAACTTTATTGTTTCGCATGCTGTTTAACTTTCGCAACGCCTTCTTAAACTGACTTGAAGGTCTAAAAGAACCATTCTTCCGAGAAAAAGATGCCTTTCGTTTTGCAGTCATTTTTATTGTGTTAAAAGCAAAGTATTTATGAAAATATACATTTTTGCTTAGTTCCATGCAACAAAGTCAAACGGTAACGGATGGTAGGTCGTAGTCATCAACATCACTCAAAGTCTGAGTCGTTGCAGTTATAAGCTGTTCTATATTACACATTAAATCCTTTGATAGAGGACAGCATGAACAGCATGGTTTTGAAGCGAAGACTTTTAAAAGATTAGCATAGTATGCTCTAAACTTGATTATGTCCCGGTCATCTTGCACTGCCACATTGACGCTCATCGACGGGGGTCCGGTAAGAACTGTAGTGCTCTATCCTCATTATAAGGACATATAGATAGTAAACAATTATTTCTTCTCATTTCAGGATATGTGTGATTTCGCATCACAAGAAATATCATTCTCCCGGATCCGTGCGTCGCCAAATTGCAGCGTTCGGCTGCCCCCTACATCGATCCTTCAATAACGAACTCCTGCTCCTACTCCGGTCCCCTTTCCTGATCCTGCTCCTGCTACAGTCCCTGTTACTGCTCCCGTTCCTGCTCCTGCTCCGATCCCTGTTCCTGCTCCAGTCTCTGTTCCTGCTCCTTTAGAATATGATGTCGACCTAGATGACACGTCCGAGAATGATGAGCGGCTAGAGGAGAAGTTGAAACTGTGCCAGCAACGTCTGAGGATGGCTGAGGAGAGAGAAAGTAAGCTCAGGGAGGAGAATAGGGGTTTGATTGTGTCCGTTAGAAATTTAACACAGTCAAACCTACTATTGTCCTCCTCTGTAGCCAGAGGTAGTCGTCAGTTCGAGCGTGAGACGCTTATGCATTTGGTGTTTCATGATGGGGACATCACAAGAGTGAGGCTGTCTCGCATGGAGGACACGGCCGACTGCTGTGAGCAGTGCCACCATGTCAAACTGTCGCACAGCGATAGGGTTAAGTGCCAGAAAATGTAAACTTTTACTTTTACTTTTTGTTTTGACTTTAAATGGAAAAAGAAATTGTTACAAGTCCTGTCTTCTTATTTCATCATAGATTGGAACAAATATCATTGGCTAGTAATAGTTGTGACGTCATAGGACGATGAAAATATATATATAGTCTGCAAAAATTACAATCCTCACCAGTTTAATAAACATGGTTGTCTGTTCTAAATGTGGAAAAACGTTTACTCTTAATGGCAATTTGCAACGTCATGAAAAGTTTTGTAAGTTGGGAAAAACTTATCAGTGTAGGAAGTGTCCATATGAAACGAAGCGACAGGATAATCTAAAGCGACACAATCTAGTTTGTGATAAGCAACCAAATAATTGTAATTTTAATTCAAATCTTCGAAGTATCTCAGCTAATGATAGTCAAATACCTGAATCTAGTACTGTTGAACAAACGTCTAGGCATATACCAATCAGCGCTTCAAATAATAGTTTGATCTTTATGCAATGCTGCTCCCGCTGTGGTAAAACATATAATTCTATAAGCAAATTCCGTCAGCATATGAATATGCATAATACAAATAGTGAGATGAATATTCAAAATAATCATGGAACTGTAAGTCTCAGCGAAAGCGCGCTCAACGGTCATGCTCGTGTATACGACATCACACCATCAGCACACACAGTAGATATAACTTCTTTTTTATTAAGTATGCGATCTATATTAGAGAACTTAGTGTCAAACCTTCTAGAAAATTTTCAACTACGTGGTCGTCTGGTAGCACAAATTCGTTATGTGCGATCAAATCCTCAGGAAGATGAAACGTTTCTCGCACACTTTACTTCATCATCCACAAACTATATTTATGACTATGATACATGGTTCCAAGATAACTTAAATAATCTCTCAAGTCATATTGAAGCTTTTGCAAATAAGGGTAGCAATTGGGTTATAGATGAAATACTAAATATAGAATTCAATGTTATTACTAGTCCATTACTTTCTGGTGGAGAAGTATTTAATCTACCAAAGAGTCTGAAAGATTCGAAGGCTGTAATTAATGTACATTCAAATTCAAATGACTGTTTCTTGTATTCAGTTCTATCAATGCTACATTACAATGATGTATCATATTCTAGGAATGAGATAAAATCATATAGTAAATGGACATCTGAACTAAATATGAATGATCTCTCTACACCCGTATCAATTAAAGATATTCCTAAGTTTGAGAAAAATAATGACATTAAAATCAACATTCACCTTTACGAAAAAGGACTAAAAGGTGTTCGATATAGCAGCAACTTTATTGGTAAACGAACTGTGAATATACTACTAATTATAAACAATGAACGTGCACACTATTGTGGAATCAGAAAACTATCAAGATTATATAGAAAAATAAATAGAAGATATAAACATTTCTGCGATCGATGTACCCAATCGTTTACATATAAGACAACTTTGGAGCGACATTATCAATTTTGTGTTCGTGGAAAGGCACAAATAGAAAGAATGCCTAAACAACTGGAGGTAAGCACAAGTAGCATGGAATATCAATTAAGTCCTCCTTTAGTTGTTTATGCAGATATAGAGTGCTACATTGATAATAAAGTACACAAACCGGCAGCAGTTGGTGTTTATCATGTTTGGCATAAAGCTCTCCAGTCCAGATTTGAAAACAAATATTATGTCTTCAAAGGAGAGAATTGTATTATGGACTTCTTGGATCACCTAGAAAATATAGCTCAAAACTTATATGATAATCAGCGTGCAATAAGCCGGCAACCAATGTCTCTTTCTTCTGATGAAGAAGAAAAACATAAAAATGTAAAAAATTGTAATAAATATAAAGCTGTATTTAATGATGATTGCATAAAAGTAAGAGATCACGACCATTTAACAGGAAGATATAGACAAACAATATGCAGTAAATGCAATCTTCTATTAAAACTAAATAGGCGGGAACTACCCATCTTCTTCCATAATTTTAAGAATTATGATAGTCACATCGTTTGCTATAAAGCAATTGGAAAGAAGAAGTCATGGAAATTGGAAGTAGTAGCAGCAACAGCTGAAGAGTATATAACTCTATCCGCCAGCGTCCCTGTGAACGAATACAAAGGAAAAACAATCTACTTCAAGTTAAAATTCTTAGATTCTTATCAATTTTTAAGTGTATCATTGAGTGAGTTAGCAAGAGGATTGCAAGTTTATGAACATGTAGAAAAACTAAGAAATCCAATTGATGGTCAAGAACTGATGGTGATAAAAAACTAAGAAATGAATTTCCCCTGTTAACAGATGATATTCTTTATCAAAAGGGGGTGTTTCCCTACTGTTATTTCAAAAGTCTAAATACATTGTCAGAAAAATGTCTGCCACCACAATGTGAATTTTATAATGATCTCACTCGTGAACATTGTTCAGATGAAGAATATGAGCACGCTAGTAATGCGTGGTTTGCTTTCAATTGTAACAATTTTGGTGATTACATGCTTGCATATTTGAAACTGGATGTATTATTACTGGCAGATATTTTTGAAGTTTTTAGGTCACTAAGTGAAAGTGAAGATGAAGTAGATCCTGTCCATTTCGTTAGCCTTCCACATCTTAGCTTTACTTCAGCTTTAAATTTGACATCTAATGATCCTCCACACTACATACAAGATGAAAGTATGTATAATCTCTTCGAAAGGGGAATAAGGGGTGGAATGACTTTTACGAACATTCACAGAGCACGTGCACGCATTTCGGAATTACAAAATAATACAAATGAAAGTCGTCACTTATCTTACATTGATGTCAATAACCTTTACGGTTCTTCGCTCAGTAAGAGTCTACCACATTCAAATTTTAAATGGTTGAATGATAGTGAAGTAAGCTATTTTCTAAACGAAGAAAATATACAAGCTATCGATGATAATGGTGAAATTGGCTATATTTTTGATTTGAACTTGGAATATCCTGCAAACATACATGATGACACTGCCGATTTCCCATTAGCGCCAGAGATGCAGACCGTAGAGCAAAATATGTTCTCAACTTATATGAAGGATTTACATAGGAAAATAAGACCAGACACTAAATTCAGTTCAACTAAAAAACTCTTGCTTCATCAATTCAATAGGGAAAATTATGTTGTACACTATTCAATATTAAAATTTTATTTATCCATGGGTATGAAAATCACAGAAGTTCACAACGGTATAAAGTTCACACAAAAGCCATGGTTGAGAACGTACATTCATATGAATTCACAAAAGAGAGCTCAATCAAGTACCAACTTTGAAAAGTCATTTTATAAGTTGAAAAATATTTCTTTATATGGTAAAGCAATGGAAAATGTAAGACGAAGGAGAAAATTGAAATTAGTAAACAGCGTGGAACAATGTCGAAAATTATCAAATCATCCTCTCTATGTACAGCTTAAGATATTTGATGAAGATCTAGTTGGTATGGAAATGTATAAACCTTCAATAATGTTGAATAAATTGATTTATGTTGGTCAGGCAGTACTTGACTATAGCAAATTGGAAATGTACCAGTTATACTACAATGATTTGAAAAGATGTCCACTGATAAATAGAACACGGCTTTGTGGAGGTGATACCGATAGTTTTTTCCTATGTTTGTACACCTCACCATCTGTCAGCTTGGAGGATGTACTGCTATATTTTGGTGAAAAATTTGACTCTTCAAACTATGACAGTCATCACCGACTATACTCAGTAACAAACAGAGCCAGATTAGGTTGTTTTAAGGATGAGTGTGCGGGAAAGTTGCTTGAGGAAATGATCTTGTTAAAACCAAAAATGTATTCAATGAAATATCTAGATTCAACTTGTGATAGCATCAAGCGGGCAAAAGGAGTGCAGAGAGCTGCAGTTAAAAAATTACATCATAGTGATTATAGGACTGTGTACTACAGTGAGAAAGATACAAATGAGGAAATGACAATTATAAATTCAAAAAATCACGTAGTCACTACAAAATCATTTAGAAAGCGAGGACTTTCACTTTGGGAGGATAAGCGCTGTTGGTTAAATAAAAATCTATCTCTACCATATGGACACTATAGTTTAGGTCTTTCCCCACCTTCAAAGAGAAGGAGATGCCTTCCTGCTACAGGTGACGTAGAAGTTAAAGAAATTTAACAAAGTAAACTAACCAATCACTACATTTCTGCGTAGTTATGCTTAATAATATATAGGTAGATTAAATATAAAATGAAATTTCTACATCTTTCCGATGTGTAGAAATAATTACTAAAACATAGGTAGTCCTACTATGAATTGAAGACGTAGCACTCAACATCATTCCGATATGTTGAGATGTAAAATAGCAAGCTTTATGCAAACAAATAAATTTAGGTTTATATTTGAAAACATGCCTCATTACATTAGAACATGGAAATTAATGACTCACAAAGCATTCACATAACAAATTCTAAGAAAGTAGTCTTTCGTCACTTAATAACAAATAGTGGTGGAAAACATCGTGGCGTTTGCATTAGCCTTGACGCATTATCTTCACTGAAAGACTTCGCTGATCTGATTGACAACCATAAGACACGGATGAAGATTCCCCTCGATCAAAAGGTATGGATAAAGTGTGACTCTACCGTCAAGCTATACGTCTGTTCACCAAAGAGAGAAGATATTGCTATCGATTTTTCCGTTTCAGTGACGTCACATGGAGAAACTTTACAAAAGAGATACTACCACATATGATTTCATTCATTAAGGATGGAGGACATCAAGCGGATGGAAGTCGTGAATCGCATGTTAACTACAAAAGTAAACTCAAAACTCAATCTTCAAGAAATCGAGCGGAACATTCCCAATCGAAAGCAATGGTTATTAATAAAACACAAGATGAAGCCGACAACGAATCTACATCTGGGAAGACCCTCAATGTTAACATGGAGGATACAGAGGAAGGATAAATATGTGACTATCCTATTCTTTCCAAATGGAACAATCCAGTGTGTTGGTGGCTTCACTGATGGTGATCTACCATATCTACATTCTACGTTGGAAAATTTACTTAGTGACTCATTATCTGAATGGGAAGTGAAGACAATGACTGTGTTATGTGAATTGAACTATCATTATGACTTTCGTAAAGTCACATCATCAAATAATCTCACTTATGAAGTGGAACTATTTCCAGCAGCACAGATGACTAACTGGCACCCATATCATGTTCATGTATTCCATAATGGAAAGATTGTGATAACCGGCATTAAAGACATAAATGATGTTCCTCCCATCCTATGTGATTTGAGAAAAATATTTGTGAAATCTACATTGTAGCTATGTAAATATTTAGAAAAGATCCGTATATTTGTAAATACATATTGAAATGTAAACATGTTTCGCTTTTCCTCTAAACCCAACGATTTGGAACATAAAACAAGGATATTTACATATAAAAATAAAACTTTATTACAAAACAGTTTCAATATACTTTGTAAGAATTACATCATTTTTATAGCAGTCTTTCGAAAAAAGTTGTAAAACACTTTTACAGTTATTTTTCAATGGTCTCTCGTTGATGAAATATAGCACATAACCGCCGCACATGAGAGATACATTGCTTTGGAGTGGAAACGATGTAACTTTCTTAATCGTCCAGGATAACCTATTCATCCATAGTGCAATGTCATGTAAGCGAGGTAGATTAAGAGAGTCAAAATATTCAGCCACTTTATAGCGATTGATGTACACTGCAACCCAATGTTTACCAGGAAGATTGTTGCGGTCCGTATTGATGATAAGCGAACAAGGATAGAAAGGAATTGAATTAGGTAAATTATCTCTAGAAAAGACATCAAGAAATATTGACTTGGAGTAGGGATGAGCATTTCCCATTTTCCTCAAGATTTCAGTGTTGCTTAGGTTACTCATCTCTGATAGCTGACAGTCACGTCTCGCATTCTCGTTATTTCAACTTTGCTATCATAGATAGCATAAATGAGGCAAGTAATTGTTTTCTTCAAAGGTGACTCAAATGACACCTCTAGTCGTAGATTACCAGGCTTTGTAACTCCTACGCTTTCACCGCCTAGATCAGCATCTGCTGTGAGATTGTATATAATGAAGAAGTAACCATTTTTATACATATCCATTGTAATTCCATTTGAATCATCTGTGTTAAACATGCTCAGTGCAGTGAAAGTAGAACCATATTCACGTGCAAATTTACCCTCTTTAAAATTAGGCTCATAAGCTTTGCAAGCAACAAATTTTCCATCCTGATAGAGTGCTAGTTTACTAACGTTAAAGCGTTGGAAATTAAATGGATTCTTTTCAAAAGCACCAATAAATGACTCATTTTCCACAAATGTGATATACACCGCCTTCGGCATCGCAGTGGGAAAAAGATTTGGGTAGGCATGAGAGGATGATCCCGCACCAATTGTGAAGTTTGTTAACACACTGTGATTAACTGGATATATTGCATTGCTTTTCCTCAATCCTGTCGCATGCTCGTTGATGACTGACGGGTTCATTGTTACTCGCCTTACATTGAGCACGGCACTACTTATGTTGATTTGATAGTTTGTAGCTCCAAAAGCCATTAACGCGAACTCAGGATTTGCAGGAATAAATTTTATTTGCATTTTAACCTGTGATAGTAGATATCTAGATTGACGAAGGAAATCAAGATAGACAGGTCCTTTCAAGTATAAGTCCTTTGAATCTGCTGTCAATTCCATTCGTTTTTTTAAACCTCCATTTGAAACCTCATCAAATTTCCCTTGCTGATCATCATACCAGCCGGCAACTTGCAAGTGTGACTGTTTAGGTTGCTTCTGAAATTGCGTCATTGTATTTATGTATGCTCCATAGGGATATTCTCGATCCCCTCCTTCAATCTGTTTGTCATTCAATATTAAATACACATCTGAGAATAGACTGGCAATAGGAAGATTTGTCAATCTCACTTTATCCTTAGTTGAATCAATATTGGTACCATCAGTCTTCTTAATTTGTATACACAATTCTAAATCAATGGATTGACAGTCAATATAATCTTGAGGATTAGCAGGTATATCAAACTGAGTAGGCTGTTGGTTACCATCGATATTTGTTGTGGGGACTATATCAACAATAGTTGAGGAAATAATGTCAGTTTGATGAGGTGGTGAATCAAAGAAACACAAAGCCGAATTGATACTCTGCATCGTATTAGCTTTACAAATATGTTGTCTTCCTTCGTTTTGACTTGTTTCCAGTCGCTGTGGAATTTCGTTTGCGCTTTCTTGCTTTCACACGACGTCTTGATTTAGAACTTGCTGCTCTGGTGGGCTTTTTACTTTTCCTACGCCTTGCTTAGTAACTCGACCTGATCCAACTTGTCTTGACTTCCTACGTTTCTTCCGAACTGTACGCCTCGTCTTTGTTAAATCATCTAATGCGTCTATGGCAGATTGCTGTGCACGCAATTTCATGGATTCGCCGATATTCTCCCCTTGAAGTGCATCAGCTGCAACATTTGCACCAAAGTCTAAAGCTCTGCTTCCAACACGCTTCATGATTGGCACGCCATACTTTCTGAGTGTTGGGAGAACCATACGTCTTAGTGCACCGAATATGCCTCCTCCAACTTGTCGTCTACCTCCAGCAAACACGGGATAGCCGCTCTGATAGGATGGACCACTGTAAATGCCTGACATTATGTCCTGTAGATAATTATAGATCCCACAATAGCGTAAAGCCTTAATCTCGTGTCCTGATGTGTAGTGTTAAAACAGTAACACCACCACAGAATGGTACTACTTCACCTGTGTCATCATGAATTGATATGTCAATTCTATTGATGACATTTCTGCTCATTGGTACATACATCGTGTTAATAAATTCTCGATTGATTAGTTGCTTCCTTACGGATGAGAGTGGAAATGTGCGCAGAAGTGGGGCCTCAATGTCGCCAACCCTTGTATATTCAATAATGTTACAATAGACGTATAAGTTACTTATATCACGCTCTAGTGATGGGGCTGTATCGCCTATTGATGTGCCTTTATAAATAGTTGATTTTGAGAATCCCAATGTGGTCGTTAATACGCTATCCAGCTTGATAAGAGAGTTCTTCCCTACCTTTAGAATCATGCGTTTCTTATGTGGATCATAAGAAAAGTGATATTCATCTGCATCAAGGTAATCTACACCAAACTCATTTAACTTTGTACACAATTCAGATGGCGTTTTCAAGCTTTCAATGTTCAAATTAACTCTTTTTACAAGTTCACTGGAAGTAGACAAATCATCACCCAATATGTCTTCGCTGTATACGTGGATATCCCATGAAGCATTTGTTGATGCTTTGAGTTTAGAAGAGGACAATTGAACCTTGAATGTATCATTTAACTCTGTCAACCAAGGTGCGCTTTCAAGGCCCTTAAACATCCCAATCATTTCAGATCCGAATTCAATAACAGCGGACTCAGACTTTTCCAATGGTGTCTTTTTAGTAAAAACAATAAATTCTGCCTCCGTTTCAACAGTAAATAAAGTTACTTTCTCTTTCTTATATTCACAAGTCATTAACGTTTCTGGCACTGATCCTTGAAACTTTCTTGCAAAGTCTTCAACACTTCTAATGACCTCAAATTTATTTTTTACTCGGATGCTCCTTTTTTGTAATGCATACAATGGCACAATTCTACATTGAAAATCAATGACTTTCCTCTCCGAATTCCACCCACGTCCATTGTACCAATACCTTGATGAGAAAGTTGTTCTGGAATATCCAAAAGTATGACTCAAATCCTTACCTAATACAAGAAGAACATGCTTCCCTTCCTTCATCAATTTTGTTGACCCCTTTATGACTGGTTTGTAGAATTTATTCAAAGTCAGCTTGAAGAGATCATTTATTCGTTCAAACATTCTACCGATTTCCTTTTCTGTATTTTGCAAGCTCATTGTGGGAACCTTAGAATCAAAAGTTGACGTTGCAAATGCCTTTTGAATTTTAATCATGTTTTGGACAGATGGTAAAGATGTTGAAAAAGGATGTAAAGTTAGATGCTGAAAAGCCCATGTACCATGCAGACTATTGTGAAATATGCGTTAAAACAATCATCCTTCTCTCGTACTTCTTTATGTAATTCAAAATAATTGTTTTTTAGCAAACTGATATCGTTGTAATAAGTAATTTCAGTTAGAGCAAGTTCATGGTGTCCATGCAGAGTAATTGGATTAGCGAATTCAACAGAGTATAGAGATGGTTTGTTACTTGGGAATATCTTGGGGTTGCTATTGCTTGGAAGAATGATGTTGAAGTTAGTAGACATGTTGACCTCATATATGTAAGAAGTCACATGCTACATTAGCTTAAAAGTTGCGAGTGTCTCCCGCCTCCACATTTTGTAGATCCTGGTGCGTTATCCAGCTATTGAATGAATCAGGATATCCTTTCCATTTAACTAGATATTTCCTTTGATTGCCATGACCTTTCCTCCTAATTATTTTGTCAATCATATAAACCTCGTCACTTCTGTCTACTACTTGCAATTCATAAGAGTAAAATTTTCCTTCAATTGGATTGCCATGGTAATCTATTAATTTATACATGGTGGGTCTAAATTTTGTATTTACTTCATCTACAAAAAACTCTTCTTCAGTCCAATTAGGTAGATACCCCTTCTCAAATGTAGACTTAACCTTTGAAATCCGAACTCTATCATCAACATTAATTTTCTTTTCATTGGAAATGTTTTTCGCTTTCTTATCATACAATCGAAGCCATACATCCATCGCATTATCTGGGGTAACATCAACAGGTTTCATCTTAATGATTCGATGGTAGCTTTCATTGTAATTCTTAACAAATTTCTGCAGCTCACCTATCGAAACATGTGTATTTTTTGCAGTGAAATAGCGCCATATTTTTGTCTTCAGTGTGCGATTGAACCTCTCAACCATGGCAGCTTTATAAGCACTTTTGACACTAAACAATTCCACATAATGACTTTTAAGGAGACTTCGAACATGAGAGTTTTCGAATTCCTTCCCTTGATCGGTCTGTATTCTTTGCGGAACACGCTCCTCATCGAAAATGCTCTGAAAAGCCGCTTCAACTTCTGGTTCTCGTTTAGATTTCAGCGCACGTGCCCAAGCATAGCGAGATAAAATATCTATTACGGTTAAGATGTATTTATAGCCATCATTGTACTGTGATATCTGTTGCATGTCAGCCAAGTCCGCTTGCCATTGACTATCTATATTGTTAACAACATATTTTCTCGTTGGAAACCGCTTTCTCGCATTTTTGTGAAGAGTGTAAGTCGGTTGACTCCTTAACCACTTCTTGACTTTCTTTATTCCCACACCTGCTGCACGAGCTAGAACCTCCGGACGACTGAAACTTGCGGGGTGATTTAAGTCGTAATAAATCTTTCTGAGTTTCACTGCTGTACTCATCGTCTTTGTTCTGATTTGCACGCGCATTACTCCCACAGCAACTGCTAACACAATTGATATCAACCTCTATGCCCTCTTCTCCTTTACCTTTGAGCGCAGATTTCAAAAAGCAGCAAAACTTTTGTAGCGACATGATATGAGAGAGGCAAACTTAATTTATATTTGCTTAATATTTACTATAATCCTTTCCAACACGCATTGAGCGCCTAGTAGCTCTTTTTGGCTGCAGATCATCGGGATCATGAAGCTCTCGCTTGACCGCCATCGTGGGTGTTTTACTTTTTGTTTCATCTTGTAAGTGACCCTTGTCCAACTCATTCACAGTCGGTCCTCCAATAATATTGTGTGGTACATTTTGATCAGATAAAATTTTCTGAAAATATGACCACCCTTGTGGTGCACCTAGTTTTCGCCTTACATCTCTGACAGCATATTGCAGAAGGTCATTATGTGACTATTTCTAATAACATCACCAGTTGTTTCATCTATTATCTCCCCTCTCTCATTGAACTTCACATGTGGATCAATGAAGTCAAATAATCGCTCAGCGCGCACACGATATGGTCGAAGTGTTGACAAGGTTATAAATCGTCGCAACTTATCACGAATCTGTCGCCTCTCATCAATGTTTTCAGCTGCTAACTGCATTCGTCGATAGGGATCCTTAATCTTCTGAATTTCCATATCCTTTTGTGTTAGTTCCTTAAGTTGATTCGTAATAGGTTGAGCTATATTTTTGACTTCTTGTGCACTTTGTAATGTAGTCAATTGTATATACTCCTCTTGAGGAATGACTACCATCTTTGAATACGACATGTTTGTAATGATAATAAGGCAACAAAGTACATTGCTCAAAACTAGCTGTGAACCGAGAAAACTGTCATTGGTTCAACGGAATTAGGTATCATATTAGTTCGAAATCGAAGTCGTTCCGGACATTCCTGGGTTAGATCAATAAATAGATAGCCATGTGGCTTCTTAGTTACATCCTCATATATTTTTGAAAGAACTTTAGGTTGTTGAGGTAATTGTTTGAAATAACGGATCCTTATTCATTGCAATAATTTCTAGGGAGTCCGCAAAACAGATGTTCGTTTTTTTTCCGATCGTTTATTGTCGAGATCTTTCGACCGTTCTACACGATCATCGTCAGGAAAATGACAAGAAGCAACTTACATGAGAACTGTTAACCAAGTTCTAACAGCTTGAAACACAGATTTAAGACACAAAGAAAAAACTAACTCTGAAGTCACAAAATAAAAGATAAGGTATGCTACTGTACACAATTAATAAGTGAGACGCTAAAACCAGAAATCAAAAAAAGAGAGTCAAAACTTCCACGAATCGCACAGATGATGCTTAGTCTTGTTCTGCGACTGAAGACGATGAGACCACAGTGACTCCTTCACAATTCGCCTTCTCCAACCAGGCTCCTTGTCCACTATCTCCATCTCGCTCACTGCTACACGATGGTTCGCCTCCACTGCGTGCTGCGCCACTTCTGATCGGAGTACATCCATATTGCGAATTGAACGCTGATGCTCTTTCTGTCTTTCCTCCAATGGGCGTTGGGTTTCTCCCACATACATCCAATCGCACCCTTCTTCTCCGCACGGAATCTTGTTGAGGTAATATCTGTCTACTGAGATGATGTATCTGACTGCTGTCTCTTGGATTTTTAAATATTGCCAAATAATGTGTATTTAAACTCCTAGTTCTTTGCTCTTTCCCTCCATCAAAAATGTTTTGGGTGATATAGATTATGAAGGCTTCCCTATGATGTGCAGTTTGAATGAACATTTCAGTTACATCCTTTGAAGATTTGCTTTCACGTAATAGATCATCTAATACTAGTAAGTCACCTGCTTTGATGTCTTCAGTTGTCGGTAACCCTTGCTTCACATCATAACCTTTCTGGCGAAGTGCAGAATGTAGTTGTGGTTGAAATATGCCATAAGACCATTTAACTCTTTTAATTTCTTTATTAAACATCTCATTTCTAAGTTGTAGTAATTGAGTTACAAAAGTAGTTTTACCGGACTGACTTGGTCCGGCCACACACATTGTGCGATCAGTGAATAGGCGAAAATCTGTCATCCTGAAATTTCAAAAGCTTTAAAGACCAACACCCACCAGTTTGCTTAGAATAAAACAAGTCATGTTCCATAACAACTTTATTTACATTTAGAAACTTTCATTTCACATTCACAGCATTTGTGTTTCCTCATCAATGTCAGCATTAAAATAACTTCTCGCGTCAATTTGAGCATCTTGGCGTTTCAATTTCAACTTAACACTCCCTTCCTTGGATTTCCGTCCCCGCTTTTTGCATTCTTCAACATCCTTCCCATCTTTTGAAGTAGGTTTATCGATGGTGATTAGACACTTATCAATCGGCATTGGCTCATAAACCAACTGTAGAACTTTCATTTGTAACGATGCCACTTTTCCGGTTGAGCCGTGAGCACCAATGTATAGTCGGTTGACGTGTATTAAACCCATGTATCGTCCGCGCTTCAGATCATCACACTCCATTGTATTTCCAAGTAGATCGAATGCTTGAAAGTGATCGGACAATTTCAAGAATAGCGTATCGAACTCGGGTAAATCCTTATAGCCACTTCCTTCCTCTAACGCCTTCCTCCAATGAGTAGGAACACTTTCGGGCAACACAACGCATTCCTTCGCCAAAGAGTCGATGGTTTTGAGTATCATCTGCTGCCATTTCGGAAAGGTCACTCGCATTTGTCTCATGTTGCTATATCCAGATGAAGACATACCATTACTGTGGAAAAATGGAACTTGAAGGTAGAAACCATCGTCACCATAGCTCAACGTTTGGAAGTAAAAGGCATTTCCAATCCCTGGAACCTTCCTTGTCGGTCGGAATTTAAAGAGATCACGTTCAAATGAGTCGCTCTCCTCTCTAACTATAAACATTTTTTGAGACATAATTCAATGTTGTACTTATTCGGAGCTTTTCAACCGTCAGCGATGAATGATAGCTTGAAAGTGATTAAAGAGTACAAGCGCGTCTCTCTTATATACATATTCACATGAGTCATCAATCAATGATGACGTGTCAATCCATGATTCGTCGTCTATAGCAACACTGCGGCACTGCTACAACTTTCCCAAGTGGACTGTTGAGTACATTGTAAATGCTGTTTCCAATATCATTCAACATATTCAAAAACCCACCACCTCCACGCTGAACTAAGTTCCGCCTTTTCATATCACTGCTTCTTGGATTTGAAAATTTTCTAATGCTGTTTAGAGAATCAGTATTCAATAAAGGCTTGTATATTGGGAGGCATTTGTGTATTGCAAAAGCCAAATCACGGATGAAATCATCACTTGAGTTTTGAGTTAATTTGCACTTAACTTTATTGTTTCGCATGCTGTTTAACTTTCGCAACGCCTTCTTAAACTGACTTGAAGGTCTAAAAGAACCATTCTTCCGAGAAAAAGATGCCTTTCGTTTTGCAGTCATTTTTATTGTGTTAAAAGCAAAGTATTTATGAAAATATACATTTTTGCTTAGTTCCATGCAACAAAGTCAAACGGTAACAGATGGTAGGTCGTAGTCATCAACATCACTCAAAGTCTGAGTCGTTGCAGTTATAAGCTGTTCTATATTACACATTAAATCCTTTGATAGAGGACAGCATGAACAGCATCGTTTTGAAGCGAAGACTTTTAAAAGATTAGCATAGTATGCTCTAAACTTGATTATGTCCCGCTCATCTTGCACTGCCACATTGACGCTCATCGACGGGGGTCCGGTAAACATGTCCACCTTGAATTTACCACCATTTTCGTGATAGTGGCTAAATACGACTATATCATGCAAACAAGTCTTCATTTCCGTGTTCTCATTTCACAATAGCAACGAGAACTCTGTGGAATAGCTTCCGTCAAACTCAGAGGCTTGAACACTTCATCGAGCCAAAATCGTAGTACTCGCGTAAGGGCATTGGTCAATGTCCTCATTAAGAGTTTCTGAAGTTCAATATCATCTTCACAATGGTAGAATGTGACAATATCCTCCATCAGATCTATGAGATCAGCTTTGTAACCAATAACATCATTTGCAGAGTAGAAAATCTTGCTAGTAAACAGATTGTCTTTGTGAATAATTGAAACAGGAATGATCGTGGTAAATGGCATGTTTATTAATGTCTACAATCCTCAACACGTATGGTTGTAATAGAAGTGTGATAACCTTATATATAAAAGCTGCACAATAGCAACCAATCACAGACACGCATGATGACTCATCATGAACGATATACAGTGACTGTTGAAATTATTTCTTCATCACAAAGGGGACAAAATGTAGTTTCCAAGGGTATATAGCATGTAGAACACATGACAAAATGATAACATGGTAACAAGAGAAGGGATTTTTCCCGTTCAAAACACCTAATGCAGTTCCGTTCACATAATAGTTTAAACGTCTCTGTTTCTAATTTCTTTCTGAAGTCACTTTCATTGATAGAACATTTCGATAAATCAATTGAAGGTTTCACTTTTTTTATCTCCGTTTCAGAAAGTTCCAATTTCATCCTCCTAATTTCACTGTCTTTATAATGTAGCATTGAGAAATCTTCTATCCAACTACGATCCAATTTAGCATTCATGGTATGCTCATCCAGATCCATTAGTCGTTCAACTAAATCACCAGCTTTGATATTTTCATTTAGATTTGTAACAGTTTCTATAGCCTTTAGCGAATAACCAAGGTCTCTTGCAACAATCCATGAAATTGGGAAACTAACCATCAAGCAACTTCCACGTATTTATAACTTAACCTAGTTATGAAAATAAATAAAATTGTCATCATAGTCACAATGGCCACAATCGTCGCATTTGAGCAAGCAGTCTCAAAACAAACACCTGTTTAAGTACCGAAATAGATGTTCGCATCCCTATTCTAATTCACATACTCTAATTCAATTTCGGAACAAGCCGTTCCGATCCCAACACACAAATAAGTGTGCCGAATCATTAAGTATGATCTCAATTCGCCTATCAATCGGAACGCGGTTCCTATTTACATGTTCCTATCCATGTTCGCATCCATTGGCAATTCGGAACATGTTCCTATCCATGTTCGCATTCGCAATTCGGAACATGTTCCTATCCATGTTCGTATCCACTAGCAGTGCGTCCGCAAATCTAACTACTCCCGTTCTATTGTATACAAGTTCGACGATTTGTGTCTTCATGTATCAAAGCTTCGCCCACGAGTCATAGTTGTTACGGAGACTTGGCTAAATGAGGAACATGACAGCGATTTATTTGAAATTCCTAACTACATATCGTATCGCGCTGATCGTCTTGATCAAAGAGGAGGTGGTGTTCTGGTTTGGGTTCACAAATGCATGAAATCGGATATCTTTGAAGTCGATGTTGTAAAACCTTCCGCATTAGATCATGTGACTCTGATTTTGTATGACAAAAATGTGTTGTGTGCATGTTACGTACCTCCTGGTCTAAAATCCGACATCAATCATTTGATTGTGGATTTCTCATGCGATTCTGTTGATAAAGCTAAAAATCGCTACCCTATGGCTAATACTACTCTCTGTGGCTACTTTAGCAGACTTGATCTGAGTCAATTTGAATTGTTCAATGATGTTCGGAATGTCGTCTCTGTCTCCAGTAGAGGGAATGCTACTCTCGATTTGATATATCTTGATGAAAGTATCATTGATGATAACATTACTTGTCAAGTATTTCCTCCGCTGTCATCTTCTGACCATAACGTAGTATTTCTACCTGGTAATTCTTCTAGACTATGCTAATTCTACCTGCTAATTCTTTTGGTATTTCTACCTGGACTTTCTGACTGAACACAAAGAATTTACTATTTATGATTATAGAAAGGAGAATATCTCCAATTTACTGGTGTACTTAGAATCTGTAAATTGGAATCATGTTTATCTCTCTGAGGATGATACAGATAAAAACTCAACTTTTCTATGATTTGATCGGACCAGCAGTCGAAAGTATACCCACAGAGAAAGTTTATTTATCGGAGAAAGATAAACCGTGGATAACCCCGCTTACAAAGCATTTAATCCAAAAACGTTGGGACGCCGAAAGAAGTGGTGATTTCAATTTATATGCTTATTATAAAGTGAAGGTCCAGAATGCTATTTACTCAGCAAGCGTTTGTGGTCAAAGGGCTGCTTACAAAGCAAAAAGGATATTTGGAAAGTTGTTGATCATGTGAGAAGCAGATCAAAAAGAAATGTATCCAGCAAGTCCGACTTTGATGCAGAGACAATAAATGATTACTCCCAAAGTATCTACAATGTGGACACTGAATTTGAGCAAGTATCTAACACTGATGAGCCTTGGTGTGACTTAATTGATGTTGAAGAAGTTGAGGAGTTATTATTATCTTTATCTCCTAAGGCTGTAGGCTGCGATGGTATACTAGCAACGTTTTTTTTACTTTAACTGCTCACGTTTTAAGCAGACCCCTTACCCACATCTTCAATACCTCCATTGTTTATAATACGTCCCCTAAACTATGGAAAATGTCAAGGATTACTCTGATTCCGAAGTGTAAATCTCCTGCGTTGTCTGATTTCCGTCCTATCTCCGTCCTACCGTGTCTTCCAAAAATATTTGAAAAACTGATTTTTAATAGAATTCGTCTCCAGTTGTATCAAAATTACGAACTCAATCAATTCGGTTTCAAGAAGCTGTCTAGTCCGATATGTCATTTGATTTCTCTGTTTAATGAAATGTGTCAAGCACTTGATGAGATCGACGTGAAGGGCATTTCTCTTGTAAGTTCCGACGCTTCGAAAGCTTTTGATACTGTGTCCCACACACTTTTGATACGTCGTTTACCTCAAACAAACTTGCCTAAAGGTTTTATTGATTGGTATGCAAGTTACCTGTGATCGAAAACAATTTACTTGCCACAATGGTATGTCAAGTAGTGTAACTGCAATTACTTCAGGCATTCCACAAGGCTCAATCCTCTCTCCATCTATATTCTGTGTTTTTGTCAGCTCACTTTGCCCGTTTCACCCAGATAATTTGTTATACAAGTATGCCGACGACCTATTACTCTGTATTTTTCACAGGAATGTAATTTTTGATGAGCTCAAATCGGAGGTGGACAATGACTTGAGTTGGACTCAGGCTAATAGCCTTTCCCTTAATGACAGGAAAACATCAAATTTGTTTGTTTCAAAAGTTTGTCACCCCCTGAGTTGTGTATTTACGAAAATGTGTTGCCAACAGTTCCTGATATTAATGTCCTTGGGGCTACGATTAACTGCCAGATGAATTGGTCTACTCATGAAAGTGGGTCAGTGGCAGATCTTCCAAAACGGGGACCTGAGCCTACTGTTCGAACAGAAGCTGCTGTGGAGTCTGTTCGACAAAGTGTCGAACAGAATCCAACAGCATCTACACGTCGTCAATCAATTCAACGTGGCATCAGAAGAACAACATTGCGCGCAATACTGAAGGAAGACTTAGGAATGTTTCCTTACAAAATTCAAGCAGTTCAGTCTCTTCTCCCAACAGATTATCAGTCTCGCTTGAATTATGCCATGCGATTTGAACAGTTGGCAAGAGACATGCTTATTTTTTTGAGTCATCTCATTATGAGCGACGAAGCTCACTTTTATCTGAATGGCTTTGTCAATAAACAGAATGCGAGATTTTGGGGTTTTGACAACCCAAGAAACACAATTCAACACCGTCTACATTCACCAAAATGCACTGTTTGCTGTGGAATTATGACTGAAAGAATAATCGGGACATACTTTTTTGAGGATGAGGAGGGACATCCAGAGAGAGTGACTGGTGCACTTTATCGTACAATGATAGAGAACTTTTTGCTGCCGGAAGTTGCAGGCAACCAACGGGTCTGGTTCCAGCAAGACGGAGCGACCGCGCACACCGCCGGTTTGACGATGGCCCTTTTGCGTGACATTTTCAATGACCGATTGATATCCAAAAATGCTGACTTCCCGTGGCCTAGCAACTTCCCTCCAAAATGCACTACCCTAGTACTAGCCTACTAGCAGCAACTTCCGTATTAATAAAGGTAGCAAAAGGGTAGCAAAAGGGTAGCACTACCCTAGTGCTAGCCCAGCAGCAACTTCCGTATTAATGAAGGTAGCGAAAGGGTAGCACTAGGCTACCACTATGTCTGAGACCTAGCGCTGGGGTCGTATTAATAAAGATAGTAACTACCCTAGCGCTAGCCTAGCAGCAACTTCCGTATTAATAAAGGTAGCAAGAGGGTAGCCCTAGGCTAGCACTATGTCTGAAAGCTAGCGCTAGGCTGTCGTATTAATAAAGATAGCAACAATCCTAGTGCTACCCTAGCACTACCCTAGCGCTATGTCCAAAATCTGGCAAATTCCCTCGATACCTTGCTAGGGATAATGCTAGATTGAATATTTAAGGGCAATATTGAAGGATATCTAATGCGATGTTTACAGCATGGTAATGTTGAGCGCATTGGCTTCAAGATGGTGTGTGATTTTTCTAATTTGAATAAACATATCGAATCATAAACTGCAATTATAAAAGTTATTCCATAACTGAATAGATCTTGCGCTAAAATGGAATTTAAGCGACAGTCTGTTTGTGCATTACACTTTTGCACTAGACGTCCTGATAAATGGATAGTTATTTTCAACATTTAGATAACCAATATTCCTATTTATGAATTTCACTTAAGGACGACAAAATAGATTATCATTGGTACTAATTGCTTGCGCATGAAGTAATACAACGGTGCAAAAATTCCGTGATTTTCATAGCTACTGAATTTACTGAATCGTGGGTTTGCTATTTTAGAATCTCAAGCGCATTTTTGAATATCCCTACAAGCGCATTTAAATTGCTTGACATTCACAATCGTTGATAAATTTGTATGATAATAAAATTGTGATGAAATAGTGTGCTTAAAATTGATAAGTAATCGAATTGTAATTTTTTGTCTCAGTAGCCTGATAAGAATTCCAAGATGTACTGGCGATAAATTGACAAACATTTTTCTCTCCAAAAGGCTTTAGAAAGTAATTCGGAATTAATTCAGATAACAGAAGAAATTCAGAGAGTAAGAAGAAAACTCCTAATCAATACATCTGGCACTGCTAGTGATTTGATCAAAAGCGTTCAAGATAGGAATTACAATAGTGCATCATTTTTTATTTACATGTAGTAACTTGTTCACACTTGTCAGACAATTCGAGGTATTTATTTTCTGATATTTCATTCTCAGATTTTAACGTATGCTTTAGATTCATAATTAGAGCAATCGTAGCATGAGAGGATCCAATACCTACCAAAATAATGAGACTGAGACTACACATTGAGTTGGATTGCCATTGATCCATCTTCTGCGGTAGGAGGGACGTCATAATTGTGTCACTTACTGAGAGAGAGAACCTTGGCAACATGGTATTAGAATTATATTCGAAATTGTTTCTACACTTCTAAATTTAGCTAATTATTATGTCACATTGATGATCGGAAGATCATACCGATTGGAATGAGCCCCATTTCATGCATCGAATTATTCATAAGCAAGGATTTATATATACAGTAGAACCCACTTATAACGTACTTCAAGGGACCTAAAAAATTGATACGTTATATCCGAGTTGTGCAAGAGCAAGCTGTATAAGAAGTATTGAAGCCTACTTCTGCACCAAATTAAGTTGTCAATTGCAATAGTAAGGTCCTATCCATCATGACCAGCTAATTCTCACTATGCATCACCATAAATACATGTACATGTAATGTACATTTATTTGTATGCCCTGGCCCTACATGTATGACAAGGATGTGGAGCGGTACAATTTTACCGCTCCGCTCCGACTACACTTCGCTTTCGCTCCGCTCAAGTCATTTTTTTTCATACCAAGCCACTCCGCTCCACTTAAACTAAATCCTATTAATTTACCATACCATAGATAAAACGATTTCCTTGAACTTTTTAGGTTGTTTGACTACTGTAAATTATGATTGACTTCCACTCTGATAATATGCTTAACTGCAAAATATTAGCCTTATGCTTGTCGAATTTTAAATACGAATTATGGCCGATAATCATGAATGATTTCAAATAAATAATGATTATAATTGAACAATACTTCGAAAGCGGATTGAAAACAAGACTTAATCCATCTATAACATCTCATCACATGTCAAATTACCTAGCAAAATATATCTGTGTCAATCATTCATTAACCTAACATTCCGTGAGCCAATGCACATTAAAAATTTGAACCCATCCATAGGAACGAATATGAACTGTCGGACTTCCATTTTTAACTTTCAGATTTCTTTCAATTTTAAATCATATCTTTCTTTATTGGCTTTCTTATTAACGGTTTATACAACCCTTCCACTTACTGTATAACTTGAGAATGGAGTCTTATCTCCAAATAATGTTGAAAAAATAAATAATAGACTAATATCTTACGAAAAATAGTGTAATGATAATAATGTAAAAAATCATTAATTATGATAAAACTTTGTTGACTTTGTCAACATTAGGTTCTCTCCCACTCCACTCCGCTCCGCTCCAGTCAAAATTTTCTTTACTACCGCTCCAAATTTACTCCCACTCCGCTCCACATCACTGATGTATGATCATGCCTACTCGAGAAAACAGCATAGTGTCTTAACGATTCTCTATTGTGTAAGAAAAAATATGCAATATTCTGAACATGAATCTAAAGATCTGAATGACTAAAAAAATCAATGTAAACAGCGCAGTGACGCGTTAAGAAGACACCATCACAGACAATGTCTTAATTCCAGTTCACTTCTATCGATTGCTCATTGGGCGGATTCGACACTCAAAAGTTGTCCTCCTCCGAGCCAATGACAAGAGCTGTTGCTTCCATCATCAAACGCAGCAAGTTATTGTAGAATCGTGTCAGCTTCGTTTCGATGATTCAGAATACTTAAGTACTTTCATCCCTAAGTACGTTGCAAAAAATCAAAATTTGCTCTGCAATCAAAACTTGCCCAGCTTCGTTTCGATGATTCAGAATACTTAAGTACTTTCATCCCTAAGTACGTTGCAAAAAATCAAAATTTGCTCTGCAAATCAAAACTTGCCTAGCGCTACCCCTAGGAAATGCTATAGCAAATGCTAGCTCTATTAATACATAAGTTGCTGCTAGGGTAGCACTAGGGTAGTGCTAGGCTAGTGATATCTCTATTAATACGGCCCCAGATTTGACTGCCCCGATTATTTCTTATGGGGTCATTTGAAAGAGAGAGTGTACGTCAACAATCCGCAAACAATTGCGGAGTTGAAGGAAAACATCCCTGCAGAAGTGCGTCAAACTGAACTAGATGTGCTGAATTCTGTGATGGAAAATGCTCTACAGAGAGCTATTATCTGTAAACAAGAAAATGGTGGTCATTTGAAGGACATTATCTTTCATACCTAGACATCATAAACTCCTGATATTGTACTTTGATGACAATATAGCTGGATGAAAAAATAACTTGTTTTTCCTTTTATCATTGCAATGTTTGATCCTTCAGCCTTCCAGCGCCCACCCTGTAGGGGCAAAATAAGGGTGACACGGAAAATAGAGAATTACAGATAATTATACAAGACACAGTGAGGACAAAGTGGAACAAAAGTATGGCGTGAGAAAATTATTGTCTGGAAAAACACGACGAATTATATACTGAGGACATGTAAGGAATGAAAGAACTCAACATCCGAACAGTTGAACAAAACGGTAATCGTAAAACGACCACTAGGTATGCGACTCGGAAGTAAACAGTTTAACGGATGATCTCTTGAAACCAAGCCCTGAAGGAATAGCCGTAAACTTTGTTTTTGCTGTACCTTATAAAAGTCTGGTAAGCAAGGAGATCTGCAATGAGTGTCACAGATGATAAGATGGCAACGTTTGATAAATTTGTCGATAATAGCTCTATCTCTGCTGAACATAGTTCCCACATAGATTTGGCAACCATAATTTATTGTCGGTAAGATCAGAGCTCCATAGATCAGAATTAAATCGTCCTTTTTAAGAAAGCTTTTCAAAACTCTAAGTAGATGAAGAAGTTTACTCGCCTTTTTCAACCGATGTTCATGTGGTTCCATCGGGTACTAGCCAGGCGACCTCCCTTGATTCGCAGCGACGATCAGCCACGCCAGCTTCCCCATCAATCCTCTGCTCCCCAACCTCACCGACCAGTGACCTCCTTCCCTATCGTGAGTCAGCGAGATGCAGAGGGAATTCCCGACAACTACGATCGCCTCCCTATGCCTCCCTTCTCTCTCCCCAAGGAGCGATCAGCTGAGCGGCTCGCACACCCACGCGCCCACCTGCCTGGCTCTCCGCCGGCGTCTGGCAACTCGACTCGCCCTGGAACAAGTGGATCAGCCGATCCGACTGCAGCAGCCTTCTCTTCTTCCGACCATCAGGCAGCGCACCGTAAGGTACTTGCCAGGAAGAGAACTGCATGTCGACGTGAGCGCCTTCAGCTGTTATCTGCGAATATCCGAGGATTCCACTCCAATCTCCACGCTCTACAGACTGTCCTCCCATCATATGACGCAGTGTGTCTGTGCGAAACATTCCTGACATCGGAGGCTTCGCCGATTGTCCCGGGCTTCAGCATTCACCGTAGGGATCGCAGCTCGCACGGAGGTGGGGTCGCGGTGCTTGTACGGGAGGAGATCGACGCCCTGCCGCTGGTTGTAGAATCGGCCACCAACCTGGAAGCTATCTGGCTCCGAGTGAGACGGCGCTCAGGTCGAGGTTGCTGCATCATCGGTTCCGTCTACCGCTCACCCAGCTCGTGCCCTTCCGCCTTCTTCGAGTCCTTGGAGGAAGCCATCGCCTCCATTCGCTCTGCCCATCCCAACTCGGAGATCATCATCTGTGGCGACACTAACTCTCATCTACAGGAATGGGGTGACAGTCGAACTGACAGTGCTGGTCGGTCTGCTCTTTCTTTTTGTATCAGCACTGGTATGGCTCAAACAGTCCTCAAACATGAGTTCCTACCCTCATTCTCGGATCCGGCAGTCGCTCAGTGATTGACCACTGCTACTGACTTATCTGACCATGCTATTCACACCAACATCGTCCCTTGCATCGGATCATCGGATCACTGTGGGGTGTCCATCACCCTTGCCTCCACCCCCAACCGTGACCGGCCCTACTACCGCACCTTCCTTCAATACAATCGCGCTGACTGGGATGGTCTGCGAGCTCATTTCAGCGCAGTCGAATGGTCGCTGGTCTTCAGCGGATCGGTAGACGAGGTGTGTGAGAAGTGGCGGGCAAATGTTATCTCCGGTGTCAACCGCTTCATACCATCCAAGACCACGAAGCTGAAACCCAAATCTGCGCCATGGTTTGGCCTCAAGTGCATCCGTGCACGCGACAAGAAGATGGCTGCGTGGAGGCTTTGGCGTCGCAAACCCTGTGACGCCTCTCACAGCTGCTACTGCAAAGCCTGCACAGATGCGCGACGGACCTACGCAGCTGCACGCCGCTCGTATCTTCACTCAGTCGCTCTTGGCGTTGAGAACAAACCGGCGTCACCCAAGAGCTTTTGGAAAGCAATCATATGCTGCCATGGGTCGTCTACGTGGCCCCTCCATCCCCACGCTGCTTCACGACGACAAAGAGCTGTCCACATCGCGAGAAAAGGCTGAACTCCTAAACTCTTGCTTTGCCTCAAAAGCAAGCATCAACGACCAAGGTCGCTCACCACCGTCTCTCGAGCCGTTGACCGACGATGTGCTTGAAACTGTCGAGTTTGGAAACCATGAAGTGCTTCTCCTTCTTCAACGTCTCCAAGTCACCAAATCAACAGGCCCCGACGACATCAGCGCCCGGGTTCTCCGCGAGTGTGCAAGCGAACTCGTGTCCCCCCTCTCGCGGCTGTTCCGCCTGTCACTCACCGCGAGGCGTGTACCACAAGGCTGGAAACACGGCCGCATCACTGCATGTCTCAAGGGAGGTGCAAAGAACAACCCCGAGAACTACAGACCCATCTCCATGCTACCTATTGTGTCTAAAATGTTGGAAACGATCATCAACCGACGACTGCTACACTTCCTAACCGACCACAATGTGATTCAGGACCACCAGTTCGGCTTCAGGACTGGCAGATCTACTTTAGATATGGCCGTGAACGTCACCCAGCGCTGGTCGAATGCCCTAGATAGTGGTCGGGAGGTCAGAGTGGTGTCCCTTGACCTGTCAAGGGCGTTTGACCGTGTCTGGCATGAAGGACTCCTCGCCAAACTTGCAGCATGCGGAATTAGCGGTCGGCTACACAGCTGGCTGTAAGACTTCCTCCGTGGTCGTTCTCAATCCATGGCCATCTGCGGTCAGGAGTCTACTGCTCTACCCGTGCGCGCCGGCGTCCCCCAAGGCTCAGTCTTGGGTCCAACGCTGTTCCTGGCGTTTTTGAGGGACATCGAGGACGGTCTGACGTGTAGCTTGGACCTTTATGCTGACGACAGCACCCTGCATAGAGTCATCGAGAGTCGGGCGGATCGTGTGACAGCAGCCGAAGCCATCAATACAGACTTAAACACCATCCATCGTTGGGCAGATACGTGGTGCGCCAAGTTCAACGCCTCAAAAACTCGTGCGCTCACCATCAGTCGTGCTCGTGACGCTGCCAGTGCTCATCCACCGCTATTCCTCGCCGAGGAGCAACTGGTGGAGGTAGTACAACTCTCCATCGTAGGACTGACCATCACCAACCGTCTGTCCTGGGGCGCCCACGTGAGAAAGATCGCCATCAAGAGTGGCCAACAGCTAGGAGCCCTCCATCGTGCTGCGAACTGCCTTCCACGATCTGCGATGCTTGCCGCCTACAAAGGAACCCTTCGCTCCCGCATGGAATACCTCTCACCTGTCTGGTGTGGTGGTTCCCTGACTGACTTGAGGCTCCTGTATCGAATACAGAGCCGATTTCTTCGACTAATGGACCTTCATGACCTGGACGCTAAGGACTTGAGACAGATGTGGCTTCAGCCACTGCATGAACGCTGGTCTGTCTCATCTTTGATCTTCCTTCTTCGAGCCGTGAATGGTGAGGCACCCCGTCCGATCCGCGACCTGCTCCCACGACCGGCTGAGTGGCGACGATCGACTCGTGCAGCTGATGCCGCGCACGAACTGGCTCTGAGTGTGCCGTCGTCTCGCACGGCTCATCACTCGTCCAGCTTCATTCCTCGGACTGTCAGACTCTGGAACGCTCTCCCCCACGAGCTGTTCGAGAGAGGTGTGACGCGTAAAACGTTGAAGACTGTGAAGATCTAATCCTTTTGAATGTACATGTAGTTCACTCCTATTTTTTTGCGGTGGATCTCGGTGTCCCTCACCAGATGTCACTGCCATTGGAGCATCCCTCCTTGTAAAATAAAATAAATACATTCAGTTGCAAAAATACCCAAAGAATATAACAAATTAGTAATGTATATAAGACCGTTCCAGGACAACCAAAAAATAAAAAAAATAAAAAATAAGGTACCCCAAAAATGCAAAAAATGAATATATGACCGATTTAGGACAACTAAAAAAATGAGATGCCTCCAGAATGAGTATAGGAAATATTTCATACACTGAAAAAGAGTTTTATAAAAATAAAAAATAAAATAATAAAATCAAAAAAACAGTTTTAAGCTCGTTGGGATTTTTTCATATACTGAGAATGAGTATAGGAAATATTTCATACACTGAAAAAGAGTTTTATAAATTAAAAAAAAACAGTTTTAAGCTCTTTGGGATTTTTTCATATACTGAAAAGAGGTTTCAAAAATATCACGTAGTCAAAAATTTACGTAGTCTAAAAGATATCACGTGGTCGAAAATTTAGGCAGTCCAAAAATTTCACGTAGTCTAAAAAATATCACGTGGTCGAAAATTTCACGTACACTGTAAATTGTAGGGCACTAACTTAGGCACGAAGCCGAAATTTCGTGCCAGTTAGCGCCTAGCTAGTGCCATTCTAGGCCAGTAGGCGCCACTAGGCACTAACAGGCACCAAACTAAATATTTGTTTATCTGGTAAAAACCACATACAGAAAAATTTCTTCATTTACGATTGCTAATTAGGAGGTTAATTTATTCGAAATTAAGCCATCTAAGCCTCAAATTACTCAACTCGTCAAATTTAAATCTCCTTTGTTTGAGTCTCTAGCATTTTAAAGACATTCTTTCATTCTTCCATCCGTGAAGTGTTGCTGAATAACGCTTGCGACAACAGCTGTACAGGATAGCATGTGGGCTTGAATCAAGCAAAATTATATTTGAAGAACAGAAAAAGGTGCTGCATGGAAAAAGGTAAGTACGACATGAGTTCGTTTGAAAATATTCATGCATACTTGGAAATATAATGTACTAAGCCAAATATCAAATGATTTGTGTAGTTTAGCTTTCCGACAAGGCCAACGTCCAGTCGAATCTCAGTATGATGCATTTTGATGCTTTGCTGCCTACTGCAAGCGCAGATAGAGCAAACATTTCTTGGAAAGAAATACTTTCTTAACTTAAGTCATGTTTACGCTCTGTTTTACTACAGGAGCGGGCGACACACTTTAATAGTTGGCTACCTAATAATAGAAGCATGTGTATTGTGAGGTTTCAACGAAATCACTGGATCCAATTAAAAAGTCACAGCTCCTATTGTGAAGAGATGGCCATAGATAGTGACGCTACTCTTTTGGAATTTCCTCACTCGACTGATTGTGAATCATCAATGTTGTACTCCAGCATTGATACCGCCCTTCGAAGTCGTTATTGTTCGACCTTCCTCACAACGCGTTACTATAGACACGTCAACGACTGAATGCCGAGAGTCCGTGTTTACTTGCTTTCCGAATGTTCAGTGCGGCAGTGACATCGTGATTATGCATCATTCTGTCGACTGACAGCTGTCTTGGAATAAGGTGAAAGTGTTAACTGGACGACTTTTTCTTTGTGTATTGCACTGTTCATGCAACATCCATTTGGAAACTGCAAATCAAATTAAGATCAGTGTCCCATTTTCGAGGTGAGAACCATTCCATTCATATTTGCTTCAAGACGATATTCAGAGTACGGTTCTTTAGGTATTATAAAACATACATGAAACTAGGGTCTTTGTTCAATGCAATGGAAACTTGAAACCATGCACAATGGTTGAAAACTATTCATTCCGAAGTAAAATGGAGTTTTATATTAGATCTCATTTTCTTAATGTTGTGGTTAAATAGCATTGTAAAATAAAAAATGCAATGCTATATGTTACACAGCTTTAAATGGACAAAATGTGTGGCTAACGATCTATCGAATTTTACTTCAGAGTAATGAATTCGATCACGAGATCTCGACCATTTTTTAGGCGTTCGAGATCCCAAGATTTCAGTGACGAGACCAGAGAGAGAGAGAGAGAGAGAAATGTATATATTTAGTAATGATAATCGAAATATAGTACATCGAAATGATACAGAAATGACAAAAAATACAGCAAATCATATACTTTTAGAATAAGTCACTTTCATTTAGGCGTATGCAAGCCATTCAGGTAGATAGACAGAAATATTTGTAATTGTCTTTGTCTACGTGAAGTTTTGGTAAACTCAATCATAAATTGGTTTGTTCTTTGAAAACGACGAGGGATAAGTTCATGGAGTGGATGAAGGGGATTACATTCAGCTGATGAGAAAAGTCTTACGGCGAGTTTGATCCGTCTATCGTTGACGTTCTCGAAGTTTCCACACTTACAGTCAAATTCATGCACGATACGATGACATCTGTTTTGTAAATGTCTTAGTTTAACTTGAAGGTGAGATGGTAATACCACAAAAACCGATGAGCAATAGTCCAATAAAGACAAAATTATCCCATTATATGTTTGTAGAAGGACATTTCTATGTACAACATTTCTCAGGACGCGAAGAGCATAGAGCCGACTCGTGCACCTTCGTAAAACAGTATTGATGTGCTTATCCCATTTCAAATCATATGAAAACGTTACACCCAGTAATTTCACAGTTGACACACGAGTGACATGAGGAATAGAAATTGCATCGAAGACCAACGGATTTTGCTTAAATTTCGGGAATATCATCAATTTAGATTTGCTTCGATTTAGTTGAAGACATAATGACTTGCTTGTGGACTCAATTGATTCCAAACTCTCTTCAATCACAGATGCGGATTTCGGAATGTCATGGGTGATGCGATGAATTATCATTGTGTCATCGGCATATTTGACGCAAGAGTCTGCATCGGAAATAAGTTCAGCTGTGTAGAAGATGAAAAAGAACAGCCCAATTATTGAGCCCTGTGGGACTCCACTGCCAACATTTACAGCATCACTGACCAAATCGCCGATGCGCACTGCCTGACGTCGATTGCAAACATAAGACATAGTCCATTCAACAAATCCTCTGGGAAACTTACATAAATGTAATTTGTTGATAAGCTTCTGGTGGGAAATTGTATCAAAAGCCTTAGAGAAGTCCAAGGAAAGCAGAGATACTGCTATGGTATCGTCCATATCTAAAAATCGTGTAATGCAATCATGTACATGTATCAAAGCCGATGTCGTTGAGGAATGTGGGACATAAGCAAATTGCCTTCTGTCAACATGGGTAAGTAACTTGTCCTTGACATTTGATAATACTATCCTCTCAAACATTTTCCCAATTTCTGGCAACAAAGTAATAGGTCGCAATTGATCAATTTTAGGCGGGTTTGTTTTGGGAATGGGAGTCACAATGCCAAATTTCCATAGTGTTGGCATATATCTATCTATTATGCAGGAATTGAAAATATGACACAATGGTTCAGCTAAGACAATTGCACCGTCTCTCAATAATCTTGTTGGCAACGAGTCACTTCCAGTCGCTTTAGAAGCCTCTAACGATAAGAGCATATCATAGATAGCATGCGGTTCAGTAAGAGGACACCAACTTAAGTCTTCCAAGGCTTCCGATGTCATTGCATCTGAATCGATAATATCTTTACCAAAAACAGATTCAAACTGTCCGTTGATGAAATTGACACAATCATGGCCATCTTGAAATTGTGATACGATATTCAGTAGGTTTGATTTAGAATTTGTTCCTCTCAATTCATTGACAACTTTCCATGCATTTCTGGAGGATTGAATGCACTTTGATGCCCAATTACATTTTGCCCTAGCAATTTCGATTTTAATTTTCTCTTTGTAATAGTTGTATAAAGCCATGTTCTTCATGCGAAAAGCGAGCCAACGGTCGTTAATTAGGCATTTAAGATGAGGTGTCATCCATGGCTTGTCGGTTGAGCACATTATCACTGTTCTGGTAGGAATGAAGCCACGGCAGTGGTTAAACTTTTCGTAAAACAACTCAAGTTTGTCGTCTACAGTCTTTGCATGATAGATATCAGAGAAACCAATGTCGGCTAATGCATTCACAAAACGATCGATGTTTGATTTTCGGTAGTCACTTACAATATGAGTAGAAGTAATTTTTCCACAATTACCGTATCTAAACAGCATACAATTGTGATCGGAGGTAGACAGAGGTGGAAGGAGTTCACAAACACGAAAAAGTGATGAATTATTTGATTGAACAAATACTTTATCAATAATATTACTCCCACGTGTAGGTACATCTACAACATTCACCAGATCAAAAGTAACCTCTAAAAATGAGCAAACAAAATTATTAAAGTCTCCGCATAACATAACTTTAGAATCAGGATGAGTTGTGAGATGAAGATCAATTTGATCACAAATGACATTATTAATGACTGAACGTTCAGCTGCCGAAATACCAGGAGGCAAGTACAACGAAACCAAGAGGATTTTGTTATGCATAAGATATAAAAAAAGATAATCAAAAAATGAATACTTTGCCGTTGGTAATAACTGTGGAATGAGAGATTCATGACACCAAACACAAACACCTCCACCAATTCGATTCTGGCGATCGTCACGAAACAGCGAATATGAATTTAAGTGCAACAAATTAGAGTCAATTTCAGGCTTCAACCAAGACTCTGTTACAATGATAATCAGAGGATGATAAATGGATTGTAATGTACAAAGCTCGTCGAATTTACGAAAAACAGATCGGGCATTTGTTAGAAGAAGCGAAAAAGAATTATTTTGTTTATTTGGACTACTGTCACATAGAATTCCAGCATTTATCGTTGGATGAGAGGAAAATGAGTTCAAGTGATTAAAATCCCCTATCGAAAATTTCCCACCTTTATGTGATCAATATATATACAGCATCTTTCCAAATATAAACTTTTTTCCCTTTGTTCTCAGGTTTCAAACGTAATTTGTTTCGAAATTCTCGGAGACTTTTATTCAAAGATTGTTGCAGCGGTGTTAAGTCTGGGTTAACGAATATCTTATCCATGTTAGAAAAATTACGAAGATTCTTTGCACTTGCTAGAATTTCACTCTTTTTTGATTGCTCGCACAGGACAACACGGACAGGTCTGCACTTTCCTGCAGATGGTTTACCCAGTCGCTGGACTTATTCGCTGTCAGAACCCACAGTAAAATCAACATCCATTGTCTCCATGACAGTTTCAATCTCTCCATTTAAATCTGAAACATTCTCCTTTAAACCATGAATTATAATATTTTTCCTTCTCTTATGCCTCTCCAGTTTCTCAAAAATATCACTTTGTGTCTTGACAGTCTCTTCTAGTTCTGAGACTCTTTTTCGCAAAGAACGGTTTTCCTCAATGATCGTATCCAATTTACTATTTATTTCATTCAGTATTTCAGGACTGGAAAATGAACGAGGCGACAGGTCAGGAGAACAACTTTCAAAATTGTATTTTAGCTTAATGAAAGCTTGGAGTAATTGATCTTTGGTAATTCTCTTCTCCGCTAGCTCTTTCTCTGAGAGATCAAAAATATGATCAATGGACTGATTCCGACCTGTCATACCCGGGAAATGAAAACAGTACTTTACGGACGTTGACCCACTACTGGATCCAACAGACCACACAACCAACACAGGCTAACTGCTGACAAGAGCTACCCAAGCCAAGAATCCAGAAAATCCGTGCGTCAGTATTCCGATCGATGTCACTGTCCTGATCCGTGATAGAGCTGGCAGCAAGAAGTCGCCAGTTAGTATCACTCACTTCTAAGTGGATAATCACACAAAAATCAGGAAAAACGACGGATAGACTTGACCTGTGCAGTGGACAGAAGTAGCCATTGATACCACAATGGAGACGGTGCGACGACGATCCGTGTGATATAAAAATTTCGACGAAAGATGGTTTAGACACAGACAAATAACACGAAGCACTGAAACTACAACGAGACACTTAACGTGCGTGCGTCAACATCGACCACGATTATTATATTAGGCGTGTACACAGTTAACAAATAAATATTAATGGTTTCCCCCACCCAGTATCATGGCACGTTTTCTTATGTAAATCGCATGAAATGAAAAGGGATCATAGCACCAGGAACACGAGTAACTTAGATATCGGGTATAGCTTATGCTGACGACGAATAGGACTCGTATGTGACGTCACAAGCTGCGCGCTCGTTGACTAGGTTCCACCGGAAACGTAATGTGCGAGTTTTTATTGCAACTCGTCGCAATGATTCACCTTAAAAATCAAGGTTTCGACAGGCCATTTGATGCTCGATGCCCGCAGAATAAGTGAATTAAGAAAGACTTTAAAATCAGAATTGTAGAGGTGGCCATCTGATGGTCCTGAAACTCCCGCAAAGAGAGAACTGCCTATTAGCTACTGGCAAGGGGAGACTAGAAAAGAGCTAATTATTGTTACATTGAGTTGCTTGCTGGGACATTAGGTCAAATGCTGATGCCAAATGCACTAGTATTCGCATGCCCACATACCATGCTGGCCATTTCATTAGCATAATTTTCTATTTGAGTTAGAAAATAGTATATTGATGCAACAACATCTATTCCAACTCCTGAAATGTGTGCCCAGGTTAATAGCGTGATTTTTACTTATTGCGCTCATTCAAAAATTACGAAATCTAAGGCTATTACTTCAACAATACAGTCAAAATGTCAATACTTTGTTGGCCCTCCCATGGCCTTCAGGACAGCTTATGCGTTTCGGCACTGGATTCAATCAGCCTCTCGCAATACTCTTCGTTAATTTCGGTGGTCCACGCTACTATTACCGTCTTCTTGAGATCATTGAGAGAAGTGGGTTCCGTTGAGCAACTCGCTTCTCCACCACAGCCCAACAGTTCTCGATGGTTTTCAAGTCAGGAGAACTGCCGCGCCATGGTTCCAAGACTTCGATACCAGAATTTGATACTATTTTCTAGCTCAAATTGAAAATTATGCTAATCAAATGGCCAATATGGCATGTAAAATGCCATCTGAAAGGCATGCCTAGTGAATGATCTGGTCTTAGGGATGCGCAATATTTAATGACTGAACCTTTGAACTGACTTTTACATGATGACAACTATGGCTGTCAGTCATCCGTGCATGTTAGGGTGTGCTGAACATGGATGTTTCAAACAATTCCTCCCAAGTCAATAAATATGTTAACTCAACGCTGTATTTAGATAATTATTTTTTCATTGGGAAGGCTTATTCATTACCTCTTACATATTATTTAACAACCATAGATCATCATTTTCAGATAATAATTCATTTTACTAAATGTTTCTTTTGCTGATTTCAAGTCCGCTATTCAAGAGAGCTTGTACCATATTGATTAATAAAAAACATTCGTATGTAATCAATCGGGTATTTATGGGTCATCTCGCCACCTTTTCAAATTTGTCTAAAATCATCAGTTTAAATGAATAAATCACAAAGCTTCAGATACAAGTATTTGAGTATATTTTCTAACCACATGCAAATGTTTATGCAAATCGGACAAGTGCTTTTTGAATTAGAGACGATAACGTGAAGTGTAGCGATGTCAGCGGCTTGATCAGTGCCTGACCTCATCGTCTGAGAACTGAGCAGATAGCACTACATGTAGGTCAACAAAGTTATGTCGCGACAACTCATGAAGTATAATAACCCATACCACATCCTTTCCATTTGCCATATTTAACTTCAGAAATGTGTGGTAGGGTAGTGGTCATGGGAAGATTTTAGACAGCAATGAAGAGATGGAGAGGGAGAGAGAACAATGCACACAACAATAATGCGTCGAACAGACGAAGTCAGATCAAGTTGCTGACATCGTTACACTTCAATTTGTAATCTAAAATTCAAAATCACCTGTCCGATTTGATAAAATTTTGCATAGAAGATAATCTCAAAAATTTGGAGCTGAAGTTGTGTGACGACTGATTCAATTCTAAGGATTTTAGACAAATTTGAAAACGTGGGGGAGATTACCCGCAAATACCGGCAACAGTGTGCCAAAATGCGAATAACCAGACAAATATTTCGGCATTGACTGAGAGAATTTGATTTATAAAAAGAGCAGATGGCGCGCTTTGTCAAAGATAGGGAATCATGGTCCCAAGAGTACGGAAATTTTTTACGGTAATTAATAGGTAGTCAGTGGGGTTACAGAATATTAGCGTGGACGGTGAACAAAATACTGCGCTTCCTTGTGAACTGGGGAATGCCGACTTCTTCCAACCCATTTTTATACTGAACGCAAAGTTGTAAATTTGAAATTATTATTATGTACCATATTTTGTGCGGCTAAATATGTCAAAAAAGCATTTTTCGGACCATTTAGTCGCTCCTGTGAAATCGCGAATAGTGTTAGGATTAGAGTGTTGAGAAATGTCGACAAAAGAAAGTATTGTGTTTTGTACAAACGTGTACGATAATAACTCTCATGCCCATAATTATTCAATGAAAAATATTATCTGGTGAGAGCCTCCTTAGGGAACTGAACGCAGTTTCGGTTAATTATACAGGCCTATCTTTTCATTTCACCGTTCCAAAGTTTCAATTAAACAACGAAGGAAAAGCAATTCTAGTTTTAGTAAACTCCACATGTAACATTAATTTTTCTAAATGGTATGATATATGTATAACATGCACATTATGCATTATAAAGTTTGTTTTCATGAATTTCATTAATTGACCTGGTGAATTAGTTTTCCAGTTTTTCTTTTACATCTTCCCAATCAAACTTCGATTTCTGAAGATTTTTTCAAGCTTAGTGAAGACAATGGTTCACATCTATCATTTGAGCTTATGTTTGTACTCGATTAGGCACTATCCGATAACGGCATTATCTTCTCAAGTTATCCATGTAGACGAGGATAAAGTATTTCAAGCTTGATTTCTTAGATAATTCAATTATCGAATTTCAGGCTGTTTCGACATCAGTGGTAGAGTGGTGGATTCACAGTTTCTATCTGCTATTCCAACTAGCCCTTGTCAAGAATCCAGCAATTTAATTCATCTCATAGGCCTGTAGGCCTACTTGAGAATAGCTTGCTTGTACTAGATTGAATTCTAAACAATTGATGAATTCTACATACTGATTAAGATCAAAATGCCTGTTAACATATCTACTGATTGGATCACATTGATCTTGCTCAGTTGTTTTAACTGAAAATTTAGTGCTATACCCTGTTGGATGGATTCATTAGAGGTTTCTCAATTTTCAGTTGTTGAGTAAACTTCTCCAGTCTGTTAATGTCAAATAACATTTAGCTATCCGCTCGCTCATGTTAATAACAGCATCAAATTTAGTAGACTATATTTAGACCAATACCAACACATCGAAGTCTCGGTTAAGAAACGATCGCGCCGTTTATTTCATGTATAGGCCTATCTGAATAAAGATGACAAAGATGGGTTGCTTACATGTATTATTAGAATGCTTGGTTTTCAATTCGGTGTAAGCCCTTTTAGAAAGTTGGTACTAGCTTTGGTTGCATTGGTACTACAGCGTCAAATTATTATGGATGAATAAACACAAAATACATTTCCGTTAACAAATATTACAGATACTGTAGACAGACACTAACAAGGTGATTTAAGTCAAATAAATTTTGGTAAGTTAGCTATGCACTAGTAAAACGATTGAAGTTAAATTAATGCAAAGATTCAAGCAAAAGTTCAGTGATACGATTCATGCACTGAAATTCTTTTAATCAGCATTTATTGCTATTATAGATGATCAAATCTATATTTTTCATTTCTAATTGACTGACAGCTCCTATCCTATATCCACTTGCGTGCCGCTTTGGAATCAATCCCATGTATTTTTGAATTTCAAAGAATAAATGACTGAAAAATATCGCTCCTTTGGTTACGACTAGTAATTCAAATTGTTGTGCTTAAGATAAAATCTCAACATGCTTCATCCTGTGTAGTGTCAATGGTGCTGGTGCAGGGATCGCAATTTTACGGCTTTTCCGTTTTTCACGAAATTTGTCTGATGTAAATATTTCAAATTTATGCATTCAAGCCCCGGTTTTTCCCGATTCTGCGTTTTTTCCTTAGGTGAATTGCGATCCCTGTGCTGGCAGTTGTTAGAGAATTATACAAATTTACCATATATTGCTGTGTAGTGGCAACTCATCAGATCTGTTCATGACGGCGGTTTAGTTATAGCTTGATTAACTTAATACCCAAAACAACATAGCGTCGTCATTTACTGATACTGACAATGATAAATTTGAATTCTCTATCAACCGCTAACACCATTGACACTGTACACAGGACGAAACATGTCGGGATCTTAAGTGCATCCATTTAAATTATTTGTCGTAATCAAGGAAGCGTCATTTTTCAGTCATATCTATTTTTTGAAATTCCAAATGAATGAAGAATCTCCCTCACTCACAGACGTTGACGTTCCATGTCTGAACGAGCGACGATTTTTGTCCAAATTTTCGAAATATGATGTCGTCATTTAATAAATAAACCGTATTTATACTCGGAGGCACATTAGGCACGAAGCCTTTCATCAATGTTGCCAAGTTGTCATTTATCCCACTCTGATTCTCTGAGAGCTGAATATTTAGCAAGAATGCAGAGTGTACCTGTTTGGTCTGTTTGTCTTAGGTTTGATCCGACCAAAGTTTGAACCAAGTTCACCCGGACACAGAGCAAACACTCCACCGCAAGGCCACAGCGCCGGTGTCATGTCAGAATGAACATTTAAAGAGTATTATGTAATATTTTGGTAAATTTATGAGTAGAATTATTTAAAGCAGCTGGCATTTGGAAGAATGCTGTAGTCCTTCATGTATACTATGAAGCACAAGATATATGTTAAAGGCAAGTATATGCAGTCTAGGAGTGAAGTCCATATATCGAAGGCTATATAGGCCTCATCATGGTTCAACTGTCTTTTCAGATCAGGGTTAGACTTTTTTATGTACAAAGCCTCCATCATATTTAAATCGAAGCTATTAAAGGCTTTAGTTAGGATACTGAACACTTCAGAATTCCAGCTACACTGACAGTTTAATCAATGGTAGAGATAGCTGAAGTTATCTGCAGACAGTTTAATCTGACCATAAATTGAGTTGTATTCCTGAAAATAAGAAAATCCTAGCTCAAGTCTCTAACAAACAGCTTTGTTTCAAATATTATTGAGGCAGTGTTCATAAAAACACAATCTGAACAGACAGCTGAACCATGATGGTGCATTCTTTAGTTGTAGATGTATTCAACTGTTGTAAATGTCTCACTGCGTCACATGATTCTAACTGCATCTTGTATTTTCCTATTTTCATTTATTCACCTTGCATGATGAAGAAATGTTTGAATTGAATAGTAGATGATAGCTAAGCTGATAGAAAGCCCTCATTCCGATGCTTCCTAGTCTATAGTAAAGGACTTTCAATAATATCATAGTCATTCATCAATACTTATCAGAGATTTCAATAATTTATTGCAATTTAATTGGACAAGGAAATCAATTGATTGAAATTGAAAAATATATCAATCAATTAATTGGAATGGAAATTGTGAACCAATTAACCAATTGAAGTTGGAAAATGTATCAATCAAATGATTGTAGTTGGAATTGTGAGCGAATCAATATTGAAAATGGAATCCAAAATTCGAGCAGTTTCTGCAACTTGAAAGCATTAATTATTAATTTACTTGATCCAAGATTTGTTTAACTATATACACATTACACAGCAATAAACAATCTCTTATATTTTTTAATACTGCTTAGTCAGACCAATCAGACAAGCGATAATTTCCTTACATTCGCTCTCATGCCTTTGGCATATAGTTTATACAAGCGTTCGTGATTCTCTCCATTGTTTTTATCAGTGACGATTGAGTAGAGAAATTTCTCCGGCATTTTAGAGATGCTTGGTCTACTCTGGTTGAAACAAACATGATTTAATTGTGGCTACTAATGAATCTTAACGTTGTTACTGCTTGCCAACCTGAAATGCTTGCTATAATTGTAAATTGTGAAAAGTAAAATACTGCAGAGGCGAAATTAGATATTTAATCTCGGCTACACAGATAACAATTAATTGGCTGCAATTGGAAAATGCAGCAATCAATACGAATTGGAAAAATATCAATCAATTAATTGAGATTCTTTATTCTAGCCAATTAATTAATTGAAATTGGTGTATCAACCAATCAATCAATTGGCTCCAATTAATTAAAAAGTAATTGGGGTCAATTAATTTTGACAATCCTTGATGCTTATGTGTGTACATGACTTACATTCAATTGTGTGGGATTTTGCCATCTTCATTTATGAACAACAATTGCGAATAAAAGACAATCATAGTCTATTTTTACATGCTCTTCTCTATTTTCAGGAATTAATACATATTGGTGGAATATCTTCAGCCCCTCCGGAACTTCGTTAAATGGGGTCATTCTTGATACTGATGGCGCCATTATACGGGCATTCCTACGAAGACCGTCTACGAATCCTTAGAATTCCAACCCCTCAACGTCTTCGACTCGATATCTTCGACTGACTCTCTGTGATACTTTCTTCAACTTGCGGACTTGCGGTTGTGACTTAAAGAGTTTTCTAGATTTTTAAGAGCTCAGTCTCGTGAACACTTTTTCTCCCAGAGAGTCATTGTCGATTGGAATTTACTAACCCATTATGATGTTTGATCGTCATCCCTAATGGACTTCAAGACAAATATGTTCAATGTTTTCATGCTGCGAAACTAACTTTGTGACATTTCTATTATCTGTATAAGATGCACGTTACAATTAGTTTGTTCATCCATTCGCTGTCAATCGCCTAAGCTTTGTTTTTTATACACCTATGGTAGCAATATAAATACTCAATCATTATGAGGGACTCTGCAGACAATTGACGGCCTTGTTGTGCTCCAAGCATTCCCTCGAATTTTATCCAAACTCGTTTTCGTGTTGATTTAAAATGCAACTAAAAACTGTGAGCTTCAAAGCTTTATTGTACATTTCTATGAAAAATTGTCACTTTGAAACTTCGTTGGAATAAGACAGTTTTCAAGAATTTCCGTAACTAAGTTTTCCATGACATTATAATTTATTAAGAATTTTGCTGCAAAAAACTTTTTAACTTACTGAATGCCTTTCACTGTATGCTTTTTGACTCGCTCTGTTTCAGACGACACGCCTTGTAAATGTAGAACAAAATCTCTGAACGTTTTTATTTTTATATAGCCGGCATATGTCCTGGAATTTTGCCAAGTATACTCGAATCGTGTTATATGAATTATTCAGACTTTTCGGGAAGCATGTTTTATAGTTCTAAATGCTCATGAAATCTGATGGTACTTTATATATGCATCGATGTTGAATTGTTCAGATTCTCAAAAAGTAATTCCCTTTGTGCATACTAGAAATCCAATATTTTGCTTCTTATTCATTTGAAATTTAATATATGCATGATCGAATTATAGAATCTTTTTCTTTCTTTTAATTCAGAATAATTAGCGGAAAAGAATTTTACGATATAGTAATAAATAAGGGTAGGGATTTTACTATACTGATACCAGTAGCCTAGCATGTAGAATCTGTATTTCGTGAAGAGAAAATTAGGCACCAATGGGCACGAACTTCCCGGTGATAAATGATGTCAGGGTCCCTGACGGGGCCCTTTAGGGCACTCGGGCAGAACTAGGGCAACAATAAATTTTCAAAATAGGCTCTTTGTCTTTGTAAATGACAAGATTTTTGATAATTTCCCTAAGAAAATCAATAACGAGCAAGTTTTCTCAAAATTCGATATCAGGGCAAGATTAGGGTAACCTTAGGGCAATGTGATTTCAGGGCAGAGTAGGGTATGCCCTGATTACAGGTGCTGCAGCTGCACACACATCATTCACATGCTTCCTTAATTATGTGCCACTTCCTACATTGTAAAATGTTCTGTAATTTGACAGACTCGGCAATATAATTTTACCGTACAACTTTTGGGTCACGTAAAATTACATTATGAAAAGATGTCTGTAATATAACATAGCTGAGCCTGTGAAATACCGAGCACTGCTAATGTTCACGCAAAGAATTCAATGCAAGAATTTTCAAAATCACTTTCATGATTGGAAATAGGCTCTCCCTGCTCTTTTTAGACAATTGATTGAAATTCAAAAATATGAGCTGTCCCTAGCTGTATATAAACCCATTGTAAAAATGGCTGGACTTTGTTGCCCATGATTAAGTTCGTGACGGACGAAACGTTGGGTTTTTAACGCTCATATTTTTTAATTTCAATAAATTGTCTAAAAAAAGCAGGGAGAGCCTATTTCCAATCATGAAAGTGAAAAATCACCTCCCGTATGACGCCGTTGATTTTCAAAATGCTTGTATAGTACAGCTAGAACCTCGATTAATTTTATATCAAAAATTAATGAAAGAGGTTTTTGTCACACAATTCTTGATCAAATTAGATAAATGTACGAAGTGGGTTGGTTGCTATATACAAGTTGTAAGCAATATTTTATCCATAGCAATATAGCCTACGTTACGTAGTTTATTCATTTTATTTGTCTGCGTAAATGTACGGTGGGTTGGTTGCTATATACTAGTTGTAAGCAATTTTTTTATCCATAACAATATACGTTGCGTAGTTCATTCATTTTCTTTGTCTGTGTCACTTTGAGTGATCTATGTTACATGTGTTCTTCCACTATCTGCACGAAAGAAGATGACAAATTTAAAATATAATGCGTAACTATAAGAATATTGACTGCAATAAACATGCTTGCATCCGTAAATGTCATTAAGTGAGCAATGTAATGATCGTCCATTCTTTAAAGAGTTTCTATTCTTTAACGAATCTTTTACAAACTTGTTTTCAAATTGTGCTTGTTAAGGCCACCAGATCCGTCATTATAATGTTCTTAGGAAATTGCAAAAAATCTGTCATATTTCGTACATATCATGCTGATAACGAAACGTTAATATGCAAACATTTCATTAAATTTTATAAGATCTCTAAATATTTGATTGATTTTCATAAAATTTGCACATATTCAATTAAATCATTAAGTATTTCATAAATGAATAAATGTGATTAATGTCATCAATAAAGTAATAACCCACACTTTTATTTGTCTGGGTTAATGTCATTTCCTTTACATTGACCCATATTTCAATTGATATCTCATTTTTTCAAAGAAATATATCTATATCCAACAAGTTTTAATTGAATAAACATTAAATCAATCATCGTAGCTGATGTTATCAACTATATGAATAGATAGCACATTTTCTTTATTTGCGTCATTTTCATTTCTTTGGTGTTGGCCCTCGTCTCTCTCTCTCCCTCCACTGTTTCTTATGATTGTGAGCAATGGAATATCTGTCAAAATCTCTGGTTGAATTGCAAATAATATTGAATTGTAAATAAACGTTATTTTATTGTGTCTTGGTATTTATTTTTCATTGTTTTCGGAAAATCGATTTAATTAATTTCATAAAATCCTGTTGTTTGTGCATTACTGTACTGTAGGTATGACTTGAATATATATTTTAACTACCAGTGAATTTAACAGGAATTTTTCCTTTCAGAGTCATCTACAGATCTATTTGAGACAACCTGCAAGGAGGTCGAACTGACTATGTCTAAGTTCTTCAACAACGCCCGCGATCGGTATGGTGGAAGGAGAAAGAGGCAACAGGAATCTAGTGATATTGGCACTCCACCTGTCAAAAGACCACGTGTATTGGATTCCAACAGTGAATGACTTATATATGTGATTTCTTGCGTGATGATTTATATAACGTGATTTCTTCAAAAATATAAAGAAAATCTGAATGCAAACTGTTTTCATAACTCAATCACGTACGGTTGTCGGGTAGGATTTTTAAGATCTAAATTAAAAAAGGGTATACTACTGATATATTACTATTTAATGAATAATGAGTAGCACAAATAACCCTGCTTTTTTAAAATTGGACGCGGTTAAATACCGCTACGGGCCCTGATCAAAGCTTGCGGAACTCCACCGTTGGGGCCCCTGAATGCAAACCTGTTAAGGGCCCCTGATGTGATTTATCACCGGGTTAGGCGCCAAGGCTTCGTGCCCACTCGTGCCTTGTGTTGGTTAGAATTGATGCCTAAGTTTTCGTGCCTAATTCAAGGGAAATTTCGTGCCTTACAGTTTACAGTGTAAGATGCGACACTTTCATTAGCAAAACGACGGAAGACAGGAACTATTCTAAGAAGTTTACGCGTCTACCACCATTTACAATTCTGTTTCAATATAGTGGCAGTTGCTTCAACGTGATGACAAGCGAGGCACACCAAAAATAATTGGGAGTAATTTTTGGCAAGACGAAATTAACCCATTCGAATTTTTCTCGAATCACGATTTCGAATAGAATCTCGATGTCTCTGGTTTTGTAGGACTTACTTCGGAACTATAAAAGGGATGCTGGTTCGTTATTGTAATATCCTATATTCATTTTACAATGCGATTTGCGAGTCATACAAGCACTGTGACTGATTTGACTCCAGATTACCTACGCTTCTCTGCACTCGTTGTTTCAGACTTCATCAAACTGGCATCCGCGTACACCCTATCGAACACGGCGAGGTGGCAAGGCTGACATGATGACTCGACGACATCGAGACACGTTTTTAAGGAGAGTCGGAGTACACTTGAAGGATCAATAATCGATAATGAAGAAACCACTCAACAAGTCCAAGATCATGTATAGCAGACCTAAAAATCTTTAACTGTTGAGCTCTATTAAAGTAAGTTGAGGCTACACCAATTCTGAGTTTTATCACTAGGCATTACTTTCATCTTCAATGCTTCCAGGCCACGGTCTAGTCAAGGGCCTCTCTCCAGATGCCGAACAGCAGAATTTGAATGCGACAACTTTTCTTCATATTCCATATCATGATACCTCTTACAAAGCTAAAAACTGCAGAATTCTGTGACTTTCAAGTTATCAATATCTTAATCCTGCTGATTTCTCTTCCTCAACTCTGCTAGTGGCACAACTCTCAGAAAGTTTAATACCGAAGCATGGATTAACGTCAAAATCGTATAAAACACAAACAAATAGAAACGTTTACAGCTATGAACTCTATAAATGACGTTGAAACAACTAAAAACTCAGATATCAATCAAGCAAAATATTATATTAACATGGACACACGGAGTACAATAATAGTACACAGTTTCTCAAATCTTGCCATATTCCACATTTGAAAATTCTTTGCCTAATTAATTCATCATAAACATCATTCATTATACAACATACTACTGATAAAGAAGGAGATAGCAAGGCACAAGTAGTGACTACAAGCAAGGTTCAGTCTGGTTTACTTTTTACAGAAAAATGCACATTTTTGTCCAATGCGATTCGATGTGCAATGCGCGTGATACAAATGATCTTGCTGTGATCGTGTGTGATAGCTGTGATTTGAGTGTATAGTCTTCGCTCGCTCCGTTCTCCCATTTCAAATGTCTATTCAAACCATTTGTCAACAGAAAGTCGAGCAATCGGCAGTCGATAGGGCTGAGGGGGTGGGGGCTGGGAGTATACTTAATCAGTGCATATCCTTGATGAGGGGAAGCGACACAATATTATTGACTAATAAATCAATTATTGATTCCGACACCGGATCTCAACGACACACAATCTTGTCATTTAGTTTTGGAATGAAGTCGATCAAAAACAATAACAGTTAAAAATAATCCATTCGTTTCCAAATATTAAAAAGAGGAAGAAGAAAAGTCACACCAGCAGAAGAAGTCAAGAAAACAAAGAAAGGAAATGGCTTACGAAAACAACAAACAGCGTGCTGACACAAATAGTGACGAGATAAAACGTATACGAGATGGGAGATGATATAGGAGTAGAGGAAGACATATTAATAGGAACAGGCGGAGGAGGAGTGGTTTGTGTGCATTCTCTATTCCTGTCATCTGTTTGAAATGTGTTCCTTATGAATTTGTTTGATCGCCACTACTATTCAGTGTGACGTCCTGACACGACTGTCAAAGGGTTGTCTTTTCCTTGTGCCACCCCAGTATTGTGTTTATTATCACTTCCTGTGCAAGTGTCCTACCGCGTGGCCAGTCACTGACCCCGAATCAGCCCATCAATCTTCTTCTGAATAAAAATGTGAAGAAAAACAAGTAAGCGGCTGCATGATGAAAGTCGACCAGGAGTTAATATGAAGTAGTGATAAGTCAGGTTTGGAAAGGGCGACAAACGCACGCACACAGACATTTAGACTTGTCCAATTTCATATTCAGTCCTATGGAGAAAAGAGAGCAACTTGGGGAAGAAAGAATGAATGGTTAGGTGGTATCAGAGTGTCCATTTCTCCTTTAATTCTATACGTCAAGTTAGAGTTCCTGAGGTTAATATATTCGATCCATCCTTCATATTTCTTCTATTACGTTATTGAAGGAAGTGTGAGTAATATTGATCGAATTTAATAACCGATTAGATTCACATTAGTCAACAATTATAAGGACACTCTGCTACCTAACAGAGAAGGAAGAAGATGAAGAGAGAAATAAGAGAGAACCTCCTCGTCCTCCGAGTCGATGGGGGAGAAGTGTTGTGTAGTCTTGGTATGAGACCTGGCTCCAGCTGGACAAAATGCAAGTCCAAATTGTCTGTGATTCGCATGTGTGCATGTATTTGTCAATTGTGCGTTTCTTTCCACAGAGCGGCAGGGAACAAATATGAAAAAACTGTTGTAGCCGACAAACACTCAAATAGATTGATTCTAAGTGAGATTTACCAATAGTTATAAAGATACAGATAAAACTTGGGATAACATTGAAACTTTGCACGTGTACTGTTACAAATATGTGATAGCATGAGAGTAAATAAGTTGAGGAGGAGGAGGAGGTGGTCGAGGAAAGGTAGAAAAGAAGATGATTATGGTTATGATGATGTCGTCGGATTTTGGAACGTGGGAGCTGGGCAGGCGAGGCAGGTTGTGGAGGGTATAGGGACGGGCAACAGATGTGGAGAAACGAATATTAGACATGAAGGTGAAAGAAACAGAGATGAGTTGATGAGAGGAAAATGAGAAGATATGGAAATGATTGTGCAAAGACGGAGGGAGGCCAGTAACGTTGGGGGATGCGTCAGACTAGATTGTACTCGCGCAGATTAAGCTGAAGGATAGTATCTTTGACGGCCGCAAAAACGAAACGGATATTCTCCGTATCTGAAAGGAAAGAGAATGCATTAAGAATTCAGTAGCTCATATTCCAAAAAAGATAAAATAAGTAGTGCAACGGTAAAAAAATACGCCCTCACTGAGCTATTTTGTCGCTTTAGTGCCAAAATTCGTATTTTGACTTTGTAGATGTTTTTACACAGGCCACGAAAGATGATACCGCTGAACATTTATGCTACCCAATCGATAACGTCCTGGGAGGGGGGGGATGAAAAATGAAAAAGTGGAAATTGATTTATACTCCTTACAAATCATATCCAATCCGATATCCAATAAGATACATGTAGTGGTCTCTGTGGCACAGGGGTGAAGTGCTTGGACCAAAGATCCTTCGGTCCAGCGGTCGAGTCCTTGAAGTGTCACAGGAAGTCGCGCGAGAAAGGGCATCCGGGTTAGAAGATGACAACGCTACAGATAAAAGTCTGACTGCATCAGCACAGTCTAAACCCCAACCATCACAGGTCTCCCTGGCCAAAACACATTTTTTAGGTTCTTCTAAATAAAATTTGTGGCTTCTTAGGTTTTTGAAATCTCTCCAAATCTGCACGAATGAGACTAGACAAACTGAGACTTTAATTTCTGCTTAAGCATCAGCAGGTAAGTTACAGCGAAAGACATAAACCCAAAATCATGCATGAAAACTGGAACCAAATGGAATAAGATGAAAGGCAAGAAGTTTACCAACTGCGTTATCAACTAGAATTCTACTGGAATATTGAGCCAGTCGATGCAGTGTCGATATTATCTCTCTGGATGAATTGTGATAATTATGAAGCAATTAGGTGCAAGATACGATTCTGATTGCACATCTCATCTAGGAGATTAGAGACGAAATAGAGACGGATTGGTGATACCGTAGGATCTGAAAAGTGTATGCATAGGCGGCTATACCATCATTCAGGCTAAAATTCAAACTGCAAGCTATACCTGCTAACAGTGATATGAGACAGGTCATACATCAAGATGCAGTATCTTTCATTAAACAATGGTCATGGGATTGAGAGCCAATGACAATCATAGTTATGAAATCGGTAAGTCTAATTCCAATGGCAGCTTGCAAAATTAAATGTTTGATATGTGTAATGGTTCTAAAACACAATTTACTACAATTAGCAGCAATTAACCAACTAACAATAAACGTCATGAAACCTCCCGCCACTCTGCGACGATGATTATGACATTCGAAAGCAGCACATTGTCTTATGCCTTATTAGGAATAATGAAGCAAATTAAGTATATATAAAAGGGTCCCCGGAACCACCAGGTAGCTTAGGGTATGGAAAAGCTTCAATTAAAACATTCAGACCTGAAAACTAACCTGGCAATTTAATAAACACAGGTAGACCATCGAGAATTTCGTACATCCAAAGAATCACCAACGAAGAGGTCCTCCGACGCGTCGATCAAAACAGAATGCTACTCAAACGGACAGAGAATGAACAGCTGAGTTTCGTAGGCCACTTCATTCGGAGAAACAAAATTGAAGCGTTATGCCTAAGTGGACTAATCCCAGGAAGGAAATCTCGCGGAAGACAAAGGATAATATTCCTCAATAACGTCAATGCCGGCTCTCTTTGGCACAGTGCTAGAACTCGTGACTTCTGATGATTCGCCAAGGCCCACATCGGGCACGCCAACTTCGACGACGAGATCATTTTCACACTTAAAATGTACCAAATATTTGTATACATTCCTCTTTTTTACCTGTCTCACCAAAAACACAGTCATACTTGCAAATCGTGAGTGGAACTGCCTTATACAGACAAGTCTCACCAGGCAAGGATGAAATAACCTTTACTTAGAATAATAGTACCTGCAGGACGGACACTCTAATACTGACTTCTACCACATGAAATTGACCTGCTACAGAAACTTCGAAGTCTATTATGAATTTGTAAATCTATCGAAAATCATTCTTAAATTCCTAAATTTCCAGTACATACCAAATTACCACCTGCACTTAATATTCAAGTTTATGTTGCACTAAAATTGCATTTATGTGGGAGTTGTTTGTCTTTGGGAATACCATACTTGGCAAGAATTACTATTATTTTTAAAGAGTCAACTTTTGACCATTTTTCGCTCCAGAACGGTTAAAAGGAGAAATCTTATAGGTATACTTACTTTAAGTAGCCATTACGGACAATGACTAGTGGTAAAATTATCAGGTTTGGAGCATAACTTTGGCACAAGTATACCCACCAAAATTGGCACATTTTCAAAACGACAGAAATTCGTAGGAAATTTAAGTCACCTCTGATAACATGCACGTTTCTCCCGACTGGATGATCGCAGCCTAACGACATCTTACATAGGTCTATATCACGTAGTACTCAACGTTGCTTGACCCATGAAAAATCGTAGCCTTAGTCAAAATACCCTCTGAGATCTGGGTTCATAAATAGCCTATGCGATGGAATTGCCCAAATTAAAAAAAAGTGAGCTAAGTTTTCCAACACGGTCAAATGTATCTTACTCATGAAGTAAGACAAGGCGAAAATATTTGATATATGTAGGATTAACAGATGCAACAATTGGGGAAACTTGAGAAAGTGCCACGTACCACTTTCGAAATGACGATTTTTGCGGAATAAACTAGAAGCTGCTCGTATCTGCATCATTGAGAAAGAAATCTGATTGTTGATTCCAAGTTAAGTTGCATTTAATCTGCTTTGAATAGGATGTCATATATCGCAAATTTATTCATTATGCTTGTAGCTAGAAAGTATAGGCCTATAGTTGTCATCAAATAAATGGTCATCGTAGCTTGTCATTGCTTGTGTAGAGGCAACCAAAAACCCCGTTATGTCAGCTAAAATAGCTTTAATGCTTCAGCGCTTTCAATGTGCACCGCGGCCCCTCAACAGAACAATGACTGACTTGCACGCATTTAAACACGCTTCATACCGGTCATGACAACATCAAACATCAGCTTACATGAAACCGGCAAAAAGTAGCACGTCATAAAGTTAAGATAATATATACTACTAACAAAGTCAATTAAGTAAGTCAAAAAGTTACAAAACCGTGCCAAGAGGAAAAAAGAAACAACTAGATTAACAAAACCATTGTCATCCTAAAGACTTTTGGAGGAACCGGGCATTTCTGGACCAATGTGGATCGAGTGGTTGCTCTCGGCTTCATCGCTACCCTGACACCGACTTCCGACAATATTCCCGCCACTCGCTCTGACACTCCAGTAAAATATGGATAGGCTTCTTCACTTCAGTAAAAAATTGAACAAACTTGCCAGCCCCTTGCAATTTCGTTTTTGCTGTAGCCGTTCCTCTATCTATATATAATGCACGATTCACATGCAACCTCTCATCTTCCAAAGTATCTCCAGTACAGATACGGGATGCTCTTGTTGTGAAAGAGTTCATCACCGACTTAAATGTTGATTTGGGATATTTTGCGTTATCCATCAGTCGACTGCCGAAGACTGACATGATTGCGGCGGTTGAAAAAATTCTTGCTCTTTTTGTCGATGATAAAGCTTATGTTCGGAGGAAGGCCTCATCAGTATTAAAGAAATGCAGGGAGAAATACTCCAAATCTTTTTACTGAGCACATTCAACTCTTTATCGGCTGCGTAAGAATGAAGATATAATAATCCTCCCTGTGGATAAGGGTTTGTGCCGTCATAGATAAGGATGACTATCAGCGGAAGATTAGAGGTAGTATTCAGGCCGGTCCTTACAAGAAAGTAACCTCGGATACTGGTGCCAAGGTTCGCAAGCGCTTGCACGAGTCGTTGTCGAAAGTGGTGAGCAGTGGTCGAATGACTGGTCAGGTGTTACTCAAATTGTGTCCTACGCATCACCAGACTCCCAATATCTTCGGACTACCTATGGTTCATATGCCAACTCGCCTGATCATCAGCATGAAAGATAGTGTTTTGTCTCCAATGTCAATTATGCTAGCTGATACATTGCAACCGCATGTATACCGAAGTGACTCGTATATAAAGAACTCTTATGATGTCGTTTCTGTCCTATTTTCGTATGCTTGGAGTATTGGTGAATTTGTCTCCCTGGATGTTGAGTCCCTCTTCACATCGATTCCAATTCGTGAGACTCTCGCCATTCTCTGTCGAGCGATTTCACTCTATCGGAGAGAACGGTGCTGACTGTAGAGGAGGCTATGGACTTACCTCGCTTCGTCATCATTTCGTGCTACTTTGTGTCATGATGGGATGTAAATTCAAACAGAAGGTGCTACACTGTGAAGCAACCTTGGTCCTGCGGCTGCCATCTTGTACATGATGCATTTTGAGACTGTTGACATGAATATAGCAATTGAACGCGGTATTACTGTGCCATCTTTGTGGTTGAGGTATGTAGATGACATCCTGTTATTTTGGATTCACCCTCACGAAGACCTGATGGACTACTACACTTGGTCGAATTCCATACGACCAACAATGAAATTAACGATGGAAATAGAGCAACAAGAGACTATTTATTTTTTGGATCTCACTATACGACGAAGTGATTACAATGTGTCCTTTGGGATATACCTGAAGTCTACGCATACCGATCTACATATACATCTCAATCGTGAGTCGGCACATCCCAAATCAACATTTAAGTCGGTGATGAACTCTTTCACAACAAGAGCATCCCGTATCTGTACTGGAGATACTTTGGAAGATGAGAGGTTGCATGTGAATCGTGCATTATATATATAGATAGAGGAACGGCTACAGCAAAAACGAAATTGCAAGGGGCTGGCAAGTTTGTTCAAGCGCATGTCACCTCCATATTTTACTGGAGTGTCAGAGCGAGTGGCGGGAATATTGTCGGAAGTCGGTGTCAGGGTAGCGATGAAGCCGAGAGCAACCATTCGATCCACATTGGTCCAGAAATGCCCGGTTCCTCCAAAAGTCTTTAGGGTGGTTTACAATGTGAAGTACGGAAATTGTAATTGGAATTATGTTGGCGAGAGTAGAAGGAGCTTGGAAGAAAGAAGAAAAGAACACGAACCCGTAATTCATGAGTTAGACGGAGATCGATCAGAAATGGCTAAACATCAGGCAGAAAGCGGACATTTGATTGACCTCGACAATGCAACTGTCATTGACCGTGACTGGTCTTGGAAAGGACCAGTCGTAAAGGAGGCTTATTGGACTATGCAGTGCAACAGCAGCAACAAGGTGAAAGATGACATTGGCTCTTCTTGGTGATCTAGTTGTTTCTTTCTTCTCTTGGCACGGTTTTGACTTTTTGACTTACTTAATTGACTTTATTAGTAGTATGTATTATCTTAACTTTATGACGTAGTATTTTTGACGGTTTCATGTAAGCTGAAGTTTGTTGTCATAACCGGTATGCAAGTCAGTCATTGTTCTGTTGACGGGGCGCGGTGCGCCTTGAAACAGCTGAAGCATTAAAGCTATTTTAGCTGACATAACGGGGTTTTTTGGTCCTCTACACAAGCAATGACAAGCTACGATGACCATTTATTTGATAACAACTATAGGCCTATAGTTGATGGTTAGAACATGGACATGATGAATAGCACTAAAATGACGCCATATTCAAAACTTTGAGTTAAGTCGCTTACATTCTAGCATTCAAAATATCAGGAACGTCAGAGTTCATAACCTGCTTTTCAATATACGAGATATATTGATATATTTCAATATCCGTAGACCTTTATATAACAGGGAACGGAGCCAAAACCTGGCTCTTGCATTCTCTTGATGTAGCTTAAATACCATGCTAATAATCTGGGAATGGCATCGAAGTGAGTAAAACATGCAGCTCAACGGGGCCTTATTATTTTTCATCAATCTTTCATGGATTGATAGCATTGGCTCATAGCTCTATCGCATCATCGTCATTTGTATCTATCCTTCAATGCATGACTTACTTCTTATCATGCATGCTGTTGGTAACGATATTGGGTAAAAATATCACAATAATTTATCTCGCTATCCATCCGAAAGATATATCGAACTCGGACAATTATTGCTAAATTGCTAATTACTCTAGGAGAGCATCAACAACTTATAGATCGTATGTGCACGGATACTATTAGGTAGTCAATCTTCATACCATCCAAGCTCAAAGGCTAAATCACATGGACGTATGTCAAATCAAGTAATTCAATGAGTGACCATAACAAGCAAACATAGTAAACATCAATAAGTGACTGAACTTCGCACACACTATTTTTTGTTATTTTTGCATCGTTTATTATTTTTTTTATTTCTACAATCATTGATAAGCCAAATTCTAAAATACTGCAAACTAATTAGATTTACAGTATGTAACACTAATAATATACCTATCGCTGCCACTACGAGAGCGAGCATGCATCAGCATCAACCAAAAAATCGAAATCCATGCAAGGTTTTGGTCTACTATGAGACTGCCTTTTTCATTTCCTATGCTACAAATGAAAATAAATCAAATAAATATCAGTTGCGTCGTAGAGTGACTCGGGAGTGGAGGATCTCTTTCCCTATATCACATAACAATTATTAACTGTCACAAATTTTAGATAGAATTAGTGTTTACTTATGCGCATTTCAACAGTAGTGTTCATTACTTTTTTATGTGATTGAGATGAAAGAACTTACCAGTGGCGCAAGTGAAGTGAGAATAAATTATTTTATCCGGATCCGGATTCAGATCAACAAACATTCGCAAGATGAAATCTCGCGCAGAGTCAGCGTCCCGGGACGGTCCTGCAATAGAAAGACAAGATGTTCTTCTCATTCCGAAATCATGGCGTCAGCGAAATTATCAATAACCTTGAGGTAAGATTAAGACACTTATCTCCGCAGTCGAAGAACCACGCCTCGAAGGCGAGGAGATCGAATTTCCACTACCTCTTCGCGCTCTGTCCACGCTGGTGTCCTCAAACCACACCCTCGCCGACATCTCAATCATAACCGGGGTGGAGAGAAGGCATGCCGGCTGTACATCTGGATAGTAATCCTTCCCAAGTAATCAAGTGTACATTCACACACTTGAATTTTGTTTATCTGATTTAGATCTTGATATTTTGGATTTTTATGTGGACTTTAGTTATCTAGAACAATTATAATTATTAATATCAAGTCATTTTCATAACGGGTGTTGTCACGTTACAGTCATGTTCATATCCACCCATGTTGTGACTACATTACATGTATATTATGCAAGGTGCGCCCAATAATGATCTGCAGAAGAATAGAACACGAATTCCAAAATCAACTACATTATGCAGACATAGAAGCATGATCATGTAAGTAGCTATCTTTCAATATAGCTGCAAATTCACTTCACAGCATTGCACCTCTTATTTCAACTGAGCAGAATATGATGTGAGATAATTTGAAACCACGGTCTCAAATTTACAAATAGGCCTAAAAATTATTTTGTTTGAACAATTATTAAATGAAGAAATATTATGCACATATCTTATGAATCGCTGAAGGATAGTTACACGTACCTGGATGGTCATCTTTCTGTGCCTGCAAAATACAATTGATTTTAGCATTCGTATCCTTTTTTGCAGATCACTAATGGGCGCACCTAGCACATTGACTAATTCCATTCATCTTGATCTACTCGTATTTGTGTCATTTTTGTGTCATTTCAGTCTTATTCACCATAATTGAATCACCAGAAATTCAATTGTTAAAAATTTTCACTCCTGGCACAGCGAAGAGTCATGAATGAGGTGAGGAGCCACTGATTAAAAATAGAAAATTACGTTACCTTAGATGTACAAAATTGTCCCAATCAGAAACCTGCTCGCACGACTCTTGAAAGCATCAAGATAATAATGGTAAGGAGAAGCTGATTCCAAAGATTCCATCATGCAAAAATAATTTGTGACACACTGCAAGGTGAGTTCTAAGTTCACATGATAGTATGAGAAAGCGCTAACTCTCACAGGCTACTGGTGAAGATGGTGCTTGGGTTTGGGCACGCTTGGGTTTAATGAGGAGCAGCTTCTATCGAAGTAGCATTTTTAAAAGAGTCTAAGTGAGACGGAGAGGTGCTGCAACTCGTTGGTGAGTTTGTTTTTCTCATAATTATATCACAGATAAACATTAATGGCACAATCAATCAATAAATAGACAGAGAAAATGAGAAATAATGAAATGATAGTTAGAAATAATTCTCAGTCAACAAAGTTGATCATCACCATTAACATTATTAAGTAGTGTAAATTGGAAAGACTTAATTCGTATTAGGTATTATTCAGTCCCACTTAGCAGTGTATACAGTTCAATCTCACAAATTCAACCATCAAAACTTTATAATTCTAACTGCTCACTCTGCGATGAGCGAGTTGAGAATAAATAAAAGAATTCAATATGAAACTGAATAGATTAAATAAATAGTCGAAAAGTGTACGTCTGTGTGCGTCATATTATCGCCTTCATTGACACACGCGATTCAGTTACTCACTTCATACAATAACTCACTGAATTACGAGTTTGCGAATATCGCTGAGCTTTACATCAGCGTCAAATTAAAACCTGTTAACGCTAAACTCTTGACTTTTTCGGCAAGAATATATACGCATAAAGTTTTGTTAATAGATGCAGATAAGTGCAAATTGTAAAAAAAGCAGAATAATACCCTGCAAAAGTTGAAATCTTTTTTTTCGAATGGGTTTCCATTTTGCAACATATTGAATCATAAAAAGATACCAATAAAGACAATGAAAAGTGAAAATAAATTCCAGTTCACTTAAGTCTTTACTCTCGGGAAAACACGATGTAATACTAATTGCATTTCCTCTTTGGACAGCTATACTAAGCCGTTGGCGAGAGTACAATTTTGTACAATCATGTACAATTTTACCATCATTTATCCAAATTGACAGATCTAAGAAGTTTAATTTACCGTCAGTAGGAATTTCAATTGTAAATTTGACATCTTCATTTATCGAATTGAAAATATCCTTTATTCTACTAAAAACTACAGGACAACGTTTTTAAACACAGAATGCCGAAAGAAAAACATTCTAATTGCTTAATATGTAGTGCTTTACCGGATAAGCATAATTGTGATCAACGCAACGTTATATATCAGTTTACTTGTAAAGCGTGCAATTCGAAATATATTGGTAAAACGTCGCGGCCTTTCCGTGATCGCTTTAATGAACATAAGACCAGCATTAATAACAAAGACAAAAAAAGCGCTCTATCAGAGCATACTAACAGTTGTAGTGATATCAGTAGTATTCAGGACTTTAATATTAATTTTATCAGATGCGTGCGTGATCCGATCGAGGCAAGTCTGGTGGAATCTCGGCTTATCGATTTGTACAAACCATGCTTGAACAGGCGTCACGAGAATGTTGTGGTATCACGACTCCCGATCATGTAGATTCGTTCGTACTTCACTTCTTCTGTGAACAGTGAACAAGTGCCAGGGCGCGAAACGTCTGGCTCCTTATTTTACTTGATTTATTCATTTTGGCTAATAAGCATCGGGAGAGACTTGGTGAATTTTTGATTCTGAAAAATCGGTTTGATTATGAAAATCCTCCCGCCAACCGCCATCAAACACATAACATGGGGATTCACAAGTTGAGCAGCCTCGCCTGGCAATTCGGGAACTCAGGCTAGCCGTGGAGAAAATCCTGCATTAGTCTGGCCACTCTAACCACTCACCGTGGAGATAAAATGAGAGAAATTCACTTACTCAATTGATTTCCGCGTGATACGGTGCACCCACGGAGAGAGATTGAGATAGGAATAATTAATGGTCTCCTCTTGATGCAATTGGCCGTCGATAAATGTGACTGAATTTAGAGAACATTTCACTGCAACCTCAATATTGCCGTGACCAGGCTGTGACCAAAACATAATGCTGAATAAAAACGCTAAAGCAGTGTGCTATTAAAGAAATTCATTGTAATCGAAATAAGAAAGCTATGCAAAAACTTTTGAGCATGTTCACCAACTCGATTCGAATACTCATCATTGTTCTTGTATGCCATTCGTCGAATCGTTCGAGTACTCGAACGGTATAACAAAATGTCGAGTCGAGTACTCGCAGGGCCCCTAGTTTCTACGGTTATAGACAAAAGGCGTATGAGCGCTGTAGGTCCCCGTATCAGGTGAAATCTTGTTTTCAAACCCTACTTGCAGATCCTGATTTACGGAGCACAACAAAACCGCAAACAGAATACATATTTGTGTCCGATGCATTTGAGAGCAATGTCTATTGGCTGCGTACTTCGACAATTTTGTAAACAACAGACAAAACTGTTTCAGTGTTTGAATCTTCCCATTTGAGGAAGTCACCCCATGTTTACAATCAGCAAGCCATTTGTCTTGTTAGCATTTCAATAGATCACATCCATTACAAAACTGACCAGCATGGTCTCCCGGAAGACACCAATGTTGGGATGCACATTTATAGATTACGTTGCACTGGAGCACAAATAGGCATGATAATTATATTGGACTACCGGATGAATTATCGTATAGGGTCAGCTCTGAGTCCATGGCATTCACGATGGAAGCTAGTAACGTAGTTTCTTGTGCAAGTAAGGTAAGATCATTTCGATGCGGATGATTTACTTGTGCAAGTAGACAGCAAAAAATGACTGATAACAAGGACTGATGGGTTTCAACAACCAATGGTTGTCAGCCAAAGACTCAAATATCTCAGGAGCGATAGTAGTAGCGATGATGTGCAAGAAGAGCGGATTACTTGTGTTGAGCATCCTAGTACTGTCGTTATAGTGTAGGAATCAACTCATATCTAGCGCTTTCTGGAAATTATGGATGCACAAAAACTTAAGTGAAAAAGGGAGTAGTCTTGCTAAAACGAGTACAGCTGTCTTTCGCCAATTGTGCTGTAAAGGTGAATTGCACAAATCAACGCCGGCAGGTTTAGACTGCAGACATGATGGCAACAAGTTGCAAGTTTTTCAGTGGATCCGCTATCTGGCTGTTTCAATAACAGTGAAGGCGCCAATAGCAAAAGCGAGATACGGTGCGTTTACAGAGCTATGAATCGTCGCACCATCGAACTAATGGAAAGTGATGACATGACCATGATCAGATAAGATGGCAGAAACGTCGCTACGAAGTAAAAAAATGGATTATCTTTTGTAAGATGGGTGTGAACTGAATTGAACTGAAGCCTTGATGAAGTGAGTAGTAGCGAAGTCGTTATCGCTGGTAATGTCATATTTTTTTTTTACGGATTTTACGTCACTTTTTACCCCTACTGGGGTCTTGGACGGTGCTGACTTAAGTCAGACTTTGTTTGGAGCGTTGTGGTGCTTTGTAGTCCGGATGCCCTTCCTGCCGACTTCCAATGACACTTTCCGGGTTCGACCTCTGGACCATGAGATTGCTAGTCCAAGTACGCAACCACTGTGCCACGGACACCATTCATATAATAACAATAATAATAATAATTCCTTTATTTTTATCCCGCTATACAAAAAGTCTCAAGCGGATATACATTAAGCACATTACAAAAGAAGAATGTTTTCAATTGTTTTTTAAAAGTTGCAAGTGAGGTTGCTGAGCGAATATTGTAAGGCAACTTATTCCATACCATAGCTCCGAAAACAGAAAATCTTCTATCACCATGCGTTACATTTGATGTTTTTATCTGTGATAGTGACAGATCATCATGATTTCTAAGACCAGATTGTGATGGTTGATAGACCGTAAGATCGTTGATTAAGTAATCAGGAGCCATCCTACGAAAGCACTTCCATACAAGAAGACATACCTTGTATTTAATTCGTTTGTGAACAGGAAGCCAATGGAGCTTTTTCATCATTTCAATTACATGCATGTCCGTCTTTCTCAGGCATGAGATTGAGGGCAAATAAAAAACCCGGAACGAGCGAGCAAGCTTGCGAAGGGGGTCTGGTCTTGAAATTTTTGTGACCTTTTTATTGATATTTGGCATAATCTAATGTAAGAAAAATAGTTGGCTAGGGCGAAAAAATGGACGTTTTTTAAATAATCTAACTTTCGGAGGGGGTATACTTTTTTATTGCATACTTAGGTGAATTACGAGAATGGTCTTTTCAGCACCAAAAACCCGGAAAACCCGGAAGATTCTCATACCTGCTTTCTACAATCCAATATTAGTCTTGCTGCCCAGTTTTGAATTATTTGTAATTTGTGCAGTTGGCATTGTGGTGCCCCAATGAGTAGTGAGTTGCAATAGTCCAAGGAGGAAGTAAAAAAAGCATGAATAATTGTTGTCAATAATTCAGTATTCAGCAACTTCGCAATCGGTTGTAATCTCCTTAGATGAAAAACACCTTTTCTGCACATTGTTGCTATTTTATCGTCAAATTTTGATTCATTACCAAATATAATGAGGCAAGATTGAGAAAATCAAAAATACACCAAGGAAAAAAGAAAAGCAAATGAATTCCAGATTGTGAAGGACATTTTGCCTTCTGACTGCGATCGTTGTATTCCACTTAAAACCTACAGCAATCATTTAAAACCAGATGCTGTTTAACTTGAATAAAAACGGTTCCATAACATCCAACATGAGTTTTGAGCTAACAAGGAGAGGAACACACTTTCACAAGATGTCAAACCACCGCATCAGACCAGAACTCATCAGATAGCACTGGCAATTAGCCTATTGCACGATTTATATTAGCATATTAGGTGAATTAACTCGGGAATTTATCAAATAGGGAGGTGCCTACTACTTTTGACATATTACTGAGATTTCGTGTAAGTGTGCCAGTCACAAGTTATCAATAAGTGCTACTTTTTGAAAACACAATGCAGATAGAATCATTGAATTGCATCAATCCTCAGTTAAAAAATTGCCAACACACCATGCTATGAAGCCGAGAATCTTTGTGAGGATTAGCGAGCTATGGAAATAGCGATGCAATTACCTCATCGAAAGTGCTACCAGAAGCAAGGGTGGAAGCGGTGGAATGAAAGCGATTGAAAAGGACCGAGTTACTGATGCCTCACGGACTGGGCGTTGCAACCCGTACAGAAATAAGTCCGTATGAATCATAGTATGAAAAGGTATGAAAAATAGTATGACAGCGCATACGTATGTAATAACATACTATGAAACATAGTATGTACAAGTATGAATAATGCATACGTGTGTATAAACATACTATGAAACATAGTATACATAAATATGAATAGCGCATACGTATGTATTAACATACGATGAAACATAGTATGCATAAATATGAATAGCGCATACGTATGTCTTGACATTCTATAAAACATAGTATGCATAAATATGAATAGCGCATACGTATGTCTTGACATTCTATGAAACATACTATGAATAAGTATGAATTTCGGGTACGTATGTATTAACATACTGTGAAACATACTCATAATTGATTATTTAAATTCATACCGTATGCACACATACTACATGTTATTGTGCAGGAGTAATCTATGTTGGGTAGCGACAATTTTTTCTACTATGATGTTTGATGCGTAACCCGAATTTTGTACCCATGCTGAATGATGCTGGTGATTATCAGTCATCTATACAGAATTAATGAGTGATATCAAATATAACTTTCGTTGAATATGTTTCATAATGTTCATAATGTTGCTGTTCAACTTCCTGATGAATGACGTACCCATTTTTATCTCAGGTCATTGGAAATAATTATCTTTCATTTAATTATCTTTGTCTAGTATTAAATAACTATTTTGCTATCATATAATGACATTATTTGCAGATAACGAATTCGTCAATAGTTCTGATTCTTGTGATAATGAAATTCTTTCATACATATATATATATATATATATTTACTTTATGCAAAACGTCTTTGCTACAAGCTGAAAATTTCATCTGAGACGATTTTATCAAACACGCATGGTACTTAATGCATGCAATTCTGAAATATTGCTCATTGTTTTCCTTTCCTATGATTATTAATGCAATAATGATATTTATGGAGCTTCCACAGTATCTCCACAATATTTCAACGTGTTTTGAAAATGATAGTGAAAACCTACTGATGATGCCCAACACATCGATTTTGTTTTATTTTTAATGCATAAATGATTCATTTATGTATATTTAGTCTAACCAAGAATTCATCGAGTTGGATCCTTCTCATCTCATAATTGCATGACCTACATGCATTTTTTACATAACATGATGATATCATAGGAATTTGATTAACGATTACCATGCATATAAGAGCAGGTATTATTCTTGTTTAAACGAAATAATAACGTGTCTTGTAGCTTTTTTTCCTCAAAGAATTAGTTATTCAACGAGTTTACTTTTGAAAAGTCTCATGTGTATTGTGGATCTCTACAATGTCAGTAAAAATTTGAAAGTCCATTTTTGAGTAATCTAAAAGTTAAATATGAAAGTGTTACTAATATAATTTCCTTGAGTTGCCATTGATTAAGTGCTATTTTGAACACCAACACATTTAAGATAATAAATTCTATCAAACATGATTTATGAAAGTAATAAAAGCTAATTCAATTAGTTTCGAAAAATATTGTTGATATTTATTTTGATTATTTATCTTTCCTATTATTGCTTGAGAAATTGCCACCTTATCATAAACGTGTACAATTCTTCTATTAGTGTGTCATTGTATCTGGAGTTTTCCATCATACCCATCAGGGTTGTCCAGTCTAACTCAGAAGGCTCCTGGTTCCTTTCACTTCTCTAATAATAAGCATTAGTTTATTTCCATTGAAAGCATAAATGAACTTGTATGAACGTCAAAACAATTAACTTCACACTGTCTTGACGTGGGAGCATTATTATTAGCTGCTTGCATTACAGGTAACGGTAACGGATTCTTTTAAGATTGTTTATGCTAGTGAATGCTAACGAGTTGCTTCACTTTCTTTTTTTGATTTTCTGCTTAAGGGTTTATGGTACCGTCCTCTTCACTCGAACTTTGATTTTAAAAAATCATACAAAAACATTTATCTTTGATCAAATGGGTACGTCGTTCGTGTGTTATAACAAATGAATGCCATATATGTGATTTTAACGTATGAGAAATTGTAATTATTTTGATCTTAAAATGAAGCTAATAGCTGTCTCCCTCATGATATGTTCTCTATCTAAATCAGTTGCCTTGCTACATTTGACATGTTACCGGAGAGACAAGGTGCTTTTGACTTTGTTCCCTTTCAGATTAAAATACGACATATTGAATACAGAATGCATGTTTTTATTCATATGATAAGTGGTGCATATAATAATGAATTCATGCTGTTATAGAATATATGTACAACACCAAAACATATGTGCTTATGTATGATATTCCTTCGTACGATACTGCTGTATGCATATATGTTGCATTTTTATGTCAGGAACATACTCTGAAAACTCACGTGTGTTTAGGATGAGTATACGTACCTATTTTCATAGTATGTTTCTTTGTATGATTCATGCGTATGGCACGACAACGCGTTACATGCTCTTAGTACGTCTCATACTATGTTTCGTATGTCTGTTCCATACTATGTTTCACATCATGTTTTCACAGCGTGTGCCATATGAGTATGCATACTATTTTCATAACATGATTCATACTATGTAAAGTCATGGTATGAATCGTACGTATGTTAGGGTATGGCCCGACAGAGCGTTACATGTTCATAGTATGCTTCATACGTCTGTTCCATACTATGATTCATACTACGTTTTCACAGTGTGTCTGGTATGAATACGTATATGATTTTTCATGGTATGTTTCATAGTATGATTTTGCTGAGTATGATTTAGGGTATGCTTCATACTAAGTTTCATACTATGTTAAGTCATAGTATGAATCATACGTATGCCAGGGTATGGCCCGACAGAGCGTTACATGTCCATAGTATGTTTCATACTATGTTACATACGTCTGTTTCATACTATGTTTCATACGAATGTTTCATAGTATGATTCATACCAATTTTTTCTGTACGGGAATATAGTACATCTATTGCATCCTGGGCTATTTCTGTTTCCTGGCATCCTGGGGTACGGATTCATTACACTGAAATTGAATCATTCTTCGTCTGCAGCAGTTTAAGCGTCAATTATCTTTATTTTCCATTCTATGATTTCCATTAGCACAAAATAAAGCATAATTTATAGATAACATTACGAATCCCTGTTATCATGTGCTTAAACTTGACCATCAGTGAATTAATCATATGACTGAAGAAGGCTTGCCGTTCGCATGGTGCGCAGATCGTCGATAATATCAGCCGTAAATCGTCACTTCTGTAATTCTATCATCATATTCGTAGCTGTTCTCATCCTCTCACTTTTCTCATCAGACAGGAGAAGTTTTGTCGTAATAAATAGGAATGACGCGGATTACATACAGACAGAGGTGAATACATCAAACAGAAAATACATTCTCTGCCTTCATCGCGAAAATCAAACATAAGCGTCCGATTTTGCCCTCGAAAATTGATGAAGAAATTGAACCAAAAGTAAAAAAAATCATGAGATTAACAGAGAATTATTCTTCGATCAACATTTTATTGAATTCTTACACATGCATGCTTTTCCAGTTGATGAAGGAATGATTATAATGATGTTATAATAATGAGAAAATCCGGACTTCTTGAGGCGATATTTTCAAGAATGCTGCAGGAGCCACCACACATCTGTTCGTAGAGGTCTCTTACTTTCCGTAAACCTGACTCGACTTCGATCAGGATGCGTGCTAGCAAATTGAACACTGCTGCTCAATTGTTCAGTCAAAGTAGCAAGATTGAAATTATAAGTTACGCTTAATATACTTGAGTAACAAGAAGACATTTCACGAACATGTTTGCAGTGAGACTATGATAAAAAGTCATTTATTGTTAAGGTTTTTCTTTTAAGCAGACCGAGTGAAGACTACTTGTTCACTTTTCATCTTTAAGGCATATATGAGTAGGAAGCAGTGAAGTTCAAAAGAAGAAAAGTAGGCTTTTCATAGCTAGCCTTAAGACTTGGAGCGACCCGCGGATAACTTCACCCACAATTATATTTCTTGACTTTTCACTGCCACACCCAAAGCACGAAGCAATACGTAGTAACAAACTAGCGGTGGGGCAACATCCACATACAGGCAACTTTCACCCAGCTGGAATTAGTAACCTACGGTGATAACGACACATCTCCTCAGGTGGACAGACTCGAACCGTAGACTTTTTGCACTATTGTGTTATGTCGAATTATATCCAACTGAGGAATCATGCCAGTTTACTATAGACCGGTGAAAATATTTCATTCCATTCTACTCACCGTCATATTCCGGGAAATAATCAACCAAATGAGAAGTCATGATCTTTTCTTCTAACAGATCTTTCTTGTTCAGGAAGAGGATGACAGATGAGTTCTGGAACCAAGGGTAAGTAATAATAGTACGGAACAAAGCCTTCGATTCCTCCATCCGATTCTGAAAAAGATAGAAGTTCATGAAGACCAGTTGTCACTTTTCATTTCTTCGGCACTGCACGCTAGACGTTCTACGTGTAATGTTGAATATAATCATGAAGACCAATTCCACAGGTATGGTTGCGCAAAGCGACAGAACAGTCCACCTTACACAATATTCACATGAGTGTTGCTTGCTACATACTACCCCGATTAATTCTTCATTTCAAATGAGTAAAGCTTGAAATATCATTTCAAAATTAAATGTGAGTATGCAAGCTTTGAACATGTGATCAAAAAGATAATTAAACCCTAATTAAAATTTAGATTGTCAGCTGATTCCCACCAAAAACCTTTGTGTTTTGAGAAACACTTCTAACACGTCCAACAAATTCAAGATGTTTAGAAGAACCATTCACTCTAATTCAAAGAAATATGGATTGAGAGACGACTTCTTTATTCCCGCGCATAGCACTGTAAAACATGCCGAATATTACTGAAATCACATTAAAATACTTTTCTACATCATCGCAACAAAGTTGTGCCACTTGTGGTTAAACTAACAAGTAGCAAATATGCCCACCAATTACATGGAAGAAGCTATCAAAAGGTAATATAATCCTTACATTTTCACTATCGAATAGAAAGTAGGAGAACCAAGCAAATAGACCAGTACAAAAAATTCCAGTACAACAATCAGGGCTTCAGGGTAATCAGGGCTTTACAAGGCGGCGCATTTAGATAGAGCACTCGAAATGATACACACCGTCTGATATTCGCAGCCCACTAAATTTTGCTTTAGACCTATATAAACATGAAGCTTTAACGCTACTATTCCCCCTTTTAATTTTGCTTTATGCCTATGTAAAAATGAAGTTTTAACGCTAATACTCCCCCACTGAGGGGCTTGGACGGTTTTGACACACACTATCAAGATACTTTTATCAGGATGCTTTTCCTGCCGACTTCTAATGACACTTTCGGGGATCGACCTCTGGACCAAAAGATTGCTAGGCCAAATCCTTTATCACTCTGCCACGCAGACCAAGATAGGTCTAAAAATACCTTTAGTATCGGTGCAGCTTCTTATCAACCTTCACGTTTCATGGTGATGTTTTCAGCTAAATTTTTATCTATCGTTGGTAACTGTTCAGACCGTTCATTACGACACGGAAATTTAGAAACATGTTAGCTATGTTCGCATGGTGTTTCGTGAAAATTTGAACTTATTCTTATCCAAAAATTAGTCCTCCAAATTCACCAGCACATAATATTCGACATTTTCGCGAAAACATGTATGTGCCTACTATACTCTATCAGCATTGCTCTAAGCTAGACAGACACAAAGTCAATATTTTCAAACTTGTCATGATCATTTACAATGTTTTGTACTTATTCATAAGCGCAACCTATCCGGTGACTTTCATAATGAAAACATTGCTTTGTGATATCTACATGCATGTCTAGATGATCCTCTCGACAACCACTGCGTTTTTCCAAGAAAATGCATGTCTAAGACAAGCCATTGTCTGGTTAGGCTATCGTAAATTTCCGAATAAGACATTTGCTGATACGCCGACGAAGCAAACATCCGTCTTCGACGGCTTAATTGTCGAAGACTTATTAAGATACCGAATTCTGATTATCTTAGAAATTAAAAGTAATATTCGTAGGCATACAAAAGTTGACCTTGGTATTAACATGTTTGTTCATGTTTCACGGTTAACATCACATGCAGTTACAATGGCAAAATGCTCGCAAAAAAGTTGATGTCCATCATTTAAACCAATATCAAATTATCGAACTTTAAAAAAATTCTTCAATTCAAGATTACATTAGGTGTACAAGAAACTATTTTCTTATTATGTAAGCACTATTTCACAAGAATTTTGAATTCAAAAATCCATTTCGTATGCGTCCTCTCAACGACTGGTCATGTCTTCTCACAAAACAGATTACAAGCAAAGAAAGTCACAATTACAGATTGGCAGTCGAGGATTCTTGCCGCTTTCATCTATTGGTGTCAGTCATGTAATTTGAGAATCAATTTTAAGATTGAAAATACAGACTGAAACGAGTCGAAAATCTATTGAAGAATGTCATTATCATTTTAGCACCTATCCGTTATTCGCATTAACACAGAATTTGTAGGAACATTGTACAAATAGAAGTGCTAATCGATCTGCAAAACGTTCGTCCGATGTGTTGCGCTCAAATTGCTGAGGACATTTTTCTAATATATGAGCAGACGAACTGGCACTCCACAATATCTTTATCAGTCGCATGACCAAGTCACGATAAATACACGCAGAACAGCTAGTTATGTAGTCCTTCAGCTTGTTCAGCCATTCTAGATGTTTTCAGGTATTCCGAGCCCTTGTAGGTCGAAACGCAGTTTATGCGACAACAAAGGAAGTGCTGTACACAAATTGTCCTAGTCTGAGGGCATCTTTCTACGCTACTTTGTCCTGTTTTTCCTGTCAACTACCGTTGCTTTAATGTCGCTCTTGCGTAGATAATGGTTAATCGCGGATGTCTGAGTGGTCACTTTTTTATGAATGTAGTTGACCTAATTATTCGGGAGATTTGTTTTAATAACTTTTGCGATGAAGTAGTAGTTCTTCACGGTTTGCATTTTGGTCAGATAATGAATCTGAAATGAATGTGGATAGGGTAAATGAATGCAGCACAATGCATTGAGCAACAGTTTGCTTCATGGACAAAACACGGTTTTTTTAAAGCTGTTACCAAGAACGTTCCCGTTATACAAAGTTCCATCCAAGGCCTTCTTAAAGTTCGCTTTGTCAAGACTAGCATGACTAGATGCCAATCTCACTCATGCTAGCACATTTACTTGAGAGTTCACAAGGGTCGAAAGCCATGCATTCATAACCAAAATTTCGATTATCTCTCACCTCATTGTCTGATTCGACCAACACCTGGTCATATTCGCTAAGAGCGACAAGGAACATAATGGACGTGACATTCTCAAAACAATGGATCCATTTTCGTCGCTCGGATCTTTGGCCTCCAACATCTACCATTCGGAAAATGATTGAGTCCAAATCAAAGGGGTATTCGATGATGCCTGTAGTAGGGACTCGAACACGCAGGATGTCCTGTAGGGTGGGCATGTAATCGGACACAGCTATCCGATCAATACTGTCCAAGTAGCTGAAATTAAAAAAAATGTTGAAATATTTTGTTACCGTTGATATTACCTGTCATTACTATTTCAATTTGCTGTAAATACGAATACGAATGAAACACTACAGTAACAATATGCATTGACTTTTATATAGTAAATTCTGGGTGCTGCAATTATCCTAAAATGCCGAAGGTCTATAATGATAGCTTCTAATTCAATTTATATCATGATAATGTCGTTCTCTGTTTTAAATCGCATTAATTAATTTTGGTATCTCACAAATTTGATGAAAGATCTCGGAACATGCATATATCATGGTGAAGACGCCTTTGTTTGATACGACAATAGATGACTTTGGAAAGAACCAAGTTTGGGAATGTGAACATTGAAAATGTGGATTTTCTTGTGGCACACATATTTCGGTCTATATACTCAATCATAGATCATCAGATGATGCATTATCTGTCATGCTTATGCTTGATAAAATCTGCTAGTATAGATCGAAGTATGTCACAATGAATTTTTATTTTTAACTTTCATATAAACTACAGATCTGCTTCTCCAAAAACTTTATCTACTTTTAATTACACGTATTATGCACATCATGGTTTAATGTATTATGAACGTATGCAGTACATGAACTTGCAGAGTTACGTATAATTTCATTAAGGCCTTTATTTGACTGCAAATTATGCCGTGTGTTGAGGCCTTGCGGCAACAACCAATTGTAGTTTTCTGATTCAAAAATGACTTTCTGTTATTGATGATAAGCATAAATCATGAAATTAACCAATCATAGATCAGAAATATTTTTTCTGACTCTTTTCTCACGCTGTGAGGTACTACAGTATAGGTCTATAAAAAAACTTTCGATGCAAGGTTATTGGCTAGTAATTTTTTCTACTTTCAATTTACAGATACAGAATTCGATTCAAATAAGAAGCGGTGTATACTTCCTGCAACCTATTTTCTTCATCTTGCAAAAATTGTATTGTTCACTTGACTGTGACTTCTATGTTATGTTGTAGTGTTCGATTTTTGTTGAAACACAGGGACAGGGCGCCCCAGATGTAGCTTTACACACTTCTTATCAAATATTTTAATGCATACAATTATTGCAACCAAATTTTAATACAATACAAAAGAGATCAAGAGAATCTGTTAGATACCAGAGTCTTTTCGATTAAATGAAAATAACCTGAATAACAGACAATTAAAAAAAGGCCAATTTTTTCAAAAGATGGACGCTTTAACTTGAAACTTAATTTTTGATTGAAGTTGCTTCAATTTTTGGTACGAGTGCAGTAAATCCTTCAGAATCGTTCAGCGCAAATTCTCCGCGCCGTTGAACGAAAACTGGGCGATTTGGACGATCCAAAGTTAACGTTCAAACGAGTGTCGAGACCTTTATGGCCGCCAGCCTTTATCAGACGCTAAAGAAGTCGGTCAGTAGGCATCGAATCGTGGAGGAAACTGCCCGGAGTAAGGGCGGAGACGAGCATGAAAGCTTTGATCAAACCCCACAAAATTCAACTCTCACTCTCAACACCGGATCCCCACGAGCACAGTACAAACCTATCACTCAATACTGACAACGCTCCACTAACAACTCTCAACAACAACAACCGAATCCTGGGCGTCAACCTAGATACTCAACATACATATGGGTCATTCCACGACAATTCACCCAATGGCATGTGGCACTAAGTCTCAGAATTTGCTCATTTTTGGATATATGTTTCCTATGCCATAGAAAACACCAAATCTGAAATATTAGCTTCCAATTTTGAATATAGAGGGATCTAGAGCTATTTTTAGAAATTTATTTTTTTTCCAAATTTTCGAAATTCTCAAAATTTGAATTTATACACAGCTGTAACTTATTTCTGTATGTCGTTCGAAAATCGTGTTTTTTTTCAAAAAATGCCGAAGATGGCTGTTTTCAAGCAGGGCTAGCAGAGTAGGCATGCTTTGATCAATCGACATTGTACTTTTGAATAGTACAGTTTCTGCGCCTCTTAAGTTAAATGTTCAGGATCGATTTATCTTACTGTTATCTGAAGTAATCAATTACGTTTAGTAATTTCAGCTTTTCTAATGATGAGACATCATTCGCAATAAACCGTAGAAACGGAAACTGCATTAATTTCATGTTGTGATAGTGTAAATAGCCTTTGACTGACTTAGTATCGCAGAATGTTTTCTGAGCAAAGCCCACGAACCATTAATATTAATCTAGTAGACCCCAATAGATTACCAAATGCATTTTCGACAGAATTTCGAACTTCATTTTCTTGATCTTTTCCTGGTAGCAGCAACATTTTCCCAGGTATCACTGCTACCTTAATACTGATTGGTAAGCATAATCAGCCATGGATCTAATATGTAGGCTACCCTTCTGTATTTTTAAATGGTAGTGAGAATCGCTCATCTGCGTTTCACTCATCATATTCGAGATCGTTATGTACTTAGTGAACCGCCATTATTAAATCACACCTGAATACAATAGTTCAGACTTGTCATGTGGAAATGCAGGCTTGTTTAGGTAATATACATAGATTTTGCACGACGACGACTAGCTAACTGAATTTAATGAAATTTTGCATTGTAATTGAGCTACTGATTATTCCAAGTATTCACTTACGTGAATTGAAATTAAAACTTGAAGAATTCCGAATGAGTAGAATACGGACAAATATTTTAGGTACCATAATCAATATCTCATGTGAATCATTGATTACGTTACATTAACAATGGCTGTTGTTGGTCCCTCTGATTCATAAATCACTCATACAAATGTGAGCAAATTATTCGTGTTCATAGAAAAATTAAACCAGATCAATTTTTAAGCCTTTCATAAATCTGCACGCTATAGAAAGTAACTCATGATTATTGGTTTCATAAAATGAAAATAAGCTAAACGGATTCTACCCAGCCTTTCAAAAGTAATGCAAAATGTAATGCTTTTTCATATATTTGGTAATAAAAAGGCATACGAGTACATTTCATTATTGTCCATCTAACAATTCAATTACATTCTTGTCCATTAAGACCATGTGTTAGGGTTACATACAACCACATTAATGTGATTATCGCATAATCAATTTAGAATGCCATTGAAACACCTCCAAACGGATTGGAGTGGCTCCTCGTGATCAATATTTTCACAATATCATAATACTAAAACACCAATAGGCCTATTGTTTTCAACTTGAGGTTTACCCATCGACTGGTGTAATCAAAAATGCATTTTCTGCATGAAGAATCTTTCGATGCTAGCTGATGATCATGGTAATTCATAAATATAAGTCAGTCATCTGATATTGAAAGAGATTCTACATATTTCATACAACCAAGTCATCTTCCACCACAATCGAATTGTCTTGCATATCTTTTCTACACAATATTTTTCAACATCAACTTTGAAATAGTGTTTGTTACAAGTGCATTAGGCCTCTTCTCTGGTTTATTGCGAATGATGTCTCATCATTAGAAAAGCTGAAATTACTAAACGTAATTGATTACTTCAGAAAACAGTAAGATAAATCGATCCTGAACATTTAACTTTAGAAACGCAGAAACTTTACTATACAAAAGTACAATGTCGATTGATAAAGCATATCTACTCCAACAAAACTCGAACTGCGAAAGTCTTATCAGGCTCTATTACAATATATCAAAGTTTCACATATAATATCTATCATGGGGAATAATTTCTGACCGCACACCAACTTAACGTTTTCAAGTAATATTGTACTATAAAATGCCACTTCTCGATACTACCTATATAATATTGACATCATATATTGAAAAAATGTGCAAAATCAAAATTGGCCGATTTATACCACTAACTATCGGTTAGCTGATCAAATTTCTTCTACAAGTAATTGAGCATGTTTCTTAGTTTCAGCATCAATTTGGAGTCAAAACTGGCATACAGAAAAGAGCCCTGCTTGAAAACAGCCATCTTCGGAATTTTTTGAAAAAAAACACGATTTTCGAACGCCTGGTGTATCTCTCTGTATTCTGGTTACCGTTCAAGATCACAGATATACAGCAACACAATTATCATGGTTATTACGGGTGACAAGAATACAGAAAGTTGTGAGATTAGTTTAAATGTTTTGTGTTTTTTTCGAGGACCCTATTTTTTCACCATCTTTGGAGCCTTGTATCTACGTTCTACATGCCAGTTACCCTTTGAAATTCATACAGGAATTCCTTTGTACCAAACTAATGCCGCATGCAAAGTTTGGTTGAGTAAAGAACATACAGAAATAAGTTACAGCTGTGTATAAATTCAAATTTTGAGAATTTCAAAAATTTGGAAAAAAATAAATTTCTAAAAATAGCTCTAGATCCCGCTATATTCAAAATTGGAAGCTAATATTTCAGATTTGGTGTTTTCTATGGCATAGGAAACATATATCCAAAAATGAGCAAATTCTGAGACTTAGTGCCACAAAAATTTCCAAAAATTGAGTGAATCATCGTGGAATGACCCATGTACAACACACATCAACAACACTTGCGAAAAAGCAAAACACACACACATCATTTTCCCATGCCTCACTTCCACCATTGGGACAACAGCAAGAGCCCGTCGTGACCACCTACAAGGCCATCACACGTCCCCTCTTGGAATACACATATTCACAGTCGGTCACCAATCATCTCACAAACAAACATCGACAAACTACAAGCAATACAGAGCAAAGCACTCAGGATCGCCACAGAATGCACACGCGACACAAATACACAGCACCTACATGATGAACAGACGTCCTCCTCATTGCCGAGCACCCCACACTACAAACAAAACAGCTTTTAAACAAAGCAAAATGTCAATACCACCTCACGCAACAACCATCACCTCTTTCAATCATCCAACAAAAGCCCACAATTTTCAACGCAGGGAAGTACAATTCAACCCCATCCACAGTCATCCAACGCAACAACAAAACAGCTACTCAGGCTAAAACACACCCACCACGTCGGCACATACCTAACGCAAAGGCAAAACAACAAAGTCATTGACGCAATCCCACCACAGTTCACAAATTAGAACAAACACTCAACAGACGCACACGCGGAACACGGCCAAAACTCCGCAACACCAAATCATCCTTCGTAAAAGAATACTTGCACAATAAAAACCCCTCTATCCACTCTTCCCCCCTTTTGTAAATCTCAACCGCACAAAACAGAACACCAGTCCCCTTCTTTTGCACACACAGACATTGCTCACATCATGGGACCTGTGGGTTGTCCCCCGTCAGGTGCGTGGAGCTCATCTGCCCGCCCAACACCTGGACCCCCTCCCAATAGCAGGGATGGGGTGGGTTGGCAACACCACCATGAAAGCTTTGAGAAACTTTGCACGTGAGCATGTCTCGAAGACGATGATGGCCATGTTGAGACAAGGTGATCCCTTATATGTTTTTCAGGTTAGAGACTTCCCACAACTTTTGATCGATCAATTTAAAGCACAATTCGCTACATTTGCACTTTTTGATCCCTTTTAATTATTTTTGGTTAGGCTGTTTTTGAAGAATTTCCGTTTTGGATAAATGCAAGAGGTCATACTCAAGCAAAGATAAACATAAATATTAAGAATATGAGATCACTAAATGTCATTCAAATAGAAAGGGATTATTCATGCCAAATAGATCAATGAAAAGGCTACAAACAAAAATTTAATTTTTAGTTGAGGCTGCCGTCTTCTAAAAAATGTTGCCTTCTTTTATATGGCTTCAGTCATGTTATTTTCATGCAATAGAAATGATTCTGCTATCTTAAGATACATTGATCACTATTATATTATGTGAAAATTTGGTGTTAATAAACTCATACTGACATGCATTTTAAGTTTATTCAATAAACAAGTTGTAAAGCAGCATCTGGGACAACCCCTATGTCTGGAGACAAAAAGCACCGGTAAACAAACGACTCATTCATTCACGTCGGTCTCTCGCTAGTTAAGAATCTGAATGTACCAACCTACAGTATCATTACTTTCTTATCATGATCTATCAATTTTCATTCAGTGGTTTGCGTATATAGCTGAATCAGACACGTTGACTATCACTTGAAGAGTAGAGTTTAACCATCTGAATGTAAATTATCAATAAAAAAGAGACGAAGCATTTCTCACATAAGAAATGTTTTGAAGTCCTATCAAATAAAGATGCTAAGTAAGCTCACAAAAGACAATGAGCAAAATGCTATGGGTTCTGAACACATTCTCATTTAAATTATAGCAGGATGGAGGCCTCCGCAAGTGCTGTTGTCCTACATTGAATGCTTAATTTTCTTGGCTGCCTTGACTTGATACAAATCTTAACCGATGACTTTACATGTGCTCAAGTTGTGACGCCGACCTTGAGTGAGCCATGTGTTCATTTTTAAAAATCAACATTTTTGCTTCTTTTGAAGGATCCTGATACTTCATTCCATCTTTTCTCCATTACTTCCGATACATGGTAAGAACACAGCGTGATAAATTAAAATTCATTTGTTATGAATAATTTCTGATTAACCGAAATAATTAAATGAAAACTTTGCATGTATAGGCCTTGGCACTTTGACTTGAAACATGACTTTCACTTCCGATGAATGCAAATTGCTCGCTATAGACCTATTCGCAGTTGCAAGGCTTCTGCCGACCTTCTGACCTGAGTTACCAGTAGATAAGAGGTCATCTGCCAACCATCAGTTGGATTTGTCACGTGTGGGAAATGATGAACAGAATGTATGATTAAATTGCAGCATTAAATAAGTTAGTATGACTACACAATGCGCGCATTACATTGCTGGTACACTCCATGCTAAATTTCCAAAAGAACTGCGACCTTGAAGGTTCGAAATAATGGACCGTCACTTCTACGGCCCTACTAGACCTGACGATGCGAAATATCATCGGTGTATTGTTTTCCTTCGAGACCCGTATGATATATAGATCTGTTTTAACATTTATTGACGTTTTGTGCCTTTGTTCATGATTACCGGGTAAAGATAAGAAAATACTACTTGCAATCATAAATCGTGGTTATCAAAGGCCGATATTTGTGAGTATTAATTCATAAATATCTTATTTATTCTGTGTAGGCCTTCCGGTTAATATGATAGTGCAAATAATTTTCAGGTCAACCGATACTTGCACCGAAATAATAGCATAAAATTTTGAATATTATACAATATTTACGCAGCTTTTACATTTAATTTTTGAAAAATTTCATTGACATTCGTTACCTACCATCCTTAAAGAAGGATCTTAGGCTCGATCCTCTCAGCTTAGTGAGTTAACATCACTACAATAAGGGCATGTTCGACTGAAGTAAAAATTGTGTAATCATTATAACTGTTTGCTCCAAAGACACCGCCATATTAAAGGCGACGACAGAATCCAGTCTTTCACTGAAAATATGACTGGATAACAGCTCGTTGCACCCTCTAACTCCTATCTACATTCCTAAAAACATGCAACAAAAATCTACATCTACTTATCAAACGATCGCATTATCACTTACGCTCCTTGAAACAGTCTACTATTCGTCTATAACATCCGGTTTGTATACACTAATCTGGAGCTAAACATATGCAGATGATAATTGCAAGACAGGAGGTCATCATCTATCCAGAGTTATTCACAGTTCAGCAAGCTGCAGAAAATCGTGACTTACTACTTGGCAGAGTCCGTCAGTTGAAACTCCCGCCGCCGATCGTAACACTCTCGAATACCTTCATCCTCCCACAGAGCCTTTATGGCCACTACATGATCAGGCTCAAACGTTGTTATTGATTCGTAGTCCACGTCCTTTAGCTGATTGCCATATCGCTGTGGATAGAAAGTTCAGATGAAATGATTCCTAATAATCAAATAACGCAATAATTGTTGAACAAACATATATTCAGTCATAAGTTGAATGTCTTGCATCAACAATGCTTGATGTTTAGTGTTAACCAAAAGTCTCGCATTTCATTTAATAAAGTGACAACAAGGAAATGTCATCTCTTAAGATTGCAATATCTGTCAATAACTTCAAACCGTTTGGTTGTGTGTCACAGTCGCTCTCACATCTGTGCGCTAGTATTTGTTGTAACATCGCTTTTCGGTGGAGCTTTCGGAGAATTTTTACATTGTCTGGTGCGTTTTCTTTTTTGCTATTGATTCTGTTGGATTTATTTTCCCTACTATCATATTTTTGGGCGTATCAAGGCTTTTTTGTATAGTCTGGTTTATCATCAGTGAATTGATATCACTCCGTGGTTAGTCAATCTTTTGCGAATTGGTAATTCTCGACTGGATTTCCGCAGTGTCCCTCTTTCGTGATCTCTTTCTCTTCTTATTATTGTAAGACTGGTATTGTCAGTCAATCAAAAGTTTGTCAGCTGATCTTATCGCAAGGTATAAAACCTCCCCCTGTCGAAGCGTCCACGGATTATTGATTTTTTATGACGTTTTTCAAGGTCGTTTTACGTTGTTATCTATATTTAGCATCGCTTGTAAGTGAACCTGTTAATCGTTTCCTATTGTATCATCAATCCAATACGTTTGTCTATGGATTCCGTGAGCAAGTTGATATCTATGTCTGCAGCAGAACTCCAGCGTAGGAAAGCTAATATTACAAAACAAGATCTACTAGATGTTCTCGTCCATCTGAAAAATCAACCAGAATCTCATGAAACCTTAAAAAAAGATGACATAATATCGACAATTGAATTTAAAATTAATGAGACAATGAAATCTCATCTGTCGACTATTTCATCATTGCTCAATGACCACATTGAACTAAAAAGAAAATATGATGATCTGGAGAAAAATTTCTTAACTTCAGCAGCTCGAATGGACGACCGCGTTAGTGAAATAACAGGAGAATTACAACAGCGTATGAAAAAAATGAATAATCTCATCGTGTTTGGTGTTCCTGAAGTTATGAGTGGAAGTATTGATGAGAGAATGCAAAACGACAGCAACACGTTTTTTGATATCTTGAAAGAAATAGGTGTAAATGATAGCGAAGTCGACTCAGTATCGAGGATTGGTCGCTCTGAAATTGGAAAGGTGCGTCCTCTGAAAATTGTTGCAAATCTTCCAAATTTCAACAATTAATCCTTCGAAATGTCCGAAAATTGCGAAATTCTGTGACTTATCAGAAAGTATTCATCAATCAGGATCTTGCGCAAATCCAGCGATGGCAAAAGAAGAAATCAAGACTTGAGAGGAAGCAGATTAGCAATACTTCTGCCCATGCTGACAACGCAGTAACAGTCCCTAATTGTACATATAATGTCACCCGTGCACTTGATAAAAATTTTCATTAGCATCTTTTAATTCTTCGTCTCCTCATTTTTGTCAGAAATTTGATTCTCTACCAATAATCTCTTTGACAAATATTCAGTCTTTGTTGCCAAAAATTAATGAACTTGCGGTCCTTGCTTCGTTGGTGAAACAAGATGTCATTTGTTTAACCGAGACTTGGTTGCACACCGGGATTGACAGTTCACTGCTACATATTCCTGGATATAATATCTACAGGAATGATCGCGTAGGGCGGAGAGGTGGGGGAACAGCTATTTATGTAGAGGGCGATCTTCCGGTGTCTGTATGTGATAACTATCCGCCATTATCTTGTTCTCTGACTTATTGAAATCTTTAGTGTACATGATATGTCTGTACGTTCCTCCAGCATGCAATGCTGTGGAAATGAGCGACATTTTTGATTTTCTTTCTGACACGGTTGACTTCTTATCTTCATGTAAACCATCCCACGAATTTGTGATGGTTGGTGATTTGAATAATTTTGATTGTAAAAAGATTACCAATAATTTAAATCTCATTGACATCATCACTAACCCCACGAGAAAAGATAGTTTTCTTGATCATATTTTTGTGAGCGACGAGCTCGTCGACTTTTATTCACCTAATAATGTTGCATACAATTCACCAGTTGGTAATGCAGATCATTTATTTATTACTTGTCGTCCTTCTTCACATGTATCTAATAACATTACATTTTCTGTTCGCCATGTGTATGACTTTCGTCAATCAAATATCCAAATTTTACGCGAAGAGGTTGAAAATTTGCTGGTCTGAACTCTATAATGTTACTGATGTAGATGATAAGTGGACTTTTTTTCACGAACATTCAACAGCGCATGTAAATAAGTATATTCCGAAAAAAATGTGTCGCTATGTCATCAAAAGACAAAGAGTGGCTAACCCCACTAACCAAACATTTGATAAACGAGCGATGGAGAGCTTACAGGGAACGAAACTGGCCAAAATATCAACATTTGAAATTGAAAGTAAAAGTCGAAATTACCAAATGCAAGACAATTTGGGACAATAAAATTCTGCAAAAATCACAAGGACCCTGGGGTTTGCTTAATTCCTTTACCGGTAAGCAAAAGAAACCATTTGATGCATTTATTAATTCAAACGGTGGCATAAACAACACAGTTGTCATGATTGCGGATGAATTTTGCTCTGCACAAAATTTTCCGACAACAACTCATGTCGACCAAATTACTGATGATGATTGGCAGATCGACATAACTGTCGCCGATGTGTGTGAGGCTTTATCATCTACCAAGACAAATAAATCTTCTGGCGATGACTGCATTCCCTCAATAATATACAAAAATCTATCCAACATTATAGCTGTTCCATTGACTGACATTTTCCAAACATCTGTAAAGGCAAGAAGGTTCCCAAAAGAGTGGAAAAGAGGCATTATAACACCGGTTCCAAAAGAAAATCCCATCAGAGTCAATAAACTGCGGCCTATTTGTCAAACCAACTTGTGCTCCAAGATGCTCGAACGATTTGTCCTCAATCAAATGTATGAAAGTCTCTTAATGCTCTACGGTCCCGAACAGCACGGCTTCCGCAAAAACGGCTCCACAACCACTGCCCTCATCACTATTTTGAACGAATTGTATATGAATTTTGATAACTCATCTTGTTACGGTTCTATTCTATTAACATGCGATTTTGAAAAGGCGTTCGACAAGTTAAACCAAACTTTGTTATTAAAAAAGTTTCTGAATAAAAGTGTACCTGCTGGATTCATCCTATGGCTCAAAGACTATTTCCATGAAAGAACCTCTTGTGTACGCTTGAACGGAATTTGCTCTAACAATTTCAATATCGTTTCTGGAATCCCTCAGGGAACAGTGTTAGCTCCGTTTATTTTTGCCTCCTTTGGAGATTGTAATTGCTCTCTATTTCCGAGCGTGCGTTGTGTCAAATACGCGGATGACCTGACCTTAATTGTACCTGTAATGGATCCTGATGTTTCTTCTGTCAACTTGTTGATAAAGCAAATTACCGATAATTTGGACGCTTGGTGCATTTGCAATGATATGTATTTAAATGTTGCTAAGTCTAAAGCTGCTCTTTGTTTAAAAAATGCTCGTTTGAGAGATCCAGCTCTGTATGATTTCCCCTTAAAGATTGTACAATCCGTAAAAATTTTGGGTGTCTCTATTACAGAAGATCTGAAATGGAATATGCACATTGAAAGTACTTTAAAAACAGTCAACAAGCGCTTTTATGTTTTCAAATGCCTTCGACCATATTCAAATTTTCATGATTTGCATTTTACGGCCTATATTCGTTCTGTAATTGAATATTCGTGTCCCGCTTTTGTTTTTTTGAAAAAATCATTGTCTCTGCGTTTAATGAAGATTGACAAGAGAGCTCATTACATAATTTTTAGGAACGACGCCAAAACATGTACCTGTGCTCCAAACGAAATTGAAAAACGGCGACAAAAACTAAGCAAAGATTTGTACTTGCGAGCCGAGAGATTCAAGCCATTGCCTACATGTCATGATCCCGAGAAGATTACTGTATACTGGAGTCCCTCTAATTCCTTTGTGCAGGACCGACGTGCTTCAGAAGTCTTTCTTTCCTTTCACTGCAACTTTATTAACTCATCGTTAATCATTGCTTTCTTTGCTTCATGATGTATATATTTGCTCTTATGAATGTGTGACCACCATTTTGTGTGAACTATGATTTTCAATTTTGAATAAAACACTTCTATTCTATTATATTCTTCTGTGCGTTGAAAGACATTGCTGAAGGCTACGTCGAAAACTTGGGTTCTACAACTTTCTTTTTTATCTCTATCTTGAATAATAACGTTCAAAGAAAAAAAACGCGGATATTTTCATTCATCTTACTATCCCGACCGATGGCTTAAAGGAGATATCTTAGGAGAATTATCATTTTTTATTTTCATTATTTTTAGTAGTTGAAGTAGTGGTAGAAGTGACGTTGGTCACATAATTATTTCTCAATTATTCCAATACTTTATTAACTGAAGCATCCTAATCAAAGTGGATTCAAATAAAGAAATACATGCACATGCAGCATTTTCCATGTGTAGTCTTAGTTGCTGTGTGCAGCATTAGTTCAATTATGTTCTATGAAGTGCAGTGTCATTATTGTTTTATTTTTAACTCCATTATTCATGATTTCCGGAAACTGTCGGTGATTATTGTCCTTTTCTAAATTTAGTGCAAGGATGTCTTCAGTACATGACGCGTCTGTGTTGAACCTGTGAATTCCTGGAATATTCTATGGAACTTAGTGGAATTTCAAAACACGATTACTTACATAAATGCTGTGAAATTGAGCTGTCAAGTTCATAGTCAGCTTCGAATAAGCAAAGAAACAACATGCCTAACCTGACACAATGAAGTCGCCATTGAAGTGAAGAAAGGGAAATATTGAATGATATAAATTATTATTAGATAAATTGCACATGTCTGTGGTGCAAATTGTCTTTGGAAACATATGCATCACAAAACATCCAACTGTAATGATTTAATGCTTATTTCACTATTTCCATGCTCCAGTCACAATCACAATCCTTATATTCGTAATTCATTGTAAGCGATCCTTCCAACATCTCTCTAAAAGCTTCTACAAGAGATTTTGTGACTTATTCTTTAACTATCGACAATGCCCTTGATTTTCAAGCGCTGATAGTTCTTTTAAATGAATTATCTTCTGGAACATAGAAAACACTAGTATCAAGATATAAAGCACCCTTGGACACTTATCAAGAACTCACAGTTTCCTTTCGCTAGGCTTTTACGACTTATTGTCTACATTAATTTTTCATGCATTTCTGCTACATTATCTTGCTGCCATTATAACTACATGTCGCGATAATAAATGGCACAGATCAGAGGCTCATGACTCATGTCCATATCGCATGTGTTGATGTTTTTGTGCTATAGATCCACAGTTCCAAAAAAATCAAATAGCCTCATCAATGATTATGTCATCAATAGATTATGGACCGCATTAAAATTAGGCCTATATTTTGATTTCACTTTTTCTTGAGTTGCGACAGTTTGGAACAATGCTTCTGAAGTTTCGAGATGATTCAGTTCTGGAATTATTTCAAGCGTCAAAATAATGCGACCATTAATTTCTGATATGCTTCATAGTTTAGACAAAAATGAATATGTTCCACGATTAATACGTTTGCCGACTTGTTGAATAACTGGTTGAAAAAGGTTCCCAAGCAACAGAAATTCCTCTTGTGTACTGATGCCTTTAACAAGATATTGCACAGCAGTGACGCATCCAAGATGATGTACGTGCTGAAATCGGAGCTGGTGAAAATATATTATTTCTAGAAGTCCATGTTTGTATTTGCGTTTGTAAATTATTGAGCTCATAATTGATCTTTGATGTAAATTGAACTTTTCGAAAAAGCAAATAAGCAATCTCTAGGAGTACAAAAGAATGCTTGAATTTATCAAATTTCAAGCTACCTGCAATCTGTAAAACACCGCAGCTGAAATCTCTTAATTCTGGTTTCTCCTTGGTTGAAAAGATCGCTATAATTGTGTTCATGCTAATACACTGCTAGTGCTGTATATTTGATGTTGTGCTTATTTGATGCATCAATTGCAATCAGGTCAGGTTTATATCTACAGGGTGGGCGGAAATTAGATGCTTAATAGAAAATGCCTCTATTTTTGGTGCTATTAGTCAGTTTTATCTACCTTTCCTGGAGAATGTGTACTACGTTAGGGAGTTATTATCGCCAAAGTTTTATTCGAAAATATGCTGTACTTTTTTATTATGGCCTTGTGAAAAAAAAGTTCATTTTTTCGAGAAATACTTTTTATAAATTATTTATAAAATCGATATTCGTCATTCAAGAAAAAATAGATTCCATGTGAATACTTTATTCAAAGAAGGTGCACATACTCACGAATTTGGTAACTCAAAACTCGATGTGTGATCCGCCTCTTTGGACGAGAGTCTGAAGACGTTGACGTCCAGTGTCTGCGGTTTTGTTCGATAGACCTCTTCTTTGGTCCAACCCCGAAGGAAGAAGTCACACGGCGTCAGATCAGGACTCCTAGCCGGCCACTCAAGTGGCCCTCGACGGCCTAGCCAGCGCCCAGGAAAGTGCTCACTGAGCCACTCACGGACAGTCAGGGCAAAGTGTGGAGGAGCACCATCTTGCATGAAGATAACATCATGAATGTTGTTCCAAGTGCTGATAATCGGACAGACGTCGTTCTGCAACATCGCGAGGTACCGCTTGGCATTCATGGTGTTGCGCAGAAGTACCGGACCCACAATCCGATCCGCAGTCATGCCGCACCACACCGTCACACTTGGTCGTGCCTGCAGCTTCTCAGTGGTAACTCGAGGATCCTCTCCCGCCCAATAGTGACAATTGTGGCGGTTGACGAAGCCACCGACGTGGAACACGGCCTCGTCGCTCCAGATGATGTTGCGGAAAAGTCCGGGCCATTCCGTGTGCCAGGAGAGCATGGATTCCCCAAAGTGCAGCCGAATGTCAGTCTTCAGCAGAAAGCGATTGGCAGTAGTGTGGCTTCCACGCTCGCCATTCAAGCTCCTTCTTCAGCACAGTTCGCACTGTGTAGCGGGACAGTCACTTTCTCGAGCTCCGTGGCGGGTTGACTTTCCTGGGCTCCTTAAGAACATCTCCTCGACCATCTGCACAGATTCCGGCAAGTTGGATGTTGAGCAACGTCCGCTTCTGTGTGCATCTGCTACTGAGCCGGTCGCCATGAGCTTAGAATGACAGTTCTTGATTGTTCTGGCATCCACTTGAGCATGCGATCCATACACCGATCGCCACCATCTTTGTACGGCTATGACAGATTGCCACACTTCGTACCTAGCCGCTAATTGTGCACGCTCCGTCAACGTGTAGCGCTCAGCCATAACAAACGCACTGGTATGACAAAATCAATCCAATAGACTTTTGCAAAATCAATCCTTTTGTTCTTAATAATTCGATTTGCAATCACTGACTGGGTTCAAGTTGCAACCGTCGAAAGGGTTGCAAATGAATCGTCATCACTAGTCATAAATGCACAGAACAGAAAATGGTGTGGATGATTAATCGATTAACTTAATCTTAAAGTCATCTAGAAGAGAAAGTACAGCATACTTTCGAATGAAACTTTGGCGATAATAACTCCCTAACGTAGTACACATTCTCCATGAAAGGTAGATAAAACTGACTAATAGCACCAAAAATAGAGGCATTTTCTATTAAGCATCTAATTTCCGTCCACCCTGTATATTTACTTACAGTATTCACATGTATATCGAGTTGAATAGGCGCTTTGATGTTTTGTTATCTAATCTCCGCACCGCCGGTTGCATCTTTTACGCAACTTGAGGTAGCTATGGCTCCTGGGGAAGATCTGGTGACTGGAGAGTTGTTCCATTGACTGCAGGCAAAGATGGCACAATGGGATTCCTTTTGGATGCACGTAAGTCCTAGAGCACGTGCTTGATGGCTGTGTCTGGGGTAGCTACACTTTTGTCTGGTTACTTGGTGTCATGGTTGGTTCTTGTTGGGTTCCTGGCTCCTATGAGCTGGTGCTTCTGACTGAGGGAGACACCTCTGTAACTGGGAATGTGTCATTGAGACGCCGGAGTCGGCGCTAATGAGCAGTGAGCACAGCTCTGATAATGTGAAGGGTTGTTGGCAGGGTTGCTATCGCTGGAAGTCATCATGACACCGCTGCAAAAGGGATTAAGGAGCTTAATGGGGACCCTTCCACAATAGCTGTTCCTTGTCGGCTTTATGGAGTGTCCCTGTGCACCTGCATCCATTATAACATGTCAGGGACTCCAAGGGTGTTGCAGGGCGGCTGCTAGTTTGGTGCTTGGTGGATTGGAATAGATTATTGCTACTCTGGGTCCCACTCCGTAACTTTTGCGTATCGTATTGACTATATGCTTTGATGTTTTATGATGCAATCTCCGCTGCTCCTCAGGAATCATCTGGATACACCACTGGCTCACATAATAAAGCCATTTAGTCTACGTTCTGCATAGTGATGCGATAGGCTAACACACTTTTTGGAATAGCTGTAATATGATTTGGTATTTGAATGTATATTGATAAGATATTGAAGGCGCTCGCTAATGTAGGCCATCAACACTGCGTCCATTTAGTTCTTCAAATTTCAGTGGAAGCTGCTGCCTTCGATATTTTTATCCAATTAACTTGAAGCACTCTTTATGATATGTCGATTTCGATACGCTTGTGAATGCATGTCTGCAACCAACATTCAAATTTTCTGCGAAAATCAAGGAAATATTGCCACTTAATTGACAGTTACGCTGACTTAATTGATAATAAGATTGACAAGCTTTGTAATCCAGTTCCTCACTAGTATAGGACTGATATGAATCTGCATTCACTTAAGCAGGTAATTCAACTTGTCGATGTCCCAAAGAAAGATGTAGAAATTCAATGTTAAATGATGTAAACTCCACTGAATCAGTGTTGGTCAGAAAAAAAATTCACAATGTCACCTGGAAATTTATCAGTTCATTCTAAACATTATGCCAGAAGATATTAGCGCCATAATGACCATAAACAAAATATGTTACACTATATTCGAGGGACACGAATTGGCGACAAAGCAAGACATTTCTATTTTTACCGTAATTGATCCACATTTTCCCTACGATTGACAACACTCCTGTTACGAAGCATGATACAATGAAATAACATTGCAATAATGCATACAATTTCAAATCAAACATAGAAATTTCCACTGTAATAAAAAGTCAGCTTACAGTCAATTCTCCACGCCTTGAGAGTTATGTACTCATTTTACCTTGCTTGTGTACGAGTTCGTTTTACCTCACTTTAAGAAAGCTCATCTCATTTTTAAGTTCTTGAGGCCTACAAGAGAGTTTCGCTGCAATCACCTGATTCACCAGCTGTCGCGATTGACAGAGCAATTTCAGTGGCAGAGCTACAGACTTGCTGAATGACTGGAAATTGTCTTTGATAACATGTTATCAGCAAACGTTTATCCAGTAGAACTTATGGAAATTTGATGAGAGATAAGTAACAGCACGATTGACAACGAATGAGAGAATGTGAAAATCTTAGCATGACAGAGCAAGAGAAAATGTGCAGGAAACGACATCCGCTTTCTCTGACACTAACGGTGCATTTACATCAATGCCAACATTTATCTAGCTGAGCAATAGTGAAATCACTGGTAAGCACTAGCCGCTCAATTTCGGTCTGAATCACAACCATAGATCTGCTCTTTCGAATGGTATCACTCGAACCATCGTTGGTCTCTAAAAATGCTGACCAGATGGCTCGCGGTCTGCCAACCCGTCAGTCTCTTGAACAACCACTTCGTAAATATTTTCAAGGGATAATATCAACAACAGAATACTGTAAACCTCCCACAACTTTCGCACCATCTCCATAATAAGACCAATTCGTGTCCTCCCGTGAGTATAAAGAAGCACCAAAGTAGTAGTCCAAGACATCAAAAGCCTCATTCTTGATTATATGGAGACAAGAATAGCTATTGGTAGTCAGCTGAGTATCAAAAACTCCAAAATTCACTTAAGTGCTTTTGATACTTAGATGACCACCAAAAGCTATCATCCTCTCCACATAATAGAGAATGAGCAGTAACGGGGGATTTTTCATTGAATCAAAAGCCTCTAAGGAACTGAGAATTATCTATTTACAATTGATTTCAGAAAATGAAAATTAATTTTTTCCATGTTGCATTCGAGAGCATCTGAAAGAATTTGTGTATTGAAAGAATGTGCTGGGGACGCTAACGAGTCCTCTAAAAGTGGATGCTATTCCTCTATTTGAGTGACTGTCAGTCATAGAAATCTGTCTTAATATAGCCTATTTGGGTTTCCAAACCTAATTTTCCTTAAGCTGCTACATAATATCAAGCAGCTTAGTTACAGTAGATTGTGTATAATATCAAGTTACTCAGCAACGACTGATTCTCTTTCTATTGACGTCAAATTTCATGTCAGATTGTCAGTCATATTAATGACCAGCAGAGGGTAGGCTAAGAGAGTACAATGCAAAAGTACAACGAAATGCCCGAGAGCACCCTTCCCGAAGGGACGCCATAACAGTCTGCTCATGACGGGGGCATTGTCGACAGATGGTCTTGCGATCACACAGGTTGTCAGGCGAGCCAAAATAAAAAACAAGATTTCTCAATAACCATTGAACTATGGTTCCGATATAAATCACGCGTAGCGAATAGATGAATAAATTAGAACTTACTTCATGCGTTGAATTGCTGTAGGCGACCTTGAGGTTCTCCATAGCTCGGACAAGGGAAAGGATGGCCATGTAGATATTCTGGTAAACGAGTTTAATGAAGGAACGTTTGTCGTCATCGGAATAGCCCGCGCCGTGGATGATACGCATCTGTTTGATAAATGTCGACTTGCCTGATTCACCGGTACCTAGTGAGAAACGATGTAGAAATAGATAAATAGCCATAAAAGGAATCTGGTAAATATGGTCGATGTACGAGTATTAGCTAAACAAGAAAACGAAAAAAAATTTGGCTCAAATCATCGCGGACATTACGAACACTTCTTGCTTAGTAGCCGTAATCAGTATACTATGTAGGCCTACTTGTAACAGTCAGCAATGCCGATGAAAATGAACCGCCACCTGAACTGCATAAACAAATGATGAAATGCGCTTTTAGCTCGAGAATTCGGAGCACCAATATCGGGGCAGAATGAAAATAGAATATTAGACAGGGTTCACACAGACTCAGCATCTTAAAATTTGCGAGTTTCGAGCCTATAGTCTGTACGAACATTGATCTGAGAAATACTCGTAAATCATAACACAATTAAAGCTGGTCATACATTTGACGATCCAATATCACTAGTTTCGAATATTTGACTATATATTTTATTTCGCAGCATTACATTTCTTTATGCAAAAAACGCGTCAATATAGGTGCGAAACATGATATTGCAAGAAATTTAATTAACCAGCATAATAAGTTCCACTGCAATGGCTGGAGCTTTAGATCTGCTTTAGAACACCAATGCGAAATAGGAAATGTGCAACCATGCATAACTCATTGTCATATGATGTTCAGCAGAAAGGGAAGGTAGGTTCTTGTAAAGTAAAAGACGCTAGATACGTTTTTCAATAAAAATTCAGCAGAATCGGATTAATCTTGGATAGAATAAGATAAAACCGGAGTGTGAACAAAAATCTGAAGGAAAATTGATTTTTCGATTTTTGCTTACACAACACTTGCTGTACTGAGCAAATAACACAACGTTTTCAATGGCATCCGCTTCTAAACATGCTTTTTGTTATTCCAGATATCATCAACCTCCTAGGTAAGTGTTCTATGTAAATGTCAAAACTGACAATTCGCAAAATCAGTGAGGAAATTCAAATATATATATGCACACATTGTACATAGACATCCGCTAATGCGATTGCAATCACCATGCAATGTGGTACTTTCATGAATCATGTGATATATGATAGAAAGTGTAGATAAAAATTTTTATCACTTACTTAAACGGTTGATAATAGCCAAATGTGATGAATGTGAATAACCACAGCGATGAAGCGATCTATAAAATGTCAGACGAGGCCGCAGGCGAGACAGACATTTCGGCCATACCGCTGAAGCTTATGAAATTATGTGACAATTACTTCTACGTAAATTTCTATACCGCCTCAAATCGATATCGCTTTCAATTGAAGCTTGGGAATGAATGTGCTAGAGATGGCATGATGTCGCCGTATGTTGAACAAAAAAAACAGAGAAGTATACTTAAAATCATTTTAAGCGCTGCAATGGCGTTATAACGAAGCGCTATCGACGGGAAAGTCAGGAATTTTTCATAAGAAGAACCTCATCACTTACACAAGATAACAGACACCATCGAAAATAATGCTCAGTATTTCATACTCGAACAAACATAGGAGCATTCGCGAAAAAGTGGACATTTGCCACATTATAGATGCTTGCAATACATTGTCGAATTAATTTCCTTCAACTTCCATGGAAATATGTCCCTTGGAATCATGGATGCTGATGCGAAGTTTCCACATTCCTATAAATACTGCAATAAAAGTCGAATGAATATGGCCCACCTAAATCTAAGATGATAGAAGTAGAATTGTTTGAGCTAAAGTAAGAGGCTACTTTTGTATTAACTTACAACAATTGACATGTCTCCTAAATAAACTCAAACATAAGTACAGCTATGGAGTTGCAATATATTCTTGTCATTAAATCGATGCATCAATTGTACCGCTAGTTTTATTGTTATTTTCATGACATTTTCAAGGAATCATCGCCATTTAATATAACCATACAATCTTCGTTCAATGCACTCACGTTGAAATAGAATCAACACGTCATCAGCTCCGGTGGAATTCTTGAAATGATCAGTCGCCTGCATTAATTGTTGTGAGTGAAGTTATTGTTTACTCATGACTGACATTCTTAGAGCGATAAACCGATGAAACGAAGTCATGGTACGAAAACATTTACCACAATAAACACTTTCGGTGCTTTCATCTTATAATTTGGATCAGGCTGATTGAAGTTATCATGTTTTATTTATATACATTTTTTAGAAGTAAATCAAAAAATTGCTGTAATAGTTGATTTTGCAAGTATAGTCATGGTGGGGAGTTACAGGGTACCTTACAATTCACCGTGCCATAATACTTTATAGTCGCCAGAAATTTTTTAACTTTCGACAGTTCAAACCATCGACAGTTGTGGTAATAAAGTCAGACCTTGTCAGTTTCTAAAGGATATCAAATACGTGCGCAGATGGCAGTAGATTTGATGAAATGCCGCATTTCGACAATATGATAGAAATCACAGAAATCATCAGAGGGGCAATTTAGATTTTGCTTGTGAGAGACGATTCACCCAGGATCATTTAGAAAATTTGTTCTATGTTGTCAAGGGGTTAATGTCTAACTATCCGCTCAACCGAAAGGAAATTGACCGATTAGACGCAAAAATGACCTGATGAATATGCTGGAAATATTTTTATTCAGTTTGTTGGTTTCGCTTGCATACTAATTCATTTTCGATTGAGCCACTTTTAGCCTTCGATTGCCCTGGCAACACATAGGCGATGACAACTGTGAATACGCTACATATTCAATTCGACACATCGCCAGACCGTCCATAGTTGAAAATATGCTAGATGATATTGAAATATCATGCATTGCCATTAATCAGTCGAACCGAATCAACACAGCTTTCTTGGTGCCACTCCCAATGTCACATGAGGCAATGTCACATGAGGTTTAGAATGCCTGCACAATGCGTCTAAAAACATGTTTTTTGTTTTCAGATTGCAGCGATGCTCTATCACTGCAAGGACAGTGGACCTCCAATTTTGCAAAGTCTAAGGATAGCAGAGTTTCTAAAGAAGCATTATGGAGATCAACAGTATGTAGAGTAGCTCGCTTGCTGATCGACTAATTGCAAAGTTCCATGACAAGTCGATGGTAATCGTATTGTTCATCTAAGGAAGGAGATAAGAGGTGAAATCTTGTTATTTGATTACTGGCATCCTAATATTGCAATGCAACAAAATTACCCACCCCCAATGTCATTAAAATATAGCCTTCACTGAAGGTGCTATACAGGTTTTAATATGGCCTTTGCATTTACACCAGATGATGACCTTAAGCATCGGAAGCCCTATTATCTCGCATTGCCAAGAGATTGATCATAGATATTGATCAAAGATATTGATGGTGAAAGTCTAAGTCACCTGTTTCAATTTCAATGAGAATACGCCTTGTAGTTGAATTTCTCTATTATTACGAATACATCTGCCGGTCGTTCCAGAGATCGCTCATTAGTTAATGACGCCCTCAATCACTAACGAATTTCGTTCCAGAGATCGCTCTCTTAATGATGCCTCAATGAGGCATCTCTAAATTCGTTCAGAAGACGTATCACAAAGGCATCATAAACACATTGATCTAGTGACAGCCATCAGGCAGTCTTTAGAGCATCACTATTTCCTTGTGTATCGTTCAACAAAGTTTGCAATGGCGAATATGACCGAAGTTGTGTTGGATTATCACTCGTCAAGATGCTACAGAGAAAGATATTCTCCTTTAGAGATAGGCCATCTGTCCGAAGAGACAATGCGCTCTGTTTACCGGTTCAATGGCGTAGAAATGCCCAAAATTGCCAATGATCTACAACCCTTCATAAATCAGAACTATGAAAATACAACGTTGCGAGGGAAGCGATTGTCCACAATTGAGCAAGTCATTAATGCAATGAAATTCTATGGTCATGGGTCTTCATTTCGAAACCTAAGCGAGCAGTATGGAGTTGGGATTGGCACTGTTTCTCGAGTTATTCAATCAGTGACAAAAGCTATCCAACAAGCATACAAAGATCTCATCAAATTACCAACGACCCATGAAGAGTGCAGAACTTTATCCAACGAGTTCCATGATATAGCTGGATTCCCAAACGTCATTGGCTGTGTAGATGGATGCCTCATACCCATCAAACGTTCTACAGTTAACGAACATGTCTATGTTTGCCGGAAGGGATATCACGCTATTAATGCTATGTTTGTGTGCAGGCCTGACCTCCGCTTCACATTTGTCGATGCGAGTTTTCCTGGAGCCACTCAAGATGCTGCGGTGTATCGGGAATCCCAAATGAGAGCAGCTTTCATGGACCATCACATTCCTCAGGGGTACCTCATTGGAGACAGCGGATACGGACTCTCCAATAATTTACTCACTCCTGTTCCCCATCCCGCCTCTGGTGACACTTCTACACTCAACTACAACCGGGCACATCGGAGAACTCGAAATTGTGTGGAACGATCGTTCGGTGTCCTTAAAAGCCGATTTCGCTGCATAGACAAGAGCGGTGGCCCTCTCCGTTTTACCCCATCAAGAAGTGCAAACATCATAAATGCTGTCTCTCTTTTGCACAATTTGGCGATTGAAATGCGAGTCCCACTTACTGATCCTCTACCAACTGTTAATGTACATGTAGATGAGGAATCCGAACAACCATCCGAAGATGCACATGCCACTGCAGTGCGGAACCATGTGATCTCACTTTTTTAATGTTAGTAATTGTTTCCATTGTTTTTTTTCAAATACATGTACTAAAATAATGAGAGTGAACTTTTGGATTTCTTATATGTAATTGCAAAAGGGTTACATTCCCATGCTACATTGTATAATAGAAACTTCAAACTTATAATTAATGATCTATATAATCAATTAAGTACCGGTATGTATAGAAAATGGTAAATGTATTGTTGATTAATTATACCGGTAGTTATTCGGTATAAGCAACAAGTCGATTGCCGATTCATGATGTAAAGCACTGAAACCAGTGTGGTAACGTACATGCATCCATGTAGCTATATAGGCCTACTTGTAGAAATGCAGAAACCTATTACTGGAAGCATAAGAATGAACACAATCATCATATATAGCTCATTTATATTTACAGTAAACACATGTTAGAAAAAACAAAAGGAAAAATCAACGCATCAGTCTTTCTTCAACAGTTTCTTGACTTTCATATCATAGTACTTCTTCTGAAGTTCTAACACTTCGCGTTGCAACTTCAAATTTTCATTTTGAAGTTGAAGATTTTCGGCCTGCAGCGATGAACTGGATTTTCGCTTGATCCCCGACGAAATTGTCGTAGCAGAGTGACCGGAAGGTATTCTTGTTATGGGCGATGTAAGGGGCAAGAAAGTGCCATCGGAGTCGGAATCGACTTCCGCAGCAAGCTCCAACACATCTACATGTACATCCAGTAGAGCCACTGAGACTGCTGGTGCAGATGCTGCGGATGTTGATGCTGGTGCAGCTGATGTTGTTGGTGCAGATGCTGTTGGTGTCAAAACTGCAGGCACTGTAGCTGCTGGCACTGAACCTCCATCTGGTCGGATCGCACCTAGCGGTTCATATCCCTCAATCCCATTCAGCTCTTCCGGGGTCAACAGCGAAGCCACCTTGGTCTCAAAATCTGTCAATTCGGGGATTGAGGCTTGATTTCCTGTGATGGCCCGCAAGCGATTGATCTCCTGAGCCTTCGGCTTCACTCTCGATCTTTCCACCTGTATCTTTCTCCTCAGACCTTGCCAACGTCTTATGTCCTCGTGCTCACACATGCTACTTCCTTCTCTATATCCAACCAGGCCTTCTGCTTCTCATGATTCACACTATCAGTGTTGATGTTTGAGCAAAGAATCTTCCACCTTACAATGCAGCCATCTACCAAAGCATGAAGCTCTGCTTCGGTAAATCGCGGTGATCGTTTCGGTCCTTTGTATTCCATGCTGTCACAACGACTGACAAAGGTGATGAATTGACGCACATGGACGTAATTTTGGATCATCATCGTATTATGATTGGTCTGCTAATCATTCTGTCATTTCTGACATAAACATGATGCAGGGATGTAGGTCAATCATATTCTTCTTTATGCAGCCTTGGCTTGTGATGAGGTCTGTTTATGAGCGGCTCTTTGGAACAAAATTAGAGAGGCCTCATTGAAAAGTTTAATGCACGCACTCAATGAGCGGGTTTAACGAGCGATCTCTGGAACAACTGGCTGAGTGAAAAGAATCCAAAAAACATGAAAATGATCGAAGAGAAGTTCCTAACAATGTGGCGATATTAGTGCACTTGGGCGCACTGAAGTCTAATGTTGCACTGTTTAAGAATGGGTCGATATGCTGGCACAAACATCGCCGAGCACTAGAGAACTGTTGAATCAACAACTGTCCGAGTGATGCCAAATTTGAAGTAGACTAGCATCATCTATCACTCTAACTGCCTTGTGCTGAATGTAATTAAGTATATCTAAACTGCTCTGAGGACCTGATGACTAAAACTCCATCACAGGACGAACCTGACCTCTATAAAGTACAAAACAGCTGCTGAGGGCTGAAGTAGGCATGGACTCGAGGAAATACTCCAAGACGTTGGGAAGATCGTCCGGCAACTTGGCGGATGTGAATTGACCAACCTAAAATAGCTAGAATGTCACACCAAGCAAAGAAATGCTGTTCTCCACTTGATATCATGTTCAGATATCTACACATTGTAAGTTTATTGACCCCTCATAGTTGGTGAAGTTCGACTTCATGCTGGGCCCCATTTCATGACTTATATCTCATCCCGTAGTCGTGATATAAAAGTCCGCGTAATTCAGCAACAAAATGTATTAAATGCACTCAAGTTACAAGTTAATCATGAAGTCCAATCACGAAGTTACTGTACATGCAGTCCGTAGCAGTATTCAAAATTTCAATGGAGATCATAATAGTATGATATCCACATCCATCAAGCTTCACAAACTTTCACTGCTGTGAGGAATCCATAGACTTACAATGTGTGGATATCTGAACATGATATTTCAGAGTTTCCAAACCACTGAAAGGGAATGACCTGCCATAGTGATTGGTGGAACTATCCTGAGCACCGTTATGAGATAAAACGAATTGACTGAGTCTTGCTTTCGTTCGACATCACTCGGTTGGAGCGACCCCAAGAGCGAATTAGATTAGTTCAATGTCACTCCGTCCTGGTCTAGACGCTGGCTGCAGGGCCTCTGATTGAGGTAGGAAAGGGATGCACGAAGAGTGGAGACATCAGCGAGAGTGGAACGGATTAGATTATTCGTTAGACGTAGGTTATTAATAATCAAAACAAGAGAATATGTGAACGAATGCAATCTTGCACATGCTTCTAAAAACTGAAATCAGCAAATATGATCGATTACTAATCTCACTGTAAAGATCACAACTTTGACTTGGATACTTTATATGATGATAGTTATCTACCAGAAATATACCAAACCAAATTGCGCATGCGTTTAAACAGCTAAAACTCCTGAGAGAAAAATACATGTATTTACATTACATCAGAAATGTCAGATCGTTACCAAAAAATGCATGTGTTTTGTTTGGTTTTGCGGACATGGATTTCAATATGAAAAGCTGAAAATATCGGATCTTCCAGCTTTTTTCAAATGTGAAGGATAAATAATATTGCGATCTCGCTTGTAGTTCAGATTCTTGGTAAATCCGTGGCAACGATCTGACAAAATGGGTTGCCATGTCAAATCGTTACTATTTTTGCCTGATGTGGGTCATACGTGTATATGAATTGTCTTCGAAGTGGACAAATACTAACTTAAAAATACCCGGTCGTTTATCAAACTTAACTGTATGACAGCATATAAAAGCTCTCACACAGGAGCTTAAAAGTCATAACAGCCTAAGTTTCCCCCTTTCCCCCATATTAGCTTATTTTTATGTGCATTGACTAAAATTAACAAAGTTTTCGTTACGAGCATAATGTGGTATACGCGCAATGCGCAAAGAATATGCTAAGATGAATATCACTTTTCTCTAGCCGTTTTAACTAGCCTTTCTAACTACTGTCTACTACTTTCTAACCTCCTCAGCCATTATCATAGCGCACTTCATTTGCTTTCCATACAGGTTGGTCCAAGTGAAGCTTAGAAATTTCAAATTCAAGAATTTCCGCCTAGAAGTACTGAATTTTTGAACACCAATCGGCATTTAGTAAAAAAAAGCAGCCCATCTCGCAAATCTGAGCACCAAATCATTAACAGCGAATTGAAAAAATAGCTAGTACGTTATGACGCGAAACTATTCCATTAAACAGGTGCCATTACAAAACTGTGATTTCTGAGCACTTTTTAATTCAAGATGTCACTTTATTCCTAGCCGTGACAAGAAATTGCATGAATACATCATTTTGGTTAAAAATAGAGGTGGGCTATAAAATCGCTAAGTGGGCTATAAATATAAATAATAAAATAAATATTATTATTATTATATGAAAGTGCTTATTATTCACAACAGACTTGTGAAGAGTCAAAGTTCAATAGAAAAGACACAGAAGCATCAGTCACAAACAGATTATAATAAATAAACGTCAAAACCTGTTTAATTAAGTCAAATACCCGTATAAAAACGTATAGGATCATCTTCACTATGTTCACATTCTGAAAAGTATTGTGTTTAGGATGTCTCCATCTCATCATGTCATCGAATGGGTCACACCGTTCAATATGCTCTGCTGTAAATGATCCATCAGCATGATCACTGATACAGCTACCTGTTCAGCGTCTACATTCTCCGACGCTTTTCACTGGCATCACGTTCGACAAAACAAGGTTCCTCTCCAAAATAGTCCTCTCACAAGATGGTCCTGAAACTCAATTTTTGATGAAACTGTCACAGGGAAAGTCATGGAATGTAATATATTTGATGTCGTAGGAACTATCTTAGCAACATTCAAAATACATGCGCCTGAAAATTATCGCCCGAAAATCCATTGCCATTTGCGGTGTAGCGGAAGCTTTTGGATTTAAATAGGCCTACTGTATCATGTCATATCATTGTGAATTATCATGTCATACCATCTCATTGTAATGTCATTTTCAAATTCCTCGCATTTCAAACTTCTCCCAACCTTAGTCTTTTGTACCTAAAGATGATTATTGGATGGCAATGGAGAAATTTTGTACATCTAAACAAGAAATAATAATTAAAGTCTTAGAACTATTTGAGTCTTCCCAATTCGTTATTATGCCAATACTATAGACAGGGCGTCTTCCAAATATTTTGTAAATGCAAGAGGAAACTGGATAGCCAGTTAAAATTTCAAGTAGCTGTCGAGGTTAAGGTGCTGCTGGGAACGTTCATGATATTTTTCATGATGTCGTTTTGTGCGACAACCGCTTTTGCTTCATGCTCAATAAAAGGCTCATTTGCATCCAATGCATCTGCATTGGTCTTCGTTGGGCATCTCCGGAAGAGAATGCGCATTGCTTGGTTGAGTCAATTGTCATGACCAATAGAATGTTGGGCTAAAATCGTGATGTCGAATTTCGGTTAAGTCTGTATAAAATGGAGAGTGGTTGGTAATTATTCGCATATAAATGCTTCGATATGCTACTTCGATTCACAATTAGAGCTCAACATCCGCACCAATGGGTATATTCTTCTCTATTTCATCGGATCAATGGTGAATTAGGAGCCTCCCACGCCTTGCATTTATGAACCGAAATGTGTCAGATATATGTTCTTCAGCTTTCATATTAGTGCCATACAACCTCGAAGTGATTTCTTGAAAGAAAATATTTTCTATTGCCGCTTTAGACTATCTCAATGCTCCTCGGTGCTATGCGTAGCTCGATTTTTATACTAGGCTACCGATAGTCTTACAAAGTGGGCTCACTAAAACTTATGCAGCACTTTCAGTCGAACATGTTATGCTTCTTCTGATAAGGTTGCAAGTTTATGAAGTGCAGCTTGCAATTCTCCCTCGGAGTTTCCCACAAATATATCAACATTACTCAGCCTTTCCTGGTTCCCGATTGTTGAGATCAGGCATTTTCTTTGAAAAATCTGGGAAAATTAAGTGTGTGACTCGCCAATTCGAAGGATTTGTTCTTCTCTTCCCTGTTTCTTCTGCACTTCAGATCTGTACTCTTACGAGAGCTCATCTAACATCTTCAAAATTTTGATAAGCATATAAAATGATCATTTGTAAATTTATTACTTTATACCGAGTAAAAATTCATGGATCGCATTCTTCTGGATAATCGACTTCGATTATCTGCAAGAGGAAATCGATTTCCCGGTTGATCTTTTGTGACAGAAACATGCGTTTTGAATGTTGCTGCAAACGTTCCTGTCATTCGAATATCATTTCTAGTCTTTCCTTTGGACAGAGTTTCGGGACCATTTTTACCACCAACCTATAATAGGGCTATGCATGCGCATATCTTCACGTAATTAAAAGTAAGCATCATTGTAATTTCAGAAACTAAACTTTAAAAACTATGATGTAGTAATTAAATGTTGTACGAAGGTTGAAAAATCCAAGCACTGACATGCACACGCGAATCAGCTGAGGTATCTTAAGAAAATGAAAATGGTAATCCACGGGCTAAAATTTTAGGAATTCTGGAACCCATTCATATCACGAGTCATAAATTAGCAACACTTGTGATGTTAATTTATACACTAGCAATCCGCAGATATATCTATAGTCAACGAAATGGAAGTCGCATCTGTTTCCTGTTGAAGTCATTGCTTGGTACGAACTGTCGCAAATGCATCAACCGCGAAAATTTTGAGAGTGACTTGCCATTTTGTTTTCGTCCGCACCTACTGAATTTTGCACGGATTTCAGTAAAATTAGTACCTAGCTGATCAGGAGACACTGCTGATTGAAATAACTTGTTCAAATGGAATTGAACATGTGACTTTTTTCGATCCTGTACAGCCCATCTCTATTAAAAATCATGATTTATATTCTCTGTGACATAGAAGTTCTTTAATTTCAGCAAAATTGACATCTAGAGAACAAAATGGGTGCTTTGTCCTCCGAAATGCCGGTTGGAGCATATGTGAGCGCACATGCTCCTATTTTTCAATGTTCTTGGAAAAACGCATTTTTCACTTTTGGTCTTCAAAAATCCATCTATCAAGAAATACCTAAATTTGAAATTAGTAAGCATTTGAACCACCTTACATAGTCAGTTGTCCCCTGTAAGGAGGGACATCATTTTTGATAAATTAGAATCATATTACTCATCAATTGAACAATAAATTTTAGCATCGATAAACACCGAATGTGCAAAACTCCTAATATTCAAAAAAATTGAGGTGGATGGGACTTCGTCATAGCATATAGTGCTATGATTGAAAACATTTTGATATATTATATAACCCTTTTCGGTAGTCTCAATGCACAGATCACGTCAATTGTAAAGCGTGTTTTCAAACGTTCAAAGCGAGTTAAATGTAAATCCGAATGTAAATGTGAATTTTAAAAACATGTTTTTTGAAAAACGTAAAACTGCTTATATGAAATTGATAAATAAAGTACACAATCCTGAACATTCCTTAAATGCACTGATGTATTTTAGAAATGGTCGACTGTCAATCCCGTTATGTAAAACAGTAAGACGGCAAAACTGCTTTCCTGTTATGGCCGCACGCATTTCAAACCGTTTTGTGTTCTTCTATTCTTCTTTCACTTGTAATGTATACTCCGATTTTGATGTATTTTTGATTATCATTGATGAAATATATGACTATTCATTCATAGTAGCCACAACCAATGCCAGGTTTGGCGAAAACCCACAACCTATTTTTAAATTTTAAGGGATTTTGACCCCCAAAAACCCCACTCTCAGAAAATCTAATGAAGACCGAGATTTCACACTTCCATCTTCTTCATTGCGTCATCAGTGGCTGTTATGCACATATTTATGTTTCATTTAATCATAGGAAACATGTCTAGAATGTTGACACGGCTAGGTTGAAAAACAGTGGATCTTTCGTTGAAGAATCGCTTTCTTAGATACACTTCTGCATATTTGTCTGACTTCATTAAAGCCCTAAAATGCGACCCATTTCGATTGTTTTTTATATGCTGGGTTCCTGGAGTATGTTGTCATAGTTACCGGACTGTGCCGGATAGTTGAGCTAACGGTGAAGTGAACCTTCCTGTGTTTGGTGGGTTTTTACAGGATAAATAATATAAATTTTAGCAAAACTTTGTAGTAGAAGCTATGGGGAAATCGAGTGCTGTTGTCCATCAAAGTAGCCTAAGGATTCTCCGTAGATAGAAGTCTGTCGAAGGGAACCACACCAATTTGCATTTAAGATGACATCAGTACAACCCGCGCTTGTCATTGACTTTTCGGGTCCTTTCTGTTATTTTTTCACTCACAAATACCAAACTTCATCTAAACACCGTAAAAAAGCAGACTATCAGAAAATGTGCTAAATATCAGAATGCGATAATCTTCAATAATCCACTGATGAATCTTCATTTCAAATGTTTCTTTTAAACGACAGCTTGTTTCATATCTTTGTCACATAATCCTGTGGTAAAGACGACTGTATGATAAAAGCAGGGCCCACTATATGTTATCGGCCTACGTCCACTCACTGTCAGGTAGACTTCATGCAACATTTTTGGCTTTCTAATCGATGTGGCTTAAATTGCATTTCTGATATATTTTTCAAATGAATGAAAATATTATCTTTTCAAAAAATGCAAGGTTAAAAATTGTTACATGCTGCTCTTGTCTACATAGAAAAATCAAAAATCACGTTGCTTAAAACCGAGCATCTATTTTTTTCAATATATAGCTTTGTATAATTTTACTCCACTGACATGCGAATATCGCAATGATCAAATCACATTGACTTATTTTTCCACAAGTCGAATCAGCAAAACTCCCCAAAGTTTGGTCAAGGTTTATAATTTAAGTCAAAAAGTAAAGCACGGTACAGAAGGGCATTCGGCGTCCTGCGCCTTCTATCGCGAAATATCCCGCCTTCAGCTTAGATCCATGCACTCAGATTGTAAAGGCACTTATCTACAATACATAAAATATCAATAACTGAATAAGGCAGAGGCGGCAAGTTAGTGATGCTCTGACTCTGAAGTCCAAAGCCCTGACTTATAAAACCACAAAAAATGGATTGTGTCGTTTAACCCTTTGGCTGCGTTGCTTATTTCATATATCTACCGAATTTCACTGAGCCCGAGTTAACTCGTATCGAGACGGCAGGACAATATCACTGAACCAATTTAGGTAATTCTATCTGTGTCTCTGATCGGTTTGAGTCACTTCATACTAAACACGAGTTAACTCGGTATTCGTGAAATTGGAACACCCGAGCAGCCCGAGAACAGTGAAAGGGAAGACTTTTATGTTATTGACAGTTGCCTGCCCTACCGATGCGAGTTAACTCGGGCTCAGTTTCCTGCTGTACTCCGTTGTCACCGTCACCAGTCAACTGCTGATAACGCTCGATACAAGTTAACTCGGGCTCAGCCTAAAAGGGTTAATCCAAGTAATCGTGAAACTTTTTATCAAGGTCACAAAAAATGGTTGATGGTTTATAAATACTTCCATTAAACTTATTAAACAGAAAGTCCACGGTGCAAGTTCCTGTTCTTGTTTTGCAATAGTGTTACTATTGCTCCACTGATAAGGAAAATAAATCATGAAATCTATATTTACTCGTAGATGCCTAATGACTTTCATGACCATAAACCGCAAAAACCCCTTTCCCTCTGGGTTTTTGACTCAAATGTGAGTTTTATGCATACAATGACCATGACCGACAGTTTTTAGCACCTGTGGTTGTATTTTTTTAGTAGTCTACTTATCATTGCTGTTGGTGCATTGTCATCATACTTATCTCCTTACTGGTGAAACCGGATTTGATTGCTAATTATTTTTCTTGCATTCTGACAAACTCCTTCTTGCTTCGGCATGCAATTTAGGTTCAAAATGATTATTGACCTCAACCGAAAAAAAGACTGGATTTCTAACAAACCTTAAATCCAAAAATTGTGTGATACCTGTCATAGTGTAATCGGCTCTATATATTAAATCGCTAAGTTAATACATAAAGCATCCATTACCTATCAGCAATTTCTGCATGATTGGATCATTTGTTAAGTACACTGATCAGTGATCATTGACTTTGATCATGTGACTTTTGATTTTTGATTAAGAGCGCCAACTTTTTACTCGCTATTCCAAGTTCTTGTGTATTCTTTACCAAGACTCATAATGAGAAATGCTGTAAATCTACATTTTCGACTGACATCAGCAACCCACAGCCAAGTAGACATTGACATGCGAAATATATCTTCGATTATTTTCCTTTCTGATTTTCTGAAAATTGAGCTTCATAAACTATGCTGTTATTGCGACCGTATATCCACTGAAAAAATGAATACTTGTTAATCGTTGCCTCTTCTAATGCTACTTTGCACATTGGACTCATATACGATACTGACCTGAGTATCATAATGAAACTGAACTTGTTTGCATGTTAGTATACTTCGAACGCATATTCACTGTCATTGATAATATCGGTAGGCCTACACAAATACTTCTTGTCATTACATTTAAAGGTAAAGAAGGTTAAGGCATTTTAAGGTAAAGATGTTTATTCAACGCAGCAGTCGCACTATCAGTCGCTTAAGAAAACTGAGTAACTTTCATTGAAAAAAGATATATATACATCAAATATAATGCAGCTCCTTAAATATCATTGTCACCCACAACTTTACTTCTAAAATGAAAATTATGCAGAAAATGGCACCAAGCGAGCTTATGACATAACCACGTCGTGTCACCTAAAACCATGTCTGATTCCGGTCACAAAGTTACTAAAACTGCGAGTCCATCATTGATTAAAATTTATAAAATAGTGCGCATACGTTTCTAGTTAGCACAGTTAAATTTGGGTGTAATTTCATTCACTATTTTCTGACAACCAGGACTTTCAATTTATTAAACGAATATTGTCCGTCAGATCGTTGCCGTAAAAATACCCGTATAGTTTTAACAGCTCAACTGAAGATCCTTGAAAACATTAGGTAAAATCTTGAAAATTCGCATACTGCGAAACTATCCATTCCTTCACACGAAAGTTAGGCGTACAATTTATACTACGACACATTGAAAGCGGCTAATCATAACAGCAACATGGGAACAGGTTTTGAATTATCTTCCACATCTCATATGACCTTTTTATATCTTGTTATTTTCCTTCACTGCCAACTTTTGGTAAAGAAAAAGACAATTGTGTCTTGGTATACAAAGGTATACCTATATATTCTATATTAATATCTAATATTCTATATTAAATATTCTATATAAATATCGCTGAATTATGTGTCAGAAGGAACAAAATTCAACATGAAGGACCTCCCCATTTCACTCCAAGATTTGGGTGAAATGGAAAATGGGTATGTAGGTTTAGCCACGGCCAACTAGTTGGCCGTGGTTTAGCACATGACTTTACTTGCCAAGTCCCAAGATTGTATTTACTACAGACTAACAGTGACTAACAAAGCTCGTCATAGAAAGCGCTATCGCAAGGGATGGCAACGAAACATGCCTCCAAGTGCCACACATCCCCCCAAATTTGCAGGCAAAATGGAAGGTTGTCTGATACTTCCAAGTCGCTCTGTATTTTTGGACGTGACTCATATTTTGCTTCGCAATACGCTTCCCTTCAGACTCTTCTCTCCTTTATTTATTCAGTTTATTGGCTCTTCAATCGTCGGTATGTAGCATTATCTTTAGATCAGGCCTATATACTACGACATGCGATTATCCGATGTAGTGAGAGATCAATTTTATAGTTTTGTGTTCATTTAACTCATTAACAGCTGCTTTCAAAGTGACTCATTTCATGTGAAAATGATTTTTCAAACTCTACGAAATATCTTCATCTGATCACTATATTGCTACCTGTCGCATCAGGCATCATTGTCAATTACGAAACATTCTTGAGACATCTTGCTTCGTTCCTGTTCCAAGGGTGACCGTGATACCGTAAAATCATGCTATCAATGTGTACCTTTTGACTGAGTTTACAACGTCTCATGTGATTATATGTCAACGCCACCACCGAATGTTTTAGGACCAATGAAGCATCTTATATAATAAATATGTCAAACTGCCAATGAAAAACACTGCTCGTCATGACGTGATACCATGAATTGTCATTGCATAATCTATGAAACAGAATTGGAACGAAGTCAACAGAGGTTTGAGAGAAGAATTAATTTCCGCATGACGAGCACTGCTAGTCATCGGAGTTCAGCAGCTGAAGACACATGCTCCTTCAGGTTTGAAGTAAATAGTACTTTTAGTTTTTGACGATGGATAGGCAATACACATAATCAGAGATGAGAATGTGGCACCGGCAGCCCCAACGGAAGTTCATGTTTCAAGGAGGCCCCAAAAATAAAAAGAAAGCATTAGACTTATTTGGGCCCCGCAGAATTCCGCGGATCCGCAGAAAAACTCATTCCTGCATAATGCTTAATTTTTATTAAGCCCAATGAAAATTATCAACTTCACTCACCCAATCAATTTTGCAGGTCAACAACTAGGTTCAGGGATATCTAGCCAACATTTAAAAAAGAGATTTTTTGCTACCGCACCACAAGATAGTCTTCAGAGATTTTTAAGAGTAAGATATATGGAAAACTTACTTTCTCAACACAAGATTAAGACAAAGAGTGCTGTAAGTGAAGACGAAAGATCTCGATTTTGTCACTGAACGCACGAAAAGTGAACATCTATGTAATGATGAACTGATGGTCAATCCACTAGGCTACATCGCAATGGTTGAGAAGTAGATCGCAGAACTGGTCGCAGCAAGAACGAAGAAACCTTTATGGACTTGGTCTATCTCCGATTAAGTTCATTAGTGCTAACTGTTGCACCGCTACATAAAGTCAATTGAATGGAAATGTAAAATCAACATATTTACTATGACTGTGGGAAGTTCTAGAAATAGGCACGTAGACCTATACATCGAACCTATCAAAAAATTGACACACACCTTCGTGTGTAACTTTAGTCAGTCATCTAGAATACCTTGCCATCATTTTCGCATCAGACTTTCGTAGTTGAAATTTCACGAGCAAATAATGCAGAAAGTACAACGACTAAAATAATAGACATCTTCTAGACAACAGCAGTGACCATCTTAACAACGGTGCCTCGACACACTGGGGTAAGGGTGCCGTTCCATTAGCTGGAATGTTTTGGCAAGTAAGCCTGAAGATCAGCATTAGAAATAGGATGCCATATGGTTTTTACGAAATGTTTCAAATAAAGTAGGCCTATCACTCCGACAGCATTATTAATAAAAGTAACATTTAATGAATATGCGCAATGTGGATATTTTACAATATTTTATATACATTGGTACCCCCGTTAACGACCATCCACTTACAGCGACCACTCCCCTACAACGACCGCTTTCACATGCTTCGGACAATTTTCCAATGTATTGACTCCTCAGTAGCAACCATTCCTCTACAGCGACCCACTTCAATCGTGCTATTATGAAGTTTTATCCCTCTCCTGCGACCATATGTAGACCGACAGCTTTATGGAAATCTCTAGATGAGTGACAAGGTTAATCGCTAAATTTTCAGGCCTCACTTTCTAAGTCCCGTATCTATCATTTAAGGCGCCTTGGTAGTCTGCGCGAATCCCTTAACTAGCAGCTGCAAATTCGCACTTTGATAGTCCTACACAGGCGCCCCTTTTTGCTTGTGCGCAAAGAATTCGACATTTCATAGACTGCAAAAAATTTTGACTGAGACGCAGAGATTTTCAGTTTCGCCACTGTTACATGTATGCATGCATGGGAATCATCTGGGTTTACGTACGAACACTTTAAGTAGGACTTAGACAGGCATAAATGTTTTGATGCATTTCAAGCAATCATGAAGGAGACATCGAAATGATCTCAATCAAGGGTTCCCTGACAAGAACAAGGTTATGAAGTACTACATCATGAAGTAGACAATGAATCTACTGTGTGGCAAGAGCCTAACTATCACCTGGTCTAGGTTTTACTAGTAAAGGTCACAGTACTGTCAACTTACAGCTCATGACCATTGAGGATTAAAGCAACCAAGATGTAATTTGAATGAAGGGCTGTCACATAAAATTGTCCCTTTTTCAAGCTAGGATTGAAGGTCCTACAGATCTATAAGAAAATCGAATGTGGTGCCGGTGCCCCAGCTGAAATTCCTGTTTCAAGGGGTCCCTATATAGAAAAAATAGGATGCACTAGGCAGGACTGTTTGGGCACCCGGTTTTCCGTGGATGATTCTCATCCATGATGGGGTGGGTCAGCGATCAATCAGACATTGCTGTCAAAATAATTGCAAAATACACAGTTGGCGCATGTCTGAAATTAACCCAAGATCGGCAGATAGTGCACTTTTAAATATAATATATATATTTTTAAATATAATAATATATATTTTAATAGTATATAATAATATATATATATATATATATATATATATATATATATATATATATATATATATATATATATATATATATATATATATAAAGCAGTAGTCTAGGCCTAACTAGTTCATGTGCATGAGTGAAATTCCGACAAAACCTAATTGTCATCAGATAAATCTGAGCAAATTCAGATGCATGGAATCCGAGCAAATTACTTGAGTTCAACAGGCAATAGACCAATCCATGTTTCAGCAGGGGACTTCTTCCAGTATACTGAGAGCTTATTGTTCAAGCGTCTTGAATGAGCACTTTAAAAATGAAGTATGTGTGTTTTGTGAAGTCAGCATGATGCGGAACACATTCTAATAGATGCAGCACGACACAGTCCAATAAATCGGCCCATTTGTTTGATATTATGACAAGATTTACTAGTGATACACCTGACGTGCAGTTTCCATTATTTACTCAATGCTGATGCCCACCGGCATTGAGCTGCACTACCGGCATCTAGAATTTCACTGACAATCAGCTGCCAAGATGCACGCGCATATTATAACACAAGCATATCTGCATTTTGTAAATGAGAAATAGAGAGCTGCATAACATAGTCGAGTATTGGTAAACAATTTCCGCAAGTTACTAAAGGACTGGCTAGCAAAATCAATCATACAGCATAAAAGGCATACTTACCAAGCAGCAAAAGCTTCAGTTCTCTTCTACTGTCTTTCTTATCCCGCCTAAGCTGTTTTTCTATTTCTTGGTTGATTCGCCGTTGCTCTTTGGCTTCTTCGCTCATGCAACAAGCCATCTTTTTTGATATACCTGGACGTCGACAATTATATAAGAACTATCCTTTGAACAAAAAAATACGAACACACACAATCTACACTCTCAATACTGTTTCATTTGATACTATTTTACATTAATTACATTGCGCATATCAGGAAACAATAGCCGTGTTTACTGATACACAAACTTTAAGATCAAATGAACTTATGTCGAGTAAAGTTAAATATCGCTGTATATATGTGATATTATGATATTTATAAATACAAACAAAATTTGCTTCCTTTTCCTTGATGCTTTTTCTTTTGCAGGGATCCCCAGAATTAGAACTAAGCACCTTGTGAAAAACAGAAGGTTTATTAAGATCTTTGACTACACCTTCAGGAATCAATTTTTATGATTCCTTAGAAATGTAGACATCAATGAATCTCCGTAATGCGAAGAATCGATAGCAAAGAATGATTTTGCAAATGAGTTGAGCACGGATGGGGCACCTACTCCTTTCTGTCATTGCATGAACATCTTCCGTTGAAATTCAGAAAATTTTATAATGCAAAAAATGTGATCGCACAAGTTCACTTCAATATTAGCAAACTGCTAGCAAAATTTCATAGTCACCATTATTATTTCTCGATTCAAAGGAATAAACAAGAAGAAAAATTGTTGCTAGGACATTCATGCCTGTGTGACAGTCAATGGTGAAGGTGAGTCGCATGCAGTATGTCGCGGAATTCGTGGGTCCGAAGCCCTAACCGATGATCAAATTCCCTTTTCATGAGGTCGAATTCCGGTTCCACAGCACTGATTGATACACAATTCCACATTCTCCGACCTATATTTCGTTATACTCATTACTTAGACGAACGAAGGAACAAGAAAGTGATGTCCCTTGTAATCGGATCCGACATTTTGAAAATCCGCCTCCCTATTTGAGAGTAATGAAGAGAGTCACTTGCGCCACTGAACTCGCGTGTAACCATAATTTGCCACTCCTGCATGCACACGCAAATATTTCTTGTTCTGGATCAATTACATGTTGTGTGGAAGTAGACAATTATGTGCATTATTGCACGCTATTTGCAGGACTTGCATGCGCTTTACTCTTGTTTTATTATATAGATATTCATGAGTGTACTATATCTCTAAAGTCACAATAGTTGTTTCTACTTATGTTTTCTGTTGACCTTTGGCGGCAGTTTGCGAATCTCGCTTGACATCTTTAAATAGACCTGTACATATTCTGTTATTAATATGCAATGCTATGGCCTTTCATAACTATCATCTACAATTTTTTGCTGCTAATAGAAGCATTCAGATTGCTCAACACATGATTTTTTTGTAGTGGTTTACGTTTCTACTGAGAGGCAACAAAAAAGAAACACACGCCATTGCTTCCACCCAAAAAAGTCTAAATATGCACTCACTAAGACAATGATTCCTGAGTGGTTGACTCTTCATGCAATAAATGTCCAAAGACTAATTTCATGAAGTTCTTTTTAAGCGGAATTGCCCTTAAGTGGTAATAGTGACATTTTTGTCACCTCATCCGAACAAATCCCTATTGATTGGCACACGCTAGTGGTCAAGGGATAACATCCTCTGGGAAATGTGTGCTAACATATTTCTAGAACCAGGATCATTAAAGCATGCAATTTCCCACTAAAACTGCTGGTGCGCTTTTTCCTGGAAATTCGAATGTTTTATCGATGTCCGCATTTTTTTTATACTATTGCGTCAGTTAATACAAATATAATTTGATATAGTCAGTCAAACATAATTTCGATACATGACAGGTTTGTGAATGCGATGAATAAATACTGCGTGTGTTTGTGGGAGAATTACACACGGTTTTGTCCACAAAATATCAGGTTTACATCAGATAATGCAAAGGACTTCAAAGGACTATTCCAAATGAGAAAATTCCCATTGATCTACGCAGACTTATTCGTCCAGATAATCCCATGCATTCAGTCACACAATGCTGTCGATGAACGTCTTTTGCGTCAACTCATTTGTTGTTGACAAAAGTGCGGAATCGTCTCTATTCAGAATCTCATATTGGTAATATCAAATTTATACATTCAGATGCCTACCTATGTAATATTTGTGGTCTGCAAGCCCTCAACCTGGCTGCTACTCAGCGCCTCATCGATTGAACTCAAACAAATTTAAACGATCCCCCAAGGTCATCATTACGACGGCAGCGATGCATCGCTGTCATCATCGCGATGATGACCTAACATTTTAGATTTGTTGATTATGTCATGCGCATGTAATTGCGAGCACTCATTTGTTCTATGAAAAAAATATGATAGCTTTTTCTGTCAAACGCTAAATCAGTACCGAATGAAGAATTGCGTGACTGTTCTTGAGCGACATCAAGCTTTTCTCAACGATTTCAAACATCTCAGTGACAGCTAAGTGACGTGATCTGACGTTCTACACAATCATGAACATTTTCCATTAAGTCTCTTCAAGTTTTATTTAACGCGTTCATTTTGCTATTTATTGCTCTTCATTTTTTTATTAAGAAATTCCTTCAATTGTTTTTAAGCAGTCACCTGTCCCTATATTTCGTGTTAATTTGAGTTGTCAGGATGTCTCTTTTTCATGACTTTTTTTCCTTCAACGAGTTTTGGAGCTTCCGAATTCCTGTGACCAACTATGCCAGCTAATCATTCATTCTTGTGCATCCAAGACCCACATAGCTGAAAATTCAACCAGTACGATCGTGGAAGGTTGTGCTTCACTGGTCACTGGTCATCATGATCTTGACGCCACGTTAGCAGCTCGAAGACTGGTTTCGATTCCCAGCCGGCAAACCATTTTTCATGGTGCTGCACTGTCGGTTAACTGTTAAAACCGGGCATCTTGTATCTCATTTCTTCAGACTTTCAACAGCAGGTGGAAAGATAATGGAAATCCGTGATGAGCCCGATGTAAATAATAACACTAATTTATTAAAAGACGTTATCAATTGGTATGCACCGAACTGAACATCCTTGTCCAATCATTCCAGTAATTGATCTGTAACTTTTCCATCATGTTATCCCTAATTGATGCAACAATCTCCCTAATATAAATCCAGGTTCTAAATCCATGAATCATCAATACTTCGTCTCAGATAGAGCTGCCAATCTTCCTCCATTTGGCGGAAATCGCCGAAAAGGTTCTGAAAAGTCGACTCTTGCAAATCGACCAAAGATACAAAAAAATCAAGGGTAGGAGGTGGTTCTACAACTGCACGCAAATTCAGGTTATGTTCAAGTATTTCATATAGAGAACAGACCCACTTTATTCGCCTTTGGATAAAGACATTTCTGTTGCGATCAGATCGGTAGCATCTATTTGTAATTCAAAAGGTGCACAAGTTCGTCTTCTGAAAAGGAGACGATAGACTGAGTGGCAGTACACACCCACTTTACTCTCCGCCATAAAAGCTCGGGAGGCTCCTGCATTGAGGGAAAGAGGAGCGAAAAAATTCCGAAATGTTTGTACTTGGGCACCGTCGAAAGCATAGCATGCATGATATTTGACCCATGCATGATATTTGACCATATAGTCTGCATTGACTTCCAGAGGATCTTTTGTACTTTGACAAATTTTATTTACAAATTGCTGATTGTAAATTGTTGCTTTTCTTTAATCGTAATTATATTCAGGCGTACGTTTGTGTCTAATTATCACTTTACTGCTTATATTTTAATCATGGATTTGTATGTGTACAAGTTGTTCTGATCATCGAGGAAGGGATCTGAATATAATTGACCAAAGACGGGAACAAAAGGAATCTTTTTTCTTAGTTTACACGACCTGATGTATGCACCTTCACTGATACAGCGATGTTCAAGGATATGGGTAGATCAATCGGCATGAATGGTTTATTATATGTATTATAGAGATCCATATTATTATTGGAGCCCAGTTAGTGTTGGGGATATGAGAATTGATTTAGGACTATTCTGGGAATATGTTAAGACCCTCGACTTAAAATTTGACCAATTATTCGACCTTTTGATGTATAAAAATTTCCGCCAAAATGACTTCTGTTGGCAGCTCTGCTCAGAAAATGAAGAATTTGTCATTTATGTAACTACACACCTGAGTAAAACAGCTGCATATGGATCATCAACTAAGACTCATCACCTTTACTCTACAAATACCAGCACTGCATTTCAATGGACAGTAAAAATTCGAGAGTTATGATATTGGTAAATAGAGTTTGTGTATTAATTACTTCATACAAAAACAAAAGTCGTTGAAAAGAAAAGTTTCAGACTTCTCAAATTATAAGTGTGGTCGAAGTAGTTTCATGGACACAAAGACACTTTCTTTGTTGCTGATTCTGTATAATTGTCTAGCCATTACCTCATACTTAGCCCACTTCATAAATAGATGCGATGATTATTTACAGGGATTAAAACATTACATAGCTGTGATCAAATATCGCACTGGTTCATTTTTTCGTAAGACCTATTTACTTTTGACGCATTACAACTTTTTCATCATTCGTTAACAGAACAAGATGTGTAACTTTGCTCAACAAAATGTGTAACTTTGAATCAATATTTTCTCTCTACCTCTGCTCATGTATTTCAGAGATATTGACGATTTAAGAACACTGATTTGATGACAGATTTTATGCTGAAATCCATACATGATGAAACTAAGTCTGTTTTAATCTTATAAACACAAGTGGTCTTTCAAATCTCAATGCTCAACATTCTGTTACAGTAAAAGCTGCCATGCGATTCGATTGCTGCAAATGAATGAAGTTATCAGTGATTGTTTTATTAGCTTCAATCGTCTTAATTAAAGGCGAAGGGCCTTGTACGAAGGAAATTGACTTGATAAGAGAAATAAGATGGAAAGGCAATACAATTGGACTCCTCTAGCAATATGCTGATTCAGAAGGCTACTTTAAGTTTAAAAACCTCATTGAATTTCAAATTGCAATAAGATGTCCAACGAAGAGATGAATACATTGTTGGAGAATGTCAGTTATAAATCAAAATTTTCGGCTGGCTGAAAGTTAATCGCTCGGCCAGAAATCTTGGCTGGAACAGAAACTGAAGCTTTTGTGAAACTTGACCGAATCGTACCTTGCAATCAAAGAATTGTTGAGTGATCCTCTATTTATAGTTTGGTTGCACTATTTATCTTCGGAATCTGCAATGGGAACAAGAAATTTGGGAATGGATACATGTTCACTGGATATTCACTGGCTGCATATTCTAGAAAATTCGTTTGTAAGGAAAATAGACGACAACATCGGATTCGTCCAAGTGCGTGTGTGCACTTGGTCTGGCAAAGATTTTTCAATCTGCCATTCATCGAGAGTGGAAAGTTCGACGAGAAGTCTATCGATATCAATTTCGTTGCTAGGATGACTCCGAAGTCTGTTGGTAAGATGACAAAGAAAAGAAATTTTGGCATGTATGTATTTATAAATCGGTTGTCTCCGCGGCACAGTGTTTAAGTGCTTGGCCTAGCGATCTTTTGATCCATAGATCCAGCCCCAAAGGTGTCATTGGAAGTCTTCATAAAGGGCATTCGGACTGAAAGATCACAACGCTCCAGATTAAAGTCTATGTCAGCACCGTCCAAGGCCCAGTATGGGGGGGGGAGGTAGTGACCTTAAACCATCAGTTATTTATCATTCATATGTTTTTAAAAATCATTATTTTTGGTTTTAAAGATGAAAATTGTACCCAGTCTTAAGTCTTCTCGAACTGACCATCATATCGTTTAAGTGATGTGCCATCCAAAATTCATCATTATTAGTTCCGGATTGAGAACTTTCGCTTGCTTTAGCACTCTGGATTGGTAAAAGTTCATGAATTCATTCAATCACTTTTGTCTTGTATAAATTGCATAAAACCATCGGATTAAAGGCACCGGTAACAAATCCGCTTTATTTAATGCACAAAGAATTGACGGAGAAGAGTATATATTTTGACATCACCTCTTATCGGAGTTATTCTTTTAGGCCCAGTTCCAGATTCGAAATACAGCAGTAATTTTGCTCGATATCCATATAGTGCACTCCTTTCTGCCAAAACGTTCTTTTCTATAGGAAAACTCTATCACGCCAAGAAAATGGAAAGCTCCTGCGCGCTCGGAAAGCAATTAGTCCATCATTTTGCAGATTTCTAAAATATGGTTTCGTTTTGGAACTCCTGATTTTTTTGATATGGGTTCATTCAGTTTGAGTCGGAGAATTCATTTCTGATATTTTGAAAATTCTCCGAGCTTATTCTAGCTGCCTTGTATTTTAATGTTTTTTGCTCATCCCTTCCCCAACCAAGGCAAAAAGCCATACTAGCAAGCTAGGAATAGAGCAGGCTGTCCACACTCGCAACTCTTACCAGTATAGAATAAGCAATCTATTGTGAGAACGGTGGCACCTCCCGAGGAGGACAGACTCTAACCGTGGACCTTCTGTATCTCCGCACCAAAGTGTGGCCCTTGACCAACTGAGCTGTATCACCACCTAATACCACCTAATGATAAACTTAATAGGCCTCCACGTGAAAAGCTTATTTTCAATTTGTAATGTAAGTGAAGGTATTTCTTATCTGAGTGTTAGGGTTTTTGGGGTGAATCACAATAAAATGAATGTCACAAGTAGTGAAGTTCTTACATATGTACAAATGTACATGCGCAGTGCATGGAGTCACTTACGAGAATTCTCCGCCGTGAAGCGGAATTTCACGATTTTCCGTCCTGGTAGAAATGTGAATTCAGTTTTTTCTACATTATCTTGTGGTTAATTTTAGCCTCCCCCTCATGTGCTTCCTCAAATTTTAGGTTGACAATTTTATATCCCAAATAAGGTTTATTTTCTGGATTGTTGACCGATTATCATAAAGTTTTGTGGCTGTTAAGAAATGTGCAAACAAGACTTTCTCTGGATGCTTAGGCTTGCTATTGCGGCAATATATGCCGATCTGTTATTGTTTTTTCAGCATTCTACATCGATTCATTGATTTAAGATTTAGAAAGATGCTTAGCATATGAAAGAGGATGCTAAGACTTTTTGGGAATCTAAATGTCGAAAAAGCACACAAGAGTTGTATATGTGCTGATGCGTAGGCCATTTTATGATCACACAGGCTCTGGTTATATTTTTGCTTTATCAATTTCCACTTGAGAAAGAACCTTGTGTATTGCGGCTTTAGAATTCTTACGCTATCCATTTCTTACCCGTTTTTCTGAAGTCATCTGTGATGGTTTATGAAAGCTTCAAATATTCAAAGCTTTATATAATTTTGTTGCTCAATTTTCTGCGTTCTAAATGTCATTTCGGCGAGTGCTCCAAGGGATGAAATTCTTCTTTTCGTGTTACTTTCTATCTTCTCTATTTTGTCATCCTTCAAGCATTTAAAGTTTACTGAAGGTGTCGTTGGTATTGTCTAATCGCCCGCGATTTCGTCTATTTAGGCAGCATCAACAGCAGCAAGATTTTTACTCTTGAAATCGTTTGAATTTACGTTGCATGCTGGCATGAATGCCTCACTTCACCACTGATTCATCAAAAAATCATCATTTCATTAATTTTGAATGGACTTTCAGGAAAAATTATAAGCCTATTATTTCAAAAGTGAAGCGCCTTTTTCTGACCAGTTTCCGCACTGGCAAAATTCAATGATTCTCACAAGTGCGTAGAGCACTGCAGCCAAAGCAATCTGGAACATTGTTTACTATCTACTACTTTTTGCTAAAATTTTCTAATCTTATCAACTTAATGCTCTTGTTCAAGAATGTGTAGTCAGATTTCAGGATTTCGCAGTCGTTCGTGAGAATGTTGAGAAAATGTCCATTTTAGCATATCTCACCTGTGATAAAGTATCAGTCAAATATCATATTCATCTCGAAAATTTCCATGCTCAATTAGAAACCGTCGTGAAGAGGACAGTGTTTGTATCTTCAGTCTGTTCAAAGGCTGCAGAATCAAGAAAGTGAGGAGTGAGGGTGCAAGCATCAAAGAAAGGATTGGCATGCATGTAGATATTGTAAAACAGCGCGCATGTTGTAACTTGCAAGCCTTAAGTATATATCGGATTGACCTTAATGCAGCGAATATTTTTGAATGCCTAGGTTAATTTTAAGACAACTTATACACCACATGTTGTACAAATGGGAAGTCTAAGCCTCGCTGCAATTTGATCATTGTTTGATGAAACATTTGAGACTTCATTCAATGAACATTTGCAAAATGCACATAAGCTCGGACACCTAGGTGTCATTCATCATAATCGTAAGGGTCAAATTCAGCAAGAGTTGACATTAAAAACTGTCTTCTATTGTCAGATTGTCGCATTTACGAGCACAGATTATTTCAAATGAAAAGATCTGATTAAAGTTTTGGTGCTACAAACAATTCCTGAAAATAAGTTGTACATCATTGGTTAGCACCTTAGAAATGATGAGGAAGATCGGTTGAAACACCCTCGCTACTAAGATCCATCTTGCGAAGTAAGGCTAGGTTCTTTGGCAGGATATTACGGAGGGTATCACTGGAAGCAGATATGTACATCAAAATATCAGGACAGCAGAAAATGGTGCAGAATGGAGTAGACTCATCGACACGCCATTATATGAGTTGAATTGAACTACCAGCGATCGACATCGGTCATGGTTAAGAAGGAGATCATTTGGATTACTCAAGTGATCCATTCATAAATCCAAGGATAATTATTTGTTGGTATTACTATTATTGGCTAACAGCATGTTTGTAGCGTTTCCAATAACACTTCGTTCACATCGACGCTTTTATCAAACAAATTGATGAAAACCGAAGCAAATCTAAAAATCTCAATTCACGGAACTTCCATATAGTGTGGAAGCGTCTATGCAGAAACATCGAAATGATGTCCTCGATTGCCAGGATTTATTCTGTATAAACAATCTGGTGTCAAATATTAGAAGAGGTTAACTATTTGTATTGTGTGCCATTGATGGTGTGAGCTATATGCAAATCAAAAAAATTGACGAACACTAATAGTATTTAGTTTATTGACAGAAAATAATCCAAGTCAATATAAATGTCCAACATTTCGGCATGCGTCTTAATCATAAACTGTGAAAAGAGCATTAAGTAAGCAAAGCTAAAGTACAAAGTTCAAGTGCAAAAACCATCACATATGTAAAGCGGGGTTGGAAGTATAATTGGTTGCTTCAGACAGGGAGGATCATTGTTATTCCAAAAGCGAAAACATAAAAATTCTGTCCTGATGTGCTTTTATGCCGAATCTATCACTATTAGAAAACTCAAAAAATTTTAATTTCAGCTTGGAGACAAAAGAACGCATATAAAAATATACTGAAAATTATCAAGATGTATTGGAAGATCATAGATGCAAGAAACGCTTTACCCGCCCAACCAATTTATAAAGCAAATTGCTTGTTGATTTCTCGGCGTAATTGCCGGATACCGTTCAATTCAAACTTTTTCCTATGTGCGGAATCAACAAAACTGGCTCTTAGAGCTGAAGCGGAAGCGTCAGTAAGCGATGGGGTAGAAATAAAATGAGTATGAATTAATTGTGTCATTTTTATGCTGGTGAAACACGTAGAACTAAAATTTATCATATAAAAGAAAATCTCATTTTGTCATCGTCTAGTGTGTTCCGTCAACTTACTCATATTCATTTCATTTCTACAGAGATGGATTTGTTGATTCCACATATAGGAAAAATATTGAAGTGAACTGTATCCGGCAATTAAGCCGAGAAACCAACAAATTATTTGCTTTATACATTGTGAGAGGTTGGGCGGGTTAAGCGGTTTTTTGCATCTGTGATCTTGCAATCCATCTTGGTAATTGTCATTTTATTTGTATGTGGTCTTATATGCATTTCCAAGCACTTTTTACATTTATGATAGTTTTGAACTTACATTTTGTACTTTAGCTTGTAGTTAATGCTCTTTCTTTTCACAGTTAATGATTAAGGTGTATGCCGCAGTGTTGGAAATCTATATTGACTAAGATTATTTTCTGTCAACAAACTATTCTTAGTGTTCGTCAATTTTCTCATTTACAAAGGCTAAAGCATATCATAGCTCTTAAAGCCACTGACTTTCTTGAGCGCATTCTAAGCATGACTCATCAACTTCAAATGGCGTCTTAGATGATGCATTTCATAGGTTCGCGATGTAATCCTTAAAACTTTCCTCCATCTAAATGCAAGTTCATCTCTGGAACTCTTTTGTTTTCAGCGCTTATGCCGCAGCAATCTTTCAACGAATACTGTGATGCCTTATCAGAATGGGTCAAATCGCAGAAAGCAATCCTACAAGCATGGAGCTTGTATCAGTCACAACTTCAGTATCCTGCAATGCTGGCTCATGTTTACGCATCAAACCAAGCTTCTCTGAAGGTGTCTGAAGAGAAACAACGACTTTCTACTTCGAATCCATCGAATCGAACAGAAATTGGACGAGGAAATGATTCTTCGAATGTAAGAGCTTCCTCTGCCCCACCACCTCCACCTCCTCCATTTGAGGGCGCGCAAGCAGCAGCTCCAGGAGGTGTAGCCGCCGCAGCTAATGTTCCACGTCTGAATCCCAATGTGCAAGAAGAAAATATCGGCATTCAAGGTGAGGTTGTGCTTTTCACAGCATAATAAGGTAAAGATGACAAGTTTTCAATTTCAGGGCGTCGTTATAAAATTCCGCATCCTTGGAAGCGAATGGTTGCTGAATTGATTGATTACACAATATTATTTTTCTGCCGGGTTCTCTGTGTCAGCTTGATAGCAGGAGATATCAGGTGAGTTCAAAGGAAGTATCTCTTCGAGTATACACCGCCCTCGAATAAACGCCGCGACAAACCAAAATCTTTTTGTTTCGAATAGATGACACACCTGATTTTTTGATTGCAAGCTATTTTTTTATGCATCTACGTATACATGCAGGTACACTACATATGCCTTAAGCTACTGTTGAAATGAAGAATATGGAGAATGAAGATATAATTGATTATCTGCTTGTCCTGACATTGGTCTTGCAGAACGGTTGAGAGATCTCGGTCAATAAACGAAAAGTATGCAACATCGGTTTTACGGATTTCTCTCCGAAATTCATATGAATATCTACCTTTTTAAGTGCATTTATATTACATACAAAGCTAATGCATGATTGAATGCAAATATTGCCAGTAGTACTGAATTGATCATTACCTTTTTTAAATGTCTTATCATATAAAACCATGAATAATTGCATAATTTAATCAAAATGTAAGTATGGATCCGTTGCTTTAGAAAAACATATGTTTATATGTTCTTGATGCATCATAATGCTCATAGATGTTCATTTTCATTGTCACTTTATGGACGAAAATCAAGACAGTTCTTAGGAGTCATGTGACCAACGTTGGACATGACATCCAACCATCTTTGACTTCGCGGCGCCTCCTCCCCTTGCATGTCAGAAAGAAGTCTTGTATTTCATTTGGGATGTCTTTAAACCCATAGAGGAGTAGGACAAGGGACAGATGGTGCGGCCGCAGTGTGCGGACTGTTGAACCCTAATTGGTCAGTGCTATTATTTTTTTTAATCAGTTTTTTTTCAAATGAAATCAAAGAGTGTGAAAACTACGAGCGAAATTGTTCTCAGCGTTAGCGATTTGTAGGTTGACCCACATGACTTGATAACCAAGAGATTCGTAGAATTTTTCATAAATTGTTCAATTTTACGTAAATATGCAATGTTGTTGTCCCAAAGCAGATTTCTGTGAAGTTTTGAACAAGTCGCACATTTCGCTGAGACATCATACGTTTTGACATACTTTCTGACGTTATTACTTAAATTGTTGTAAATATGCATTTCCTTTATTTTGTCCCAAGTTATATGCATGTAAGGAATTCTAAATTTCAGAATAACCCTGTACCATTATTGAGTACAGAAGAAATTAAAGCTGACCGTATCTTTTCCACCAATCTAATACAAGATCAGGGCAGCCTCAAGCATTAAAGAATTTTTATAGGCAATTACTTTGTGCATCATAGATGCTTGTAACAGTCCTTCATTTTCAAAATATCATACAATATTTGAGATCAAATATAATGATGCTTGAAGAGAGCTTCAAATTACTTTGAGTAAATTACACGATTTGTTGTAATATCTTAATTATGTTCCCTATCACACTGTTTCTTGCAATTTACCGGTATATGCTTTTTAGTTGTAAAATTACACGGACACCAAGAATCATCAAGAATTTTAATCAAGCACAGGACCTGTGCGAAAAAGTTTGGAAACCCCTGGCAAAGCTCCTGTGGATATTTTGAACAGGCTGTTTCTTTGACGGATATACGGCATGCGATGATTAAGTCGTATTTTTTGAAAAATAAACTCACTGAACTGCTAGCTTAACCGCATCAAAGCAAGCAATCCTTTGACCAAAGATAAGTCAATTGACTAAAAAACGAATTAATTTATCCGCTTAATCTGTTACTAGAGGTCCCTGCTAGAGGTATGTAGATGCTACTTCAACAAATCACTGCCTGATTTTATATGTAGTTAAGACTTCCTCTTATCTGCGCTATTCAAGTTGACATTTGAGTGCTGAAACGCGTCATCATTAAAAAAGCAGTTCTTATCATGTAAAATTAATGTTGAATAGATTACAAGATACCTTTTTCATTTACAAGCATTTATCGTGTATCCTTTCTTTCAGCGGAATAAGGTAAATATTGCACCATTTGTATCAAATTATGATCTTGAAATTTTGTTAATTATTTCCATCACATTAATATGGAGTGACTTTTACTTCATAGTTGTGTTCTGAAGTTTCGAATTCTAATGATTTTCAATCTCATGTTATCCTCTGTCTCTTCAGGAAAGTGTTTGAGAACATTGATTTCGATTTTTGGTACATCAGTCACAGTTTAGAACGTCATGCAGCGGGAAATAGAGCTAATGGAGGAGCACTACAAGACAATACAGGTATTGGTGGACTCGGAATGACAGGATTCAGTGGCGCAGAGTTTCTCACGACGGAAATACTCGTAGCTGAAGTTCTCAACCGCCTTCTTGTCACTATTTTTGAGGTAATCGATCAGTGATCAAGAATCTCTTTCGTTTCTACGATTTTTAATGATAAAATTAAAATTATATCTTTTCTCTATGGTAAGACACATTTGTATGAAGTGCTCATTAATTCCTTATAAATGAAATCCAAAGGTGGTAGAATCAGAATTGAAAGAACTTGGAACTTCCCTTTCTCACTCAACCTGCGGCCTCAAAGCGGTGAAAGGGTGAAAACGGAGTCGCAATAAGGCTTTGTCGTCTGAAGCTCATGCTTCTTTGGGTTCTACCTTGTCGGCGGTTTGTGACCGTGCTCCGGCTAACTAGCAGGCTCTGGAATATTATTTTTATTTTACTGGTCATTGAATTTATTTATGTTTGATTAATTTTTCATTCTTTTTCTCCACGTTTGTTTATTTTAAATGTGTGGTAGGCTTCGGCCGTCCCAATTAACACCACCCCCTGGTTTGCGAGATATGAACAGTCATCAGATGTTTCATGTTGTTGAATCAGGTTTTTGGGCATGGCACTTATTTGGCTCATTTGTGATCGAACTTCCTTCCACTGCTCTCTTTTGCACTTCCCCATTTGTTGCAGGTTAAGGTGTGACAGATCCAACGTATTCACGGCATACGGGCGTCAGGTAGTTCGAGGGTCCCGAACCCACTGGTAATGCTTTGGGAGGCAGGCCCGGTCAACTGCTCGAAAAAAGGCGGTACAGTTCCACTGCCACGGACATGCGTGGGTAGCTTTACTGAGGGGTTTAGCTCGTGGAGCTGTATCCGGTTCCTCTGTGGCCTACCTGACTTGTACCCATTGTTACGGCAAAGGGGTTCTCATTTGGGTTTCTTCAAGCTTTTGCGACATGAACTGTGCCTATAAGTGTCTTTTTTGCGTATTATTTATTGCAGCTTTGTTGCTATTATTTACGTTTTTCTGATGCCTTCCAAAGTTCCTTGTATCACTTTGTTGTACAGTATAATTTTCGTTTATTTGATTGATATTCTATGAGAAATTATGAAAATGAGAAAGACACACAAGAAACGTAGTCAGGCCGTCAAGCTCAAAACCCCTCTCAGGATCAGCTTCAGCAACGTAAGAGGACTGAGGTCCAATTACGACGACATCAACATCTTCCTGCAAGGTAAGTCACCAGATCTTCTAGCCTTGTCAGAAACCAGGTTGGATCCCAGTGTGTCATCAAGCGACGTTACTCATGATGGATACATATTTCACCGGATGGATAAAGCACCTTGTCATGGTCTTGGAGTCTATGCCAAGACAAGCCTTCCCTTGAGAAGGCTTCGTAGCTCAGAGGATCCAAGGCATGAGTACCTTGCCTTCATTGCGCCGCTGCAGAAGACCACTCTTCTTCTATTTTTGCTATACCGCTCTCCATCAACTAATGCGGATATTTTCAATGTTCTTTCTGACAAGATCGATTCTCTTCTACAAGAGTATCCCAGCGCTGAAGTTGCCGTTTTTGGTGACTTCAATGTGCACAATGTTGACTGGCTTGTGCACTCACGCACCACCGATCTCTCCGGTCAGGCAGCCCAGGATTTCGCTGTCTCTCACAACCTTAGTCAAATTGTCACTTGTCCTACCAGAGTGCCTGACCGAGCTGGGGATACTGGATATCTCCTTGACCTGTTTCTCACCTCAAATCCAACTTGTTTTTCACACAAGGTTACTTCTCCCCTCGGCACGTCTGATCACTCTGTTATCACAGTTTCTGGCAAACAAATTTGATCCACACCGTCTGCACCCTTCCATAGAACAGTTTATCAATTCTCCAAAGCAGACTGGTGTGGCTTCCGCACTTTTCTTAGTCAAGTTCAAGCTGAGAATTTGATTCTGAGCGAGAGCGTCCACAAGTCGGCGCAAGAACTGACAGAGTGGTTTCAGATAGGGATGTTGGCCTACATTCCTCACCGTACTTTCCAAATGAAGCCCCACTCACAACCTTGGTTTACACCAGAATGTGCAGCTGCAATTTGCCAGCGTGACCACTTTTTCCATAAGTATAAGCGTGACAGTAGCACTGGCAATCTTGAATTGTACAAAACCGCACGTAGACATTGCAAGGAAACCATACATCAGGCCAAAAGCCGTTACGCTTTGTATGTACGGAAATCCATTGCTACCCAAAAGCTTGGCTCTAAGGACTTCTGGAGGATTTACAACAGTGTCACCAATAGGAACAAATCCTCCATCCCAGCACTCCGTCATGCCGAAGTCAGTACTTCTATGGCGACAACCTCAGCAGACAAAGCCGAGCTTCTTTGCAAGGAGTTTGCGAAGAATTCGTCATTAGACGATGGAGGTAAAATTCCACCTCCAATTCCCACGCGCACTGATGAGACAGTTAGTCCTCCTTCAGTCACAGTCCGAAACGTCAAAAAGATCATCGCCGGTCTCGATAGCTCTAAGTCTAGTGGACCAGATGGCATCCCGGTTTCGGTCTTCAAGCATCTCTCACCTGAGCTTTCTCCACTTTTATCTAAAATGTTCAGTAGATGTGTATCCACCGGTGAGTTTCCCTCTTGTTGGAGAGTAGCTTTCGTGGTTCCAGTTCCAAAGAAAGGTTCTGACTCATCTCTTCCATCTAATTACCGTCCTATCAGCCTGCTTCCAATTGCTGGCAAGATTTTTGAAGCAGTGATTAACCAGCACATTGTTAACTTCCTTGAAACTCAGAACCTTCTGTCAGAAGAACAGTATGGCTTCAGGCACTCTCTATCAACTGCAGATCTTCTTTCATATGTCACTGAACATGTGAGTTGTGTCCTTGACAGACAAGGTGAGACGAGATCAGTTGCCTTGGATATTTCCAAAGCATCCGATAAAGTCTGGCATCAGGGACTCCTTATGAAGCTAAAGTCCTATGGAGTTGCTGATCAACTCCACAAACTTCTTGCTTCTTTCCTTAGTGACCGGCAGATATCTGTCGTCTTAGATGGCCAAAAGTCTTCCACCAAGTTTGTCAATGCAGGAGTTCCTCAAGGGTCAATTTTGGGACCCACTCTTTTTCTGCTGTACATCAACGATCTCTCAGACTGCCTAGTGAGTAAATTGGTGATGTATGCAGATGACACAACACTCTTCAATTCCAATGAGTGACTCGCTAAAAACACTCAGCAACGTCAGCAGTTATGCGACGTTCTTAATGAAGACTTACGCAGGGTCTCAGAATGGGGCGCCAATTGGCTTGTTTCCTTCAAAAAAATTCAAAATCCTTCAAAAACTCAGAGTATTCTGCACTCACGACTTAAAGGAGATGATGATCATAGCATTAAGATGTCAGATAATATGATCAGAGAACAAGATTCCATCTCCTTCCTTGGATTGGCGGTTACGAAAGACTTGTCATGGAAACCGTACATCCAATCCATTAGCAAGCAGGCAGCTCAACGCATTGGTAGTCTCCATCGTGCCAGCAGCTATCCTCCACCACAGACTGTCTGCTGTCTTTACAAGTCCACTATTCGTCCTCTGATGGAGTATTGTTGTCATCTGTGGGCAGGCGCCCCACAAACGCATCTTAACCTACTTGAACGGGTTGAGAAACGTGTCAAGAATCTCATGGGTGAAAAACGTGCTAGCAAGTTGCAGCCGCTCTCCGTCAGACGGGATGTTGCTTCACTCAGTCTCTTCTACAGGTACTATTTCGGTAGAAGCAGCTCTGCAGTAAGTGAGTGCGTACTCAAACCCAAGATCTTCTCCAGAAGCACACGCAGAGCTAATGCACTCACATGCTATAATGTGAGCTTAGAACGCGCACGTACTGTGAGTCGCCCGAAAAGCTTTTTTGTTCGCACGGCACAGCTTTGGAATCAGCTTCCCCACACCACTTTCCCTGACCAATACAATCTTGATGCTTTCAAGAGGCGTGCGAATAGGTTTCTGATGGGGACAGCTTAATCAGATTAGAAGATCTGTTTTTTTTATTTTATTTATTTAAAATAATACAATTTATTTACTTTTCATTGAGTAACCCCTAGCTTCGTTCATGGCTCATAGCTGTGCTAGGGGTGAAAATTCAGTAAAAAAAAGACTGAGCCGGGTTTAGGTCTCAACATTACGTCATAAAACCTTTATCACGTACCGATGCGACAGCATGTCGACAGTCTGCATGTAGTATGCTATATATACAAGCATGTCCAGGAATTTGTTAATGCATCTGAATTCATGATACAGCATACGTTTCCTTCGCTGAAAATATACTAAGTACATCATGGCAACCATTATGCCTACCAATTGTTGAAAAAAAGGAAAAGGTTGCCTGCTGATGAGGTGCCTGATCAATGTGTTGGGTCGACGTTGAAGACGACCGGGCTGCCTGGGAAGCGACTTTGATTGGACAGCAAGAAGTGATGAATAACTTCAAAGTCGCTATAGATTTCATCATCATCTTCATCTTCTTCGTCGCATGCAATACTTGTAGCAAGAACGTTGGCAATGTCATCTTGAGTCATCAATGCTAAATCTGTCATTTCAATCAATCGAACAGAGCGCTGATGATTTTAGACTTCGTCTGAGGTTATCTTTCTCAATTTTCTTTTCAAAGCAAACACGGCGAACAGCTCTTTCGAGCAAGTTCAAGGGACAACCAGCAAGATCAAGTTGTTCCGCCCTGAATGGAAGAGGAACATGCACCTCTGCTCCTTGAAATGCAAAACGCTATCAAGAAGCTAAGTGGCAAGTCGGCTGGTCTTGATGGTATGCCTGCGGAACTCGTCAAATATGCTGGAGACCTTGTTGTAAAAGGTCTCCATAAGTTTTCTGTTCGGATATGGGAAACAGAGCGCTGGCTAGAAGCGTGGAAAGAACAAGGACTCATCGTTATGCATAAAGCTGATGATCCCAAAGAATGCAGCAATTATCGCACTATTGCACTCGTATCACATACCAGCAAAATTCGGTTCAAAATCTTGTTGGACTGCTTGCGGGTGAGGATCGAAATTGAACTGCCTGACAAACAAGCAGGTTTCCGAGTCGGTAGAAGCACCGCCAACATGCTAGCAATTTTACAAGTTCTCATAGAAAAAATAAATGACATGTCCAGCGGAGCTGTTATGACGTTCATCGACTGCAGTAACGCATTTGACAATGTAGACATGCTGTGGGAAATCGTAAGTAGCTTTGGCTTCCCGTCACACCTCGTCAATCTAGTGAAGTCCCTCTGCGACAATCTGCATGCAGTTATGCCATAGAAGGTTGAACAAATTGAAAGTTTCCGAATTGGAAAGGGTGTGCGACAAGGATGTATTCTCTCACCTGATCTATTTAGCTTGTACACCGAACAACTCATGAGAAGCTGATGTCCGCAATGCTGACATCAACATTGGTGGTAGATAGGTGAATAATGTAATTAAGATACGCTGATGACACAGCCCTGATTTCCAGAGACCATATTGAAATGCAAGAGATAGTTGATCGGGCAAACAACGCGAGGAAGAACATGTCACTGAAACTTAACGCAAATAAGACAAAAGTAATGCGAATTGGTTCAGCAAAAAGATCGAGCGGTTGCAATCGGAGATGAGATAATTGAGGAAGTGGAGCAGCTCAAATAACTCGGCTCAATTAAGAAGAACGATGAAAGTTGCAGAGAAGACGTATGAATGAGAAACGATATGTCGAGGGCAAGGATGCGCAGATTGAGCAAACTGTGGGCAGATTGAGCGCTGCCAACAAAGCTTAAGGCGAAGTTAGTGAGAACACTTGTGCGACCAATTCTCTCATATGGTGCCGAAGGATGGACACTGAAAGCAACAGATGAAAGACACATCGTGACAGCAGAAAGCTGATTCTGGCGAAGAATGCTACGTATCAGCTATAGAGAACACCAGACTAACGCCAACATCTTTGAGCAACCAGCCACAACTCCCTTACTGCTCAAACATATTCGGAAGATGAAACTATCTTTCTTCGGACATCATTGCAGAGAAGGATGCCAAGTGACAAGAGTGGCTTTACACGGCAGCATGGCAGGCAGCCGGCGCAGGGGAAGACCAAGGACCCAATACATCAATAACATTACGAAGTGGTCAGGACTCAGCGTTCAGCAGCTGATAGGACAACGTGCGATTGCAAGTTGTGGAGCGCAGTCTCCAACGCTTCTATGAATATGCCGCATAAAGTAAAGTAACTCCCTTATACTGAGGGCTTGCTGACATAGTCTTTTATTTAACTGGTCATTATGTGGCCCTTTTATGAAACATAGGCTTGTGTTGTTTGAAAGAAAACGGCTTCTTCTTCAACACTATAGAAAACGGCTTCTTCTTCAACACTATACAAGAGAAGATTCCTACGAAAATTTACCGCTTGCTAGCAGACATCATATCAGAACCTTTAGCAACAATTATTCAAGCATCATTCGACACCAGAGTATTTCCCTGTGATTGGAAAAAGAGTATAATAACCCCTGTCCGTAAGAAGGCCAATTCCAATGTCTCACAAATACGTCCACTTACCATGTATCCTCCGCCATCCAAATTGTGTGAAAAAATTGCAAAATCCCATATGCAAGCATACTTCAAAAGCACGTATGGTCAAGAACAACATGGATTTCGAATAGCGCCTCCACCACAACTGCTGTAGCGAAGATGGTGGATTGTGTTTTATCTACTTACGATTTTGACTCATACTTCGGGTGCGCTATACTATGCTTCGATCTGACGAATGCCTTCGACTGTGCCTTACATGAACATGCAATCGAGAAATTCAAACTCAGTGGTTTTGTGCTTCAAGACAGCTTCAGGACTATCTTTCGTAGCGTTCATCTGTCGTTAAAGCCGATAACAATTTGTCGCCACCATTCGAAGTCAAGAGGAATCTCACAAGGTTCCGTTCGCGGCCCGATGATCTTTTCTGGGTGTGTTGGAGATTTCCACTGTTACTCAGATTCAACTCCGATCAAGTACGCCGATGACTTCACCATCATCATCAAGCTCAACACCGATGACCCTCTGAGCATCAAATCGAGTATTACAGACGAAGTTGATCATTTCTGAACTTGGTGTACTAATAACGGACTAACAGTTAACTCAGAAAAATCATGTTTTATTATGTTAAGCACTCGTAACAACGTAACCTTGCCATCACCAATGATTATGAAACAATGTGATGCGATCAAAGTTCTTGGAGTCCATTTGAATTCACGCCTAGATTGGACATCTCATATTGAGGCTATCGTCAAAAAAGCCAATCACCAATTCCACGCACTGAAACTTATGAAATTATATATTACCCTGTCTGAACATCACCTGATTTATGATTCAAATATCAGATCATTAATAGAATACTGCTGTCCAGTTTTTTGTCAAATTACCCGAAAAGCTAGCCTCTAAGCTTTAAAAAATCGACAACCGAGCACATAGAATAATATTTGGCGATAATTCACGAACCTGTAAATGTGACAAGGAATGCATCAAAACAAGAAGAATAATCAAAGCTTGAGATTTTTCCATCGTATAGAAGGCGATGAGAATCACCTACTCTACGACCTTTTGCCAGAACGATTGCCGAGGTGTCAACACTACCGTCTTCCACTATGCCGCACTCAACGGTATAAAAACTCTTTTTTCCCATTTATTCTGACTATGGCGAATAATTGACTTTTTCAGATTTACTTTTTTTGCATACAACTGGAATATTTTCTATGTTACACGTATTGTAGCATCTGTAATGTTACGATTTTCATCCACAAAAGAATATACATTATCTTATCTTATCTTACCACACTTCGACAGCAGACTACTCTAAATGAACGACAAAGCTTGAAAATATGCACGTGAATGTGTGATAAGTGCGACGCGTCACTGTCATTCACACTGCTTGATTCTCACACCCTGCTCTGGCTTTCAATAAGCATGTGACACGCACGCCAACTAGACCATGCGATCCAAGCTCCGCATCACCAGAGCAGCAATTTCGCCGCCGGATAGGTCGACAGGAAAGACATTTGACACAAGAAAACAGCAACGTTCATCAGATTCTTGTAGTCATCGCGTAGCGCTCAACCGAGCGCATTACAGGGAGAATACAGACAGCTGCATGTACCTAAAGCACACTGCAGACCCAGCCAGAGTGAAAATAATTGTATTTCCAGCCTAGATTTCCAATCGCCTTGTTGATGGCAAATCACGCATTGATTTGGTCAAATAGAGACAAATATCAGAAAAATCGATTAAGGCTTGTACTGACTCACACGTAGTTATTTCATAGAATTATTCGATTATTCAGCATCTCATCTGATTTCCAGGCCATGCGCCGCATGGCTATGCTCGGAGAATTCGCCACTGGTGATATATAGGCCTATATTGCTGGTGTCTTCTGGCCGATAATTTTGTGGTCTCGATCAGATGGGAATTTTGGCCGTTTTGTCTTATCAAACAAAATTTCGCATGCATGATTAGCCTATACATTATGGTTCTTGATAATTCCGTGAGTTTTCATGAAATCCGGATGAAAAATTTAGTTTCAGCAATAGATTGAAATTTTGAGAAAAATCAAAAAGTCTGGTCGAAAGACCACAGGACATTTTTTATAATTCACGATTGCTCAATTGCGATTAATCAATAGCTGATATTTTCCTTTTGGTACAACAATTAGAATCACAAAGGATACATTTCGTCGCAATAGGAAAATAAAATCATCATTTCTAAGTTGAGAAATGTGCATCGGTCAGAGGACAAAAAAATTGTGTCGGTCAGAAGGCAATTTTTGGATGACAAAGGCTATTTGAAAAAGTATCCCAAATCAATGTAAATGAAATTCTGAATTATAGTCTGGTTGACAGTACGGTTCGTGCACTTTCACGTGGACTTTATATGCACAGGTAGATCACAACGAAAATTCTTCCCGAAGATAGAGTAGGGGCCTGCTGGAGACAGTATTTTTTGGTACTTTTTCTGCCTTGTGTTAGAATTTTCATGAAGAAAAACTTTGCTAGATTGATTTGAATTTATCATGACCGAAAAGAGCATATCTCAAGGATTAAGATGAAAGGAAATTACGAAAATCGGTTTAGAACTAAAGATTTTGCAGACGAAAGACACGTTTTTTGACAAATGTTGTTATATATGTTTTCCCAACGGTATAAAAACTCTTTCTTCCCATTTATTCTGACTATGGCGAATAATTGACTTCTTCTGATTTACGCTATTTGCATACAACTGAAATATTTTATATAATTTTCCACGTATTGTAGCATCTGCAATGTCACGATTTCCATTTACAAAAAAATATGCATTATCTTATCCTATCTTATCTATCAAGCGTCGACACTGGAATGTCAAGTTATCTGGAATTAATCTTTCTCAGAAATCATTGTGGAACGTCGTAGCTAAGCGAAAAGAAGAGTTTATGTTCAGGAATCATTAGACTCTTGTACTAGCCTTGTGAAGAAAGTCGATGCGCACGATGAAAAGTGCTCCTCTTCCACACATCAAAATCGAAATGTCAGAATAATAAAGAACCAAACTTGTAGTGATTTGGATAACAAGTCGAATCTTCAAAAGTTTCTAGCCTGTAAGTCACATGCCCTCCATCAATCAGATTTTCTCGACGCTATTTCACAAGATGCGTAGAAGTATGTAGAAACATTCAAAGTGAAGATCACGATTGCTTGTAATTAACCGGGTATTCAAATTCAAGACAAAAACTGTTCAACGATTTTTGAAGCACAGTTGCATTATGCGTGTAGTTTTTATTATAAGTGTAAAGTTCATGTAATGTCTGTAGCGAAGTTTTCTACTGAAGGAAAATTAAGATAAGCTCAAATATAAAACCATTCTCATATAGGAGCATCCTATGCTATGAAGTTGAAGGCAAATAAATTCGTTTAGATGCCTCAATATCCCAAGGAGCACAGTGGTTGGAATTCTGGGATACCCTGAACATCGTGACAGTTTATCTTATATATAAAAATAAAAAATTCCAAGGCAATTAAAAGTAAACTTAGTTTAAATTGAGCTTTGATTTAAGTGCGACCTTTCCGATGAAGTGATGGACTGGTTGGCTGCGGCCTTAATAGAAGGAATGGCTGCGCAACCCTGTTCCTAAGCCTTTGAGGTGTGATGCGATATTGATAGACGAAATATGTTTCAGATATGAATGTGACGAATCTTTCCTTTTCAGACTGTCTGTCTATCCTACGGGTTAGGGGGACGTCTTGGTGGTTCGACACCAGGAAAATTGCTGATGGGTCTTCGCGTTGTGTCTTGCGCTGAAGTATATGACTTCGCTGAGCACGTAGAGGTTCTGCCCGGTGAAAATCCTGGAATCTTGAGGTGAGCAGCAATTTTGTTTCCCATGTCAAATATTTTATCTAAAATTCAACATATAGTCAATGTACAAACAACGCTGTACAAGCGACTGTTGTAGCCAAACTTCACATTAATATTCATAATTCCGAACATTATCATTATTATTTCCATGGTATGCACTTTCAATCACAATACGACAGAGGATTGCGGGCATACCTCCAAAATTCTGCAAGTTTTGAAAAGCATTGAGTTTTGTTAATGTTATCATAATAAAGAACGAAGGATGCTGAAAAATTATCACCCGATACAAAGTACGTTTGAAAATAGGTCATAAATTTGAATTTCCGGTGGGCCTGATCAATCAATATTCCAAAAAAATGCGCTGTAACTAACAGTAGCATTGGGTTTAGCAAAATCAAAAAAGGTTTGGCGTTCCCAAGGTTATGACGAGGATTTTACTTTAAAATTGTATAAAATACACCCGACCGGTTTCGTCGCGATAGGACAGTCTCAAGGGTTGATTATGTACATCTCCAAGAGTGCTTAAATATATGAAGTAAAGGGTAGGACAACTCTTCACATCTGTTCATGACGTCTGTTCATTTGTGGCATGTTCTTTGCAATATAGCGAGCTTCAGCCAACCTAGTAGATGTCGCATTGCGTTGTTTATTGATTATTTTGCAGTTAAAGTCATTAATACTCATCACTTTAGTCGGATGGTCTATACGATTGTGATCGCTAAGTGCACTTTTGCAGTCACGGTGTGAAATACTTCTTTTATGTTCTTGGAAACGATATCGAAAAGGTCGACATGTTTGGCCTATATAGCTTTTGTTACAAAGCTTACAAGAAAAATTACAAATTAAGTATTTATCATTGCAATTATATTTAGGTGCGATAACTTTACAGATATCACAATTACAAATAAATTTATTTTTACAATTATTATTTACTGTTGAAATGAGGTAATTACCTGGTTTAGAAACGATTCTAACGGGTAAATTGTACTTATTATTTAATTTATTTAATTTTCGTAACATACTGTCGTTAACATAATCTAACGTTACTGACACCTTTTGACTTTCGTCGGGAACATTTTTGTTGGTCTTACATGTATGTATACTTTGAACTTTATATTTAGTACTGTCAAACTTGAATCCATTTTGTTTTATTCTATTTTCCATAATAGTACATGATTTGGAGAAATCCGCATCATTAGAACAACGATTGTGGACGTATGCAATACTATTACGTACAAAATTATCTTTGATGTAATTCGGTAGCCAACTATCTTTACGCAAGCATATACCCGAGTGACAAGGTTTGCTGAACCATTTATATGAGATATTGTTATTAATAGTAATGTCAAGAAAGTTCAGCGAATTCTCTTCTGGAATCTCCATTGTAAATTTTATGCTATTATCTACAGAATCAAAGGCATTTAATATATTTGTGAACGTTTCATTATCTCTGGGGAGCGGTCCCAAGATCACATCGTCAATGTATCTTTTATAAATAACGGGTATGATACCGTATTTATCTTTAATAATAGTTAGAGCTCTGTGTTCTACATAATCCATATAAATAATTGCAAATGGGGGTGAGAAGTGGGTTCCCATAGGGCAACCTTGTATTTGTAAGTACGTTTTATTGTTATACGTTACTTCATAATTATAAGAAATGAACTTAAGAAAATCTATTAAGTCTTCGACTGAGAAGCCATAATTGTCAATTTTATGCCAATGAATTGTGGCAAAGTTTTCAATAACGGTTAATGCTTCGCTGATTGGAATGCTTGGGTACAAGTTTTTTACATCAAGAGAGATTTGAATGTTACCTAGACTATTGAAATTGTTCTCTTGATTTTTAAGAATATTTATGAGAGAATATTTTTTATGTACTATCTAAGTGGGCTGGAACGAATTTAACCAATTGGTTAAGGATCACACTTGAAAGCCAATCGACTTTCTCTGTCGGTGTAATTATTGCAGATGCAATAGGTCTCAACGGAAAATATTGGTTTTCCTTCTCTTTGTGGTCCTTAACTTGAACACGAAAATAAGCAGGGTGACTCCCCGAAGACAAAAGCTTCTCGTGGTCGATTCTACAGTTATTTTTACATTTACTTCTAATCATACAGTTAGCTTGATTTTCGATAGAAGAGCTTTTTGTACTATTATGGAAAATAGAATAAAACAAAATGGATTTAAGTTTGACAGTACTAAATATAAAGTTCAAAGTATACATACATGTAAGACCAACAAAAATGTTCCCGACGAAAGTCAAAAGGTGTCAGTAACGTTAGATTATATTAACGACAGTATGTTACGAAAATTAAATAAATTAAATAATAAGTACAATTTACCCGTTAGAATCGTTTCTAAACCAGGTAATTACCTCATTTCAACAGTAAATAATAATTGTAAAAATAAATTTATTTGTAATTGTGATATCTGTAAAGTTATCGCACCTAAATATAATTGCAATGATAAATACTTAATTTGTAATTTTTCTTGTAAGCTTTGTAACAAAAGCTATATAGGCCAAACATGTCGACCTTTTCGATATCGTTTCCAAGAACATAAAAGAAGTATTTCACACCGTGACTGCAAAAGTGCACTTAGCGATCACAATCGTATAGACCATCCGACTAAAGTGATGAGTATTAATGACTTTAACTGCAAAATAATCAATAAACAACGCAATGCGACATCTACTAGGTTGGCTGAAGCTCGCTATATTGCAAAGAACATGCCACAAATGAACAGACGTCATGAACAGATGTGAAGAGTTGTCCTACCCTTTACTTCATATATTTAAGCACTCTTGGAGATGTACATAATCAACCCTTGAGACTGTCCTATCGCGACGAAACCGGTCGGGTGTATTTTATACAATTTTAAAGTAAAATCCTCGTCATAACCTTGGGAGCGCCAAACCTTTTTTGATTTTGCTAAACAATGAAGAACCTCCCGTATCGACACACAAACCAATGAGTAGCATTGCAACTGGCGACCGAATCATTCATATCGCATAGATGCATATAGAATCAGACAAAGCGCGAGAAGCTAAAACTAATACCGACGGGATGGTGAGAAAAATGAATTATTGATAAGCTATTTGTTGAAAAAATTCCCTCAGCCTCAATGCACTATAGGTGTTTATAGTAGTCAAATTAAACGGATATCACTAGCAACAGGCGATTCACATGTTCATAAAATAAAAGGTCTACATTAAAAAAAGTTCTGATATAATTTCACATTTAATAATGAATATTCGTAATATTTCTTCATGTCCAATAAGTGCGAACCTTCGTATTGATTCTCAATTTTTGTTTCTTAGAAATGTACTGACTGAATGGCCATTTTTGTATTTTATTTTAATGATTTTATGTTTATATTAAATATAAGTTACTTAATAAGTATTGATAAACTTCATCAAAATTTGACTCCACAGTCAAGCTACTGCTTACTTGTAGATCCACAACTTCGAATATATCTTTCATAATGACTTAGATACAACTGTTGCGATACTTCGTCAAAACGGAAAAATGAGCTTCGTACAGGTAGACTTTCTTGCTAGAAACAACATCGGTTTTTTGCTTGCTTCTGTGGATAGGATAGTAACGCATTTCGTAAAGGCAACTGAGCCCAATAGTTGGAAGCAGTTAAACAATCCTCCAATAGTGGCCAAACTGGCAATTTTGTTTCAAACGACTCCTATACCATCATTTCACCCTTATCAATAGAATACTTCGCAGGATTACTAAAAATTGTAATTGAAAATTACACAGCTTATTCTCTTCAATGCTGTTCCCCCAACTTATAATTGTTCATCGAAGTGTTCATGCACATCCAGTGTATTAATTTTAAATTTCGTCGTTCTAGAACTGCTCTGCAATTCATTTATCATTCCCAAAACGACACACTGAAAATTACTGCATTATGACTGTGTGGTGCATCGGTGCATTAGTTGTTTCTGCACTGGTTCACGAGCCGTTGCTAGAAATATGTCAAATTTCAACGAATTTGTTATTTCATTGACTTTTTCTGATGGAATTAACTAATTTCATAATTAAATCGTTGAGAAGCTGTTTGAAAGTAGTGTGGGATGTCGACAACTTGTATAGTAATTTGTAGATTGCGGAACTTAGGCACGGCGCTATTTTGAAATCTTGCAATACTTCCTGACGTTATAAGGCATTGGAATTTTACGTTTCTGTAATTGAATTAACAAGATGTTCAACGATGAAAATAATCTTCATTTATCTGCAGAAGCTGAGTCTGTGTTGTAGGATCTTTTTGCGCATAAATGTACAATTCATGATTAGCAAACCTCCTGTCATCATGACCAGTCTGTCGATGCGGCTAAGTGAGCGATTCTAAGACTAACCAACAGTCCAGACTTGAGGGGTTCAAAACATCGCTAAAATTTGAAAAATGGAAACCTGAAATTTTTCAAAATTAATCTGGAGCGTCTTAAAATGTGGCTTCGGAAAGCTGCGGAGTCACTTAGCTTTTTGCTTGGAAACATCATATGTAGCATAATTTCTGTAAATAATTCCTCAATTTTCTTGAAATTAGATGATCTTCATTAATCGGTCAAATGCTATTTCATTTGTTCTCTCTTTTCAGCTCATTCGTCCGTTCTATAATCAAAAATTTCGCTTTGGTATTTTTCTTCCCTATCTGCCTCACGACGTTATTTTTTCAACACAATCGTTCGACATACGACATTATATCTGGAACTCTCGTTGTCTCTGATATGCCAATTCCTCAAGCCAACGATCACCAGGCAGCAAGATAAGAGGCATCATGAGTCTCTAAATGAAAACGTTTCTTTCATAATCATATCTGTGTTAACTTCATCAATGTATTCTAATATAAGACTGTTTTCCGTTAGAAAGTGATGTTTTGTTGAATATGAAACTTAAAATTTTGATGAATGAGGCTCTTGCGTCAATACATCCCCATTGGGACTTGGACGGAGCTTAGATAGTCAGATTTTTCTTTAGCTTTGTGATACTTTTCGCCCAGATACCCGTCCTACCGACTTCTAATGATGCTTTCGGGGCTGGACGTCGATCCCAAAATGTCGCTAGGCCAATCACTTGACCACTGTCAGGGTGTTTCTGACTTGCTTTTTTGAAAAAGCATTGGAATTTTGGCATCAATCTTCAAAACTGAACATTGATATGGTTTGGTTTTACATTATGTGGACGAAGCATGCATACACTGAGTTCGGCTGAGGTGATTGCATTAGCCATCGAGAGTCTCAATGTTGATCAACAAACGATGCAGAACAAGTGATTGCTGAAAACGCCTATCGGGAATAAAATTTCACTTTTAATTGTCAACATACAGTGACTATGGGGCTCGCCGAATAGTCTAGAATAACACTTCATATCCATGTATCCCTATACTGAGTAAGGCTGTGCAAACGAATAAATTTTCTGTTGTTAAAAGTTTGATCTCATGTAGTGCTATGACTAAATGAGAGAATGATTGGAACTTTCACAGTAGCAGTTTTGACACATTCATGCACAAAGTACCCGAGGTAGAAAATTGTAATAAACTTAGTAAGTCGTCGGATTAAGGACTACTAAGTACTTGCCAAGTACTTAGTAGTTTTACCTAGTCTTACTCCGGAGCTTCGTAATTTTCTTCAGATGTTATTACGATACTTTGTAGTTTTACCTAGTCTTACTCCGGAGCTTCGTAAGTTTATTCAGATTTTATTACGATACTTTGTAGTTTTACCTAGTCTTACTCCGGAGCTCCGTAAGTTTATTCAGATATTATTACGGTACTTTGTAGTTTTACCTAGTCTTACTCCGGAGCTTCGTAAGTTTATTCAGATATTATTACGGTACTTTGTAGTTTTACCTAGTCTTACTCCGGAGCTTCGTAAGTTTATTCAGATTTTATTACGGTACTTTGCATTTTTACCTAGTACCCAATACCCTCTTCCTCAGTTTATACTTTAATTAAATCATTTAGACTCCACAATCGAGTGATAGAGCAGCAATAGCGAAGGTGAATCCTACTATATACAACCCAGAGAGCTAAATAAACAAACGAGCTATGTAAAGAATATTCATTTATTCAGAAACATTAAAACAGCAAGCTGATTTAACAAAGTCACGAAGTCATCAAAAACCAAAAATAATAACTACAAGTCGAATTAAATTTTACATACAAAAACATCAAGAAAATTATGGTATCCATTTAGCTCATATTCTACATGTCGTCAGGTTAAGATAGTATTACGTAAGTCGTCAAGAAGCAAAATATTTGGTTCGTTGGCAATACCTTTGAATTATGACGTTCAAAAATTGCGTAAATCGCCTAAACAAAGAATTGTAAAAAGAAATCTTACATGTTCTTACTAGAAAAAGACAGGGCTGCAACAGATTTAACCATGTGTAACATATTCATTATAATCTTAAATGATAATAGTGCAATGCAAAATATGAGCAATGGTTGTATAAATTATGAAGATGGCAACTCTTAAGCATCATCCTTACATTCATTCATATAATTTTCTACTGTTGAGTTTTTACTGTCTTTTATTGTTTCAGAGGTTATATTATCCCGTGGTCTTTCATTATTCTTGCAAATGTTTAACTAGTGCCGAAATCGGAGATGTTGAATGTTCACTTATTCCATATACTGTAGTACATGTACTTCGCATTGTTCTGATGTGTTGACCGATATAAATATATGAGGACATATTGTAAGAAATTCTGTAGGTATAGTCTCCTGGTCTTGCCGCTATCTCACATGCTTTACTTTAAAATGTAATTTGTTACTTAATTTATTCCTTATCATAGTTATGGATTTTATTTACAATGTGTGTGATTTTGAGCAACAACTACTGTGTATATGGCCTTACGATTTCTATTACAGAGGCTTATTTGCATTTTTTCAAGTAACGTCATTTATTTATTTGCATATGCTGGTGGACACATTTGTGGATTCATTTGACTTTGAAATACTGATGTTTTCGTCTTGTGTATTGACTACACGAAAACAGTTTACTTCCGTTTTGCAGCCGAACGATATTAGTAAAAGAACTACATGTGCTTAATTGAATGTTTTGTGCACAGAATTTCTTACATTATGTGCTCATACATTATTATCAGTCTAACTATCTGTCATAACAATGCGAAGTAGAAATAATCAATATATACATTTAACATCTCAGATTTCAGCAGTTTTTAAACATCTACAAAAATAATAGAAAAATGCTTGCAATGGAATATCATATAAACAATAAAAGACTAAGAGTAGAATACCAGCATCAACATCCATGGCAACATTTACTCATTTTCCTTAAAAAAGTTAAAAACCAAAGTTCACTCTTGGAGAAGAGCTGCATCATATAGACAGAAGTTGAAATGTAGGCTATATCAGCTTAGACATGGGCATCATATATTGCTGCTGACGAACAAAAAAATATTTTATACATAAAATATAAAAAAATTAGTGAAGTAAATAATAAATTTTACCAGCTTGACTGATAAAATAATGCTCAATCATGTTCATAATTATTCAACACTTTTACACCAAAAAAACAGTGGCGCAACTTTACAACAATGGCATGATTTGAGATCTCACAAGGCTTAACAAGACATAATGTTCCTTTTTTCAAGGTTACATATGGCGAATGAGTAGAAAGCAGTTGTCTTATCCTCACAGGACACTGAAGCCTTATATATAGCATAGCCTTATGGTTATCCGAAACGCCGTTTCAATAAATGTGATGTTTATGGTTTAACTGCAACAGGTGCTGATGAACTATGCAGAAGAGATACGCCCGACATCTTGCGTTCCAACTTAGCAATAGTCGGCAGTACGTATAGTTGGCTATCATGGTCTATAGGATGAGTAGGGGAGAGCGGGGCTTGTTGGAACAAATATTCATTTTTTTCAAAAAAAATGTATGAAGATGACATTAGCTGAACTTGAAAATGCTCTATTACTTCATTAAACAGGGGAACTCTAATGTTTCAACTAACCCCCATCCAGGGCCCGGCGAAAAAAAACTCGGTAAATTGTCGGGAAGCCGGCTTCCCGACAATTGACCGACATCCCGACAGTTTTTTTCACCGGGGAGTTTAGTTGAAACATCGTATGGGGTTTGTTGAAACGCATCACTTGTTTTCAATTTTGAATTAATGCACATGCAGTTGCATTGCCTAAAGCATTAGATAATAGGAAACTGATATCTAAGTCCATTATGTGTCTTCACGTGAACATATCAAGATTTGAACTCCTTGTAGGCCTGTGATAAAACCCAGACAGCAACTTTGTCTTTCTCGTGAATTGAATAAAAATAAAGTTTGGATATCAACAAGCTTTTTATAGAAAACAAATTTCATATCATCGCAAATCTGTGTGTATAATTGCAGATACAAAATGCATCAAAAGGTAGGCTTAGCATATACCTGGGCCAAGGCCTACATCGCAAAATTTATGGAAATTGAATTTAGAAAAATACGATCTTAAAAAAAACTCATAGAAACTGATAAGCAAGCATAAAGACAGCGAGAGTTATGCTTTCTGCGATTACGTTTTGATAGTAGGCCCTATTCAATTGAATTCACGCGCAATCACAAATCATGGAAAGGACTAACATTTTGACGGTCACCGGTACTCATTTCAGATCATATTCAGTTAGATCGACTGAAAACAGCCATCTGTTCTGACAGCGAGAGGTGCCAGAGCACTGCTGGGGTGGTGGTGACACCATCACAATGTCTCGTCGAAAATGGCAACTCAGTTCTGGATTCTCCGGCCAACAGAATGTTGGCTTATCAGACCACGATGATATACTCGAACGCTTCATGAATTTCGAGATGATTTCCTGTGACTTAAGCTCTACAATAACACCAATGGAATGCACAGCAAACTTTCTCGAAGTGAACTTCACCAGCACAAAGCTGCCCACGCCTGGTTCAGTTGTCTTTAATAATGAAACATCCACAGATTCTTCGGATAAATTGCTGCATTCATCATCCACAACAACTTTTGCCTTTTTTGGTTTCTCTTTTGTGGACGTTGATGTTGGTGAATCTGTAAGAATCTTGGTTCTCCCTGGCTTTCGTCTACCTTTCCTCTTTGATGCCACAGCAGGTTTATTGAGAGGTCTGATTGCCTCTGGGCTCATCACTACTCTCTGATTTTCAATTCGTGAAGCTGTCGATTCGTGAAGTGGAGAAGTAGGCCAAGTTGTCGCCTCCGTAGGATCTGGTATTTCCCCGTAGGATCTGGTATTTCCGTTGCAAAAGACGGCATGAAATCATCGTCATTGAATACATCTATATCCATCGGAAAAACTCCTGTCGCGCGGAATCCCGACTGAATGTTACTGGGAGTCATTGCCCATGTGAACGCTTTTCCAGCCATTTCAGGTACATCATAAATGGTCATCGCTTTGCCTATGTGCTCTCTCATCCAAGAACCGCATGCGCTATTATAATATGATTTGAATGGGCCATAGACGCCCTTGTCAAGCGGCTGAAGTTTATGTGAACAGTGGGGAGGGAAGGAAAGCATCACAATTCCATTTTCTTTGGCAAAATTTACAACCTCGATGCTCACATGACTATCATGAATGTCAAGCAGTAGAAGAACTCTGTTTTCAGCACTTGGACGGACATATTTGACGAAATGCTTTAAAAATAACAGAAAATTGTCTTTGGTCATCCAGCCGCTTGGATGCGCTACCCCAATGGATCCAGTTGCAGAACCTCGGATGAAATGGTCTTTGTAGGTGACCCGAGGAAACACAAACATCGGCGGTACTGTATTTCCAATTCCATTCACAGCATATTGTCACCAGTTGACCTCGCTCTCCGGATGCAATAGCTCCAACTTGCTTCGAACCAGTCTTCTTTGTTCGGTTTGTGCACTGTCGTGCACCCGGTTTCATCCACATTCCAAATGCGGTCTGGAGGGAAATTGTCCCTCAACAACAGTGCTGTAATTTTCAAAAAATAAGCGCACGTTATGTCTGTTGAAGCATGCATTGTAGTAGATTCAGCTGCTCTGATTGTAATATCTTTGCGTCGACTAAGAAATCCAGACATCCAATCCTTTCCAGCTTCCTTGTTTTCTTGCCACGAAGGTGGTACATCAAGATCGAGTTTTACTGCATATTCATACCCGTAGTACAGCGATGAAGCTTTCAATATGTAATCAACGAGAGCTTTCTCGTGTGCAGCACTGAAGACAAATCTGTCGTCGAAATAGCCACATCTTTCCAGGGAAATTTTTTCATTATCTTTCTGGATTTTTTCTCTGTATCTCATACAATATCTTCTCAGAGTAACATGAGGAATATCAAAGTTATTTGCAACCGATCGACAGGGTCTCTTATCTAATAACACCTCCTCCATCGCCTTTTCCATATCTACTTTCGGAGTCTTGCCTCTGTCATGTTGCCACCAACTTTAACACGAGTCCTGAAAAATAAATTGACTTCTACAGTATACTGCATAGACAGTAAGTAGTAGTCTAATAAAAAAGAACCAGGTAGATAGTCAGTGCACCTATCTAGCAAAGATTCTGTGGCCTAGTGGCTAAGGTAACAGTAATTGATGATTTTACCGTTGAATGATGTGCGGTTCCAGTCCCACTAGGACATACTTCTGCTTACTGATGAGAACTTCTGTACGGTTCGAGAAAGCGGAAATTTATCTTAATGTATCTTCAGACATGGACTGATTTTATTTTTTCTAACTTTTCTTTGATGCAATATGATTATGTCGCGGTAGCACAACTCTATCAATATATTTGTTTACTTCTAAGACTTCCGTTTTTAGGGATTTATAAAATACAGTGTGACAATATGCCGGTGTCATTGCAAAAACAAGCCTTAAAGTAATATATATCTACACGGGGCTCATTGGAACATGACATGGGGTTTGTTGGAACAATGTTTCAACTAACTCCTTCATCAATGTTTCAATTAACCCCAAGTGTGATCTATATGGGTTTGTAAGTACAACTTGCTAACATCTAAGTCAATTCTTGTGTGATGCCAGTGTTCTAAATGCTACTTTTTGAGTGATTAGTGACTTCGATAATGTTTCTATTACGCCCGATAAAAACAAGTTTTTGGCAGAAAGCATATTTACTCGAAACATCGGAAAATAAACTTACTTGTCTCCTTATCAAACAATTCACAATGAACGAACGAAATTGAAGCGAAAATGTGTAAATTGAAATGATCATTCAAATATTACTTCTGAACATTAAAGTTTTATTTTATATAATTAAACAAATGGAATGTTTCAACTAACCCCGCGTTCCAACTAGCCCCTCTCTCCCCTATAAAGATGAATGAAATTACATAGTTTTGATGGTTTTAGAAAATTTTGTTGGCTTTGAAATCGTGCAATCACTAATTCAATGTGCTCAAAGTATACAGTAAATATTACGATCTTGTGATAAAGAATTAAGTTGATTACAAGAAATTTAGGAATCATCTCTTTACATCTTTATTTTACTAAACTTGCCAGGATTGTCTACACTAGTTGACCGTGGTCAGCTATTTGTCAAAGTACTGTCAAATGGCCAGTTGATATATTTATCCCGTTATTCCGCTTAGAGGCTATGCTTCCAAACGGACGTGTTTATAATGCTTACACGAAAAAATGGTGTCATATCTCCTTTGGTCATTACTGTGCTTGAGCGCAACAAAATAATTCTATCTAGGTGGCAAATTTTTGCGACAGATCTCCATCGAGCACTGTTTTCAATTCAACACATACATTAATTATTAACGCTATTCAATCAATTTGGCTGCTCTAGTTATGAAATAAAAACAATTCAATCTCTTGACAGCGTTGTATTTTTGCTTAGTCTAACTGGTTCCTAATTGTGATTGGATTGCTTCATATTCATTTTCATTGCTATGGAATATATTTAGTAATTCACTAATGAATTATTCAAAGTTGTTATTTATAGTTAAATGAAATCAAGAACACATTGCCATTGTATTTATTACAGTCAGTAGGGTGTCCAATCCCGGAGCAAAATATCAATCCCGGGATTACGATCCCGAATTTTCTCAATCCCGGGATATCCCGGGATTGAGAAATTATTATCAGATTCATGCAGATTGCGTTTTTTGCCTACTATTTTGCCTTTGTATACGTTGGTTTTGATGAAATAGACGTACCAGCTCCAAACGTTACTAAAAAACTAATTGTCAACTGCAATTGAAAATCATTATTTATGATTACGAATGTTAAAACTTTCTTATATCCTTATTTTACCAGATGAGACAAATTAAAAAGTAAGCTTTCACGTCATGTGCACTTGCACATAAATTTATCATTTTATTTCATTTTAACACTGATTAATTACATGATCAATAAAGTGATTCGAAGTAGGCCTATAACAACATAGCAGGAACTGAAATTCTAACAAATTTATACTTTTATGAAACTTTGTTTGAAGTACCACTTCAAAACGCACATGTCGTTTAATGTGCGATCGCTGATTCGGTTTCTTATCTTTGAAGAAAAGGTCCCAGCAATGTTAAAGGCCCGCTCACACTCCACGCTTGTTGGTGGCATGGAACGAAGCCATCCAGTCACAAATGTTAGGAACTCACCTCTGACCTTTGTTGTAAGGAAACGATCCAATTCCTTTCGCACGACGGATTCCATGGAGGAGGGCTCATTTAGTGAAGTATTCGCTGACTTTGAATCAAGGAAGCGCTGCACCTCCTCGACCAATGTTGATGCAGGCGCGGATTCTGCCTCGGTCGAGGTTTGTTCCAAGTTTGAAGAGACGGAGATCATGTCGAGAGTAAACTTGGTGCGCGTAACCAATGTAAGGAGAAACTTGGTAATTTGTTGCACAGAAACGTTCTGCAAGTCCCCAGACTCAAGGAAGAGTAACACTTGAGTCATAACGTGAGTTCTCTCAGTCATCCTCGCTGTCAATCGCTGGTAGAGTTCGGAGGCCAACGAAGATTCCTCAGCTGCTTTCTCTAATTTCATCTTAACAAAATCGATGACACGACTGGCAACGACTAAATCACTGTCTCTTCTATTCAGCCCGTTGACGGCGGTCTTGATAGGTTGGAGAGCAGTACACACATTTCTCACAGTGTTGCATTCTTGATCAGTCTGAGCCAAAGATTCTTTTGACAAGGCGATCAAGGCTTGCCGAACAAAACTGTGAAGTTCAACGAAACGCTCCAACATGGCGAGTAAACTATTCCACCGGGTGCGATAATCGCCAATCAGCTGTAATTCTTGTCCATTTCCGGTTCGAATAAAAAACTGGAGTTTATCATTCGACAAAGGAGACCTATGAAAGAATATTACAATCTTCCGAACTTTCTTGATGCAATCCCCGATCACGGGTTTAACTCATTAACTCCCAGGCCTTTTTGACAATGTTGCTTCTCAGGATCCGGATATTTTGCTATAATTTCAAAGTTTGATTACTTGCTCAATATTGACTCAATAGAATTGACATTTTTACTCATTTAGGATAGTATCTCTGTTAACTACCATGCAAAATTTTGTAGCCCAACTCTTGTTAGATACTGAGTAATGTGGTTTTGAAAAATGGCATATTAAGGTCATTTTGAAAATTTTTGTAAAAATTAGCTAAAAACGGTTTTTTACTTCGATTTTGATATTTAAGTATTTGTTAATTATTTATTCAATATCATTGATATTAATACTCAAAAGAGAACGGCTTTCGCAACTACCATGCAAAATTTGATATCACAACTCTCCTTAGTTACTGAGAAATATGGATTTAAAAAATTGTATATTTCAGTCAATTTGATAAATCTTTGAATATATTATAAAACCATATTTTGATGTTGCGTACTAAACCCACAAAGATAGAAACAAATTCATGTGCTGAAATTCGTTTTAGTATGATAGTCTTTGAAACAGGGATGTACACACAAAACCACTTTGCAATTTGAACACATGTAAGTGCTCTCCCTGCGAATTTGCTTTGAACTGCACACTTCACATCGTCTTGCCGGCCTCAATTTTGATGCTGTAGATGGAATCGGTTCTGGAAAACATCGAGAAAGCAGCCGTAGAGCTCGATTCGGTCGGGGAGAAGGTGAAGAGGCGTCGCCATCATGCTTCTGTTGTATGTAATCATTCAAGAGAGACGTACCCAATTCAATTATAAAATCTCGAATAGATAGTTGCCGTCCACGTCCAGACTTATTGTATAGCATTTTGCTTTGTACCACCGACAGAGTCAATAGATGGAAGAATACTTTTTTCCACCACTTCACACTTTTTCGTCTCAATGGATAATATGCCATCATCTGATCCGATTTGTCTACACCAGCCATGTTTTGCGTGTAATCATGAACAGCGATTGGTTTCTCTTTTTCTGAAGTGGGACTTCTGACTGTCACCATCTCGGTAGGATTGTGAATTGTAGTAAGAATATGAAAATCGTTCTTGTCTTTCCATTTCAGTGCAACGACACCTAGTCTTTCTCCTGTATGCTACCTCTCCCCCTCTCAGAGTCTCGTTTTGCAAAACTCGTGGCATTCCAACTCGATTAGATCGTACAGTCCCGACTGAAGAAGTGTTCTGTTCAAGGAGAGTTTCAGTTAGCTCTGGGCATGTGTAATAATTATCAGTATAAAGGCAATGTCCTTTTTTGCAGATCAGGCTGTATAAGACGCATGCAGACATCAACTGGACGATTACTTCGATCTGGTTCAACATAATAAATTTCAAAATCGAGTACATAGCCACTTGAGCTTTCACATATTTCATACAATTTGACATCCATCGGTTCGGCTTGTCTTTCATGTAGACTCTAAATCTAAGTCTTCCTCTCCATGGGCAAATAGCCTCATCAATGCTGAGATTTTTTTCTGGGTAGTACAGTTTCGAACAAGTAGCGCGAAGATGGTCGTATAAAGGTCTCACTTTATGGAGGCGATCGTGGGTTTTCCTGGCCTGATGCAACAAATGTATCATTGTCGTTGAGATGGAAAAAGGACAATATCGCTTGAAATCTATTGCGTGGCATGATTGCCGGTGGAAAAAAACTTTGAGCTAGCAGTTCGGAAGTGGACCAGTAATCAGCCAAAGTAGGCTTTTTCACGACCATCATATGAATCAGTATTGCAATAAACCCTCGAATTTCATTTAGGGTTACTGTTTTCCACAATTTGAAAAAGGAGTTAGGTGCAGCATCTTGTTTGCGGTGAATTTGATCTGCAGCATAACGATTTGTTTCAGATTTGAAAAGACGAATCATACCAGGAGTTATGAATAAATAGAAAAAGTCTAGCGGAGACTTTGCTTCATCAGGGATATCTAATCCAGGATGTTCGATAAACGCAGGTATATCAGGGTATCCAGCTAATCCCTCTATCCATTATTCATGATCATCCACTCTTCTTCCTCTTAAACGTTGCGGCCTTTGTATAGGAGCAGGATAGTAGGAGCAATATCATCAGCTTCTTCATCGCTAGACGAATAGTCGTCTATATCCGACCCCTCAGCTTGTACCAGCTCGAGTATTTCTTCCGCCGATAGTCGTCGTCTGGCCATAATTTTGTCACTGATGTGATTGCCTGGTCTCTTATAGCTAGAATTTTAGCGACCGAGGAGTGATACTCAGTAGAAATGCAATGTCTTCGCCTGTGATTATATTGCATCGCTAAGATTGCTAAGCGTGAATTGTGTGCACATTAATGTTTAATTTTAGCTTTGTAGACAGATCAGAGACAGATACATATGACATCAGTGTGAAATTGAATGAAGAATGACATTCTGAAGCCTTATCAGCTGCAAAGATTAAATGAATATTGAATCAAAATGATAGATAGGTAAAAACGTGTATACACGTCCATGGGAGTCAAGCGGTGTTGTCACGTTGACGTGTATACACGTCCATGGGAGTGAATGAGTTAAACTCAGTTACACATGCAGTCGAAGAATCGTCATCAATATCAAACTGTTCATCTGAGTAGTCATCTTCACCTTCAACAAGCGCGGCCTCACCAGTAGTCTCTTCACAACATGGTTTCTTATACAATACGTCACAAACAGCTAGATGTAGTGCATGTGAAAAACAAAGCTGGTGTAAAACTTTGGCATCTTTGCCAACCCGAACCATGAGGGCTGCCCCGTCAGTGCAGAAAGCGATAATATCCGTTTCGAGCTCAAGTCCGTACAATGCAATCCTATCACAAATGAGATTCAGACAAGCTGAGTGGTTCAGTAAGCCATCGATACGGATGAGTCCAAGATTATAAAATGTCCTTCCCTGTTGCTCGTCGAAATCGTGAACATTAATATTCATATATCGGCGTCCCCTGACTGATGTCCATTCATCGAAAGAGAGTGAATATTTTGCATTTTTCTCTTTACGCTTCCGTAAACTTTCGATAATTCGGGTGCTTACACCGGCCGCGAAGTCGGTAACGATTTTGCTGATTGTGACTCTTGATTTTGGTAGAGAATTTATACCGTATCTGAAATTAAACAGATCTCGAATGTCGTCAGTCAGATTCCGCTAAAACACGAAACGAAATGTTCGACACTGCAGCCATCTGTGCGAGTCGCGCCTGCATAGATATTTCGCCGGATGAAAAAACGAGCAATTGCTGTTGCAGTTTCGGCTTCTTGGATTCTGGGGCAGGGCAGGATTCAGTGGACGATTCAAGGGTCTGATGCACAGTCGAGAGGTGAGTGTGTAGTCCTTTAGTAGAACCTCCGCTGCGCTTAATAATTTTACTGTTGGGGCAGAGCGTACACTGTGCAGACTGTCCATTTTCAGCGCGTTTGAAATATTTCCAAGGCCCAGTCGTTTTGAAAGTTAAATACTTCATCACTCGTAAGATTGTTCCGCAGATAAATAGACCAGGTGCTCTGTGGCATCAGACAAGTTTGACTAAATGAGTCATCAACGAGGTAACGCAGTGCTCGTCATTTCTTGTAAACAGTAGCAGCGCTCTGATTGGATAAAATGATTCCCGTGTCGAATATTTTCAGTAGTGGCCGATTTACGCAGTTAGAATGAGAAATGTGAAATATTGTGTGCGTCTTGCTTTTCCTTTGTAGTGATTTCTATGTAATTTCTTAACGAAAAGACTGATAAATAACGAAACCAATCCCGATGAATCCCGGGATTTCATGATTATCAATCCCGGGATTTGAATCCCGAAAATTTTCTAAGATCCCGGGATCCGGGATTTCGGGATCCCGGGATTGGACACCCTAAGTCAGACATTATCACTGCAGGATCAATTCTATCCAAATATGAGATGACTTCTTCACGACAAAATCATGCTGTTACATCCATTGGTGGAGCGCTTAATCAAAATCGTCGCTTTGTCTGTGAGGAAGGCGTTGAATTTAATCAGATAACCATTTGCTGTCGTTAAAAATAAAGTATTCGACACTGTTCAACACTGGCGCAGTTCCTTGGAATATCAGGTGACCCGCTCGATCCTCATACTCTGTCGATGCGCGCGTTGGAAAATGACTTGCTATATTTATTGTTTGCAGGTCAAGAGAAGAAATCTGTTCGTTAAATGGACAGACAAATGACCGACGCTTGTGTGTCACGATTGGAGCTAATTAGTGCCAGCTGATATATTTACATGGACGAGCTGATCCGAATTATAGGCCTAACTCCTTACTAAAAGAGACTTTTAGCTTCATAACTAAATGCCAGAGTTCCATAAGTGTTCCACTTATATATAAGTGGACCACTTATGGAATTCTTATTCTATAACTTATTCTATAGAACTCTGGTATTCAGTAATGAAGATAAACTATGAAGCAATCTTTATAGAGATTGAAAAAATAATTGATAATAATTGATACTCAGTTGCAATTCTCATGTGAAACTTAGCGATATCATATAGGCGAGTTGTAAGTGATTGTAGGGGACAAATATATCAACTGGCCATTTGACAGCACTTTGACAGACAAAGAGGTGACCACGGTCAGTTGTACCTAACTCATACAGAATCACAAAGAGAAAAATATACCTATGCCATGCAGGCATTTTTATATAAATCTTTCTAATCCGCAATGATCCAAATTCTTTTCTACAGAGCAATTTAAGATTGTCCATTCGCTCCTGTACGGTGTACGCAATTAAGGATCCAGCTACCTAAATTTTCCTAGAATCAACATTCTGGTCTAAGCTTACTTAATAACTAGAATATTTTGCTATACATCATTAGATGCATGAACGGAAGGCAAGTTTAAGTTGGAATAGGGTCTGTGCATCATAGGCTCTCGAGTATTTTTCATAGAAGATTGTGAAATTTGATTTGTGCGGAGGAATGACGTTCCCAAGGCTCATGCGAAATTCTGAACTCATTATTCAATGGCGTCCTTTTTCAAGTTGATCATATAAAAGAAGATTGCTATAGCCATTTGACCACATCTTCTTATTCATTGGATCATTTCTGTTGGAAGTGTTAATTCATAAAAATATTATTCAATATCTGCAGGCACGAAGTCTGCAAAAAGAGATAGAAAAATGCCGGCATGTAGACATTTGTGCCTCCATACGATGTATGTGCATGCATCTGTGCCGCCATGTAGGCGCGTTTGATCAAAATGTCATCAAATATTAGAGTATCAGAGACAAAGTTTAAAAAATGTGTCTAATGTAATAATGCCTATATTTGTTCTGACAAATAGTACGTAGGCCTACATGTTTCTGGCGTTGCACCATCGACGCACGGGTTTAAATTGAATTTCATTAGGCTTACGTAGCTACGTGTTCCTACGGCCTCATCACATTGAATAGACCTATTTCTATTGCATGCAGTAATATCACCTGAAAAAAGTCTGAAGCATCACAGCAGTTTGGGTTGCATGATCAAAATTCTAGGCGAAATTGATGTTGATTGTCTTTTAAACCAATACTGTATAAAGCAAAAAAGCATACCGGTAATCACATTTATAGCAGAAGGCATCAGCATCATATAATTATAGGGTGAAAAATTGCCAGTAATTTCTGACTAGGGTAATTATTTCCGGTACCGTAAATTATCTTGATTACCGGGAATAGCACAATTAGCTTCTAGCGATGCAACGTCCAAACCGAAAAATGCAGAACTCGGAAGCGTGATGCAGAATAGGGTAAAACGAAGGTGCAGAAAGACTTGTTTTTCCAAAAACTTTCCATGGACAAGATGTTTAAATCAAGCCTTCGGACGTGACCAGACTCATCCGATCAGTTATGATTGGCGTAAGTTGCCCATGGGTAAATCCATATATAACAATTGTCAAAAAACGTGTCTTTCGTCTGCAAAATCTTTAATTCTAAACCGATTTTCGTAATTTCCTTTCATCTTAATCCTTGAGATATGCTCTTTTCGGTCATGATAAATTCAAATCAATCTAGCAAAGTTTTTCTTCATGAAAATTCTAACACAAGGCAGAAAAAGTACCAAAAAATACTGTCTCCAGCAGGCCCCTACTCTATCTTCGGGAAGAATTTTCGTTGTGATCTACCTGTGCATATAAAGTCCACGTGAAAGTGCACGAACCGTACTGTCAACCAGACTATAATTCAGAATTTCATTTACATTGATTTGGGATACTTTTTCAAATAGCCTTTGTCATCCAAAAATTGCCTTCTGACCGACACAATTTTTTTGTCCTCTGACCGATGCACATTTCTCAACTTAGAAATGATGATTTTATTTTCCTATTGCGACGAAATGTATCCTTTGTGATTCTAATTGTTGTACCAAAAGGAAAATATCAGCTATTGATTAATCGCAATTGAGCAATCGTGAATTATAAAAAATGTCCTGTGGTCTTTCGACCAGACTTTTTGATTTTTCTCAAAATTTCAATCTATTGCTGAAACTAAATTTTTCATCCGGATTTCATGAAAACTCACGGAATTATCAAGAACCATAATGTATAGGCTAATCATGCATGCGAAATTTTGTTTGATAAGACAAAACGGCCAAAATTCCCATCTGATCGAGACCACAAAATTATCGGCCAGAAGACAGCAGCAATATAGGCCTATATATCACCAGTGGCGAATTCTCCGAGCATAGCCATGCGGCGCATGGCCTGGAAATCAGATGAGATGCTGAATAATCGAATAATTCTATGAAATAACTCCGTGTGAGTCAGTACAAGCCTTAATCGATTTTTTCTGATATTTGTCTCTATTTGACCAAATCAATGCGTGATTTGCCATCAACAAGGCGATTGGAAATCTAGGCTGGAAATACAATTATTTTCACTCTGGCTGGGTCTGCAGTGTGCTTTAGGTACATGCAGCTGTCTGTATTCTCCCTGTAATGCGCTCGGTTGAGCGCTACGCGATGACTACAAGAATCTGATGAACGTTGCTGTTTTCTTGTGTCAAATGTCTTTCCTGTCGACCAATCCGGCGGCGAAATTGCTGCTCTGGTGATGCGGAGCTTGGATCGCATGGTCTAGTTGGCGTGCGTGTCACATGCTTATTGAAAGCCAGAGCAGGGTGTGAGAATCAAGCAGTGTGAATGACAGTGACGCGTCGCACTTATCACACATTCACGTGCATATTTTCAAGCTTTGTCGTTCATTTAGAGTAGTCTGCTGTCGAAGTGTGGTAAGATAAGATAAGATAAGATAATGTATATTCTTTTGTGGATGAAAATCGTAACATTACATGTACAGATGCATAGAAAATATTCCAGTTGTATGCAAAAAAAGTAAATCTGAAAAAGTCAATTATTCGCCATAGTCAGAATAAATGGGAAAAAAGAGTTTTTATACCGTTGAGTGCGGCATAGTGGAAGACGGTAGTGTTGACACCTCGGCAATCGTTCTGGCAAAAGGTCGTAGAGTAGGTGATTCTCATCGCCTTCTATACGATGGAAAAATCTCAAGCTTTGATTAATTCTTCTTGTTTTAATGCATTCCTTGTCACATTTACAGGTTCGTGAATTATCGCCAAATATTATTCTATGTGCTCGGTTGTCGATTCTTTAAAGCTTAGAGGCTAGCTTTTCGGGTAATTTGACAAAAAACTGGACAGCAGTATTCTATTAATGATCTGATATTTGAATCATAAATCAGGTGATGTTCAGACAGGGTAATATATAATTTCATAAGTTTCAGTGCGTGGAATTGGTGATTGGCTTTTTTGACGATAGCCTCAATATGAGATGTCCAATCTAGGCGTGAATTCAAATGGACTCCAAGAACCTTGATCGCATCACATTGTTTCATAATCATTGGTGATGGCAAGGTTACGTTGTTACGAGTGTTTAGCACAAAACATGATTTTTCTGTGTTGTCTGTTAGTCCGCTTTTAGCACACCAAGTTGAGAGATGATTAACATCGTTGTAATATTCGATTTGATGCTCAGAGGGTCATCGGTGTTGAGCTTGATGATGATGGTGAAGTCATCGGCGTACTTGATCGGAGTTGAATCTGAGTAACAGTGGAAATCTCCAACACACCCAGAAAAGATCATCGGGCCGCGAACGGAACCTTGTGAGATTCCTCTTGACTTCGAATGGTGGCGACAAATTGTTATCGGCTTTAACGACAGATGAACGCTACGAAAGATAGTCCTGAAGCTGTCTTGAAGCACAAAACCACTGAGTTTGAATTTCTCGATTGCATGTTCATGTAAGGCACAGTCGAAGGCATTCGTCAGATCGAAGCATAGTATAGCGCACCCGAAGTATGAGTCAAAATCGTAAGTAGATAAAACACAATCCACCATCTTCGCTACAGCAGTTGTGGTGGAGGCGCTATTCGAAATCCATGTTGTTCTTGACCATACGTGCTTTTGAAGTATGCTTGCATATGGGATTTTACAATTTTTTCACACAATTTGGATGGCGGAGGATACATGGTAAGTGGACGTATTTGTGAGACATTGGAATTGGCCTTCTTACGGACAGGGGTTATTATGCTCTGATTAGATTGCAGATTTCATTTTCAGTAACTGATATGGACCATGAGTCTGATTTGGAGCATCGGAGATGTTGTAAGAAGCCAATTCTCGAAGGTTGCGCGCGATTTCATTTACTGCGACCTGTGGGGAATCGTATTTCTCAAGCAAGTTTGAGAGGCTATTACGGTCAGCTTTCTGTCCACGGATTTGTCTTGATAATTTCCAAATGCCGTCTTTCTTCGTTTTATACTTGTGGGCCCACTGTATTTTGTCCTTGTCGATCGATTCTTTAACTTTGATCTTTAAGTGATTATACAAAGGCCAATCTTTGGATCTAAAAGCACTCCATCTATCATTTATTAATAGTTTTGTTAATGGTGAAATCCACTCCTTATCCGTCGATGTAATGGCTATTTCACGACTAGGTATGCAGAGCTCCATAAGGTTTTTGACACAAAATTGGAAGTTCCTCCATTGTATGTTAGTAGTAAGCAAGTGACAAACACTCGACCGGCGCCCCCCCCTCTGGAACGGCAGAGTGTCGTGGTCGGCCGCCGTGGTGCTTCGGGTCTGAGGCCCCCCCCCTCTGGTCTGGAACGACAGAGTCTGTCGTGGTGTGCCGGCCAGGTGGGTTCACAACATGTTCGCTGACTCCCCCCCCCTCTGCAACGGCAGAGTGTGAGACTCGGATGTGTTGGTCTCGTATGGGTTGACGTGACCGACCGCCTAGGTTGACGTGGCCGACCGCCTAGGTTGACGTGGGCGACCGTCTAGGTTGTCGTGGATGGTGAAATGGCTGCCAGATTCGGATTCAGCGTAAAATTCTGCATCGGTAGGGTGAGTTTCAAGGCAATTGGCGAAAAAAAAAAAAAAAAAATTTTTCTTCAAAATTTTAACAGAGTTAGAATTTGGGACGTTTTGGTGTGTAGCGCCCAAACGAAGCATCGGATGAGAAAACGGAGGCCAGATTCGGAATCTACGTGAAATTTTGGGTTAGGAAGGATGTTTCCAGCGAAATCGGAGAGAAAAAATTTTCGGCTGACGTCCCCCCCCCTCTGGACAGCTTGCTTCGATTTTGGCTTCCAGTGGACGGATTTTGTCGTGCGATAGCTCGTTTGAAAGCTAAGAGTGAGACAAATTCAGTGAAAGAATCGGCTTGTTCCTATCTGTCTTCGTTTAGATGTGAGACGCCATTTAAGATTTTGGGACATTGGTGAAAAACGACAGAGTTAGAATTTGGGACGTTTTGGGCTCTAGCTTCAAAACGAAGCATCGGATTGGAAAACAGAGACCAGATTTGGAATCAGCTTGATGTTATTGTCCAATGAGGATCATCATCCAATGAGAATCAAGCATTTCTTTATAAATAGCGAGCCTTCCACAGTGAGAATCATTCCATCGTTGAATCACACGAGTGACGGACGCACATTTTCTCTCTCTCTAGTTCCCTGTTCTATTACCCAACTAAAATGGTAAGTCGCTACTTCCCTCCCTCTCCTCCCTTGAACGTAAACTTAATACAATCTTTTTTCATTTTCAGGCATCTACTCCATCTGCTGCACTAGTAGGACAAAATGGCGGTCAAACGTTACAAGGTTCGCTACGGTCAGATCATCTACAACTGAGGCCAGTGGAAGAAACATCCAAGGTACATAATCCTACACCGCTACAGCGTAAATTTAAACAAGTCTTGCGTTATGATGATCATAGCGTAGTACTCCAAACGGGAATGCTCCCTTCCACGGATGTCAAGATAATGCACAATCAGTATGGGGACTACATACTGATCCCCGTGAGTCCGTACATTCGCCACCAACTTGATATTATTGAGGAGTACGTGACATTAAATATGGACATTCCTACTCCTCTTGCTCAAGAGTGGAAGGCGAGAGATGACAAGGATACTCCCTATAGAAAGATTTGGGATGGTAATCACATTTGCCTACCGGTATCACATTGGTGTACTTACTATAAGAAGGATGGAGATCATTCAATACCCATCAGATGTGATGAGCTCGGAGAAGGTACTTGGGATATCCTTTTCAAAGTGAATGGGCTATATTATGGTCGACACAAGGATAATAAAATAGCCTCTCTCTCCATGCATATGGAATCCATTTTATATATTCCGAAACCACCCAACGTGGACGACATAATTGATCAAATCCTTAACAGCAGTGGTACGAAGCGCAAGTCGGAGAAGAATGCTACATCAAAACGCAAATCAAAGAAGGAGAATTACTAGTCCTTTCCTAACTCTACCCTATGACAATTCGCTTATGTGCTTTGAGTGTCGTAGACGTGGTCTTATTAGATACATTTTACTTCTTCGTTGCCATCATATCATTTGTGTATTTTGTCGTGAAAAGCATCGATGTAATTCTTCATTTTGTAATATGTTATAGAACGCTTCCTTAGATGTGTAAATTTCCGTTTTAGGCTTCTATCATCATTTTTATGGATTGTGAGGGTGAACCTGTACAGGAGCTCAGTGCTATTGCTATGAACAATTGGACATATCAGATTGTTAGTGTCTATCATCAACATGCCAACTGTGATCCCAATGTTGATCAATGGGCGAGAAAACACATTCATGGACTTAATCTGAAATATTTGCAAGACTATGGCTTTTCTTGTGAGAGTGCTCTTCTTATTGACTTTAAACGATGGTTAGCTGCTTTCAATGTTATACGCATCTTTTGTAATAATCCTGGTAAGGAGAGGAAAGTATTTCCCAATCTAATCATTGATGATATTTTGCTCCCGCCTTGGGATAGTAGAGTGAATCAACATTATCATGAAGTCACGAAACGTTTTAAGGATTTGTGTGTTCCTATTTTGTCTGTTCGTTGTAGTAGCTACGTTCATAACCAATGCTTCTTTCCTCCTTACCTCAACACTGCCAAAGTCCTGTATGGTTATCATTGCTCGCTGTATGATAGTTATCAGCTGTATCTATTTTATCTCTTTCAAACCATTGATTTATAATGCATGCTTGTTACCGTTATTCAATAAATGTTGCTATGAGAAGAGTTGTTGTTTTCATGCAATGGATGGGTTAGTTAAAGGGCGATCATGTCTTTCTCAAACGACTGCGGAACATTACGTTTTCATAGGCAAAGTTTAAAAGGAGCTGTTCAAGATTATGTGATAAATTTTCATAAAGATGAGACCGACATCGAAGCAGTGGTCGATGATGCTAGCACTCTATTTCTAGAGTTAATGAATACATTCTCTGATAGCATTGTCATGGCGCGATTAGTTGCGAAAATTAAGTTTAGTCATTTTGGAAAGGAAGAGGTGGAAAGTCGCTCTTTCCATTTTGCTTCTTATTCAATGGAAGTGGTAGATCACCCCGAAGAATTTTTTAAAAGACATATGATAAAAATTGCTGAACGTCTTAACGCATTTAACCATCATGGTAGCAGTCTAGTGATTGAAGCGATTTCAGATATTCACATTCAACTTTCCATAAAGAAAAATTGAAAATGCAGTGGTACTTGATTGTAGCACAACTGGTTTTCGAGCTATGTCTGCTCACTCTCGAAGTATATTCCTTCTGTACATGCGTCTATTATTTAGAAAAGGCTAGCAAATTCATATCTTCAAAAAGACTTGCTATAGACATCAGTAACGGTGAAACTATGTGTTGCGATGTATGTAAGCGAAAGGATGGAAATGAAAAGCGCATCTTCAAGAGATGTAAGCATGCTTTTTGTCAACGCTGTTTCATACGTAATTGCATTCAACTTTGCCAATGTAACCACTGTGACATTGCTCATTTCGAGTGTCACTTATGTCGCAATAGTTAGTACCTATGCAAATGTGGTAAAGATAGGTTTTAGCAAAGACTAACACGGAAAATGGCGAAACGTAAAATGACGAAACGTAAAAGTCAAAAGTTTTCTTCAGCCATTCAAGCTCTCCGACGAATGAAAGCAAATCAGCGATACAATGCTATACGACATGCTAACGATAAATTCATTTGTGAAATTATTTCTCATGTGAGGAAGTTGAGGACGAAGAAATTAGCGCCAAAACAACGAAAGTTACTTAAGCGATATGCTACGAAATTGCGTTTCATCTCCAATCCTAAAGTCGCCCTTCAAAGAAAGAGGAAAACTCTAACACAAAAGGGCGGTTTCCTTTCAGCAATACTTCCAATGATAGCTCCTGCCGTGGGCAACCTATTGGGAAATATCTTTGGCTCTAAGCGTTAATTATGCAAATGTTGAGTCTCAAAGTAATAAAATGGATTTCAGACTTCAATGTGATAAAGTTCTGACTGTATCAGGTCCATCTCATGCAGGTAAAACTGTTTTCACGCTGAATTTATTGGATAAAAGAAGGGAGTTGTTTAAGGAGCCTATCAATCGAGTGATTTGGTGTTATGGTATTTATCAACCGTCGCTGTTTCAGGAATTGCAAAGTCGCAACTTTATTCGACATGAAGGAATTATTCCAGTGGATAAACTTCAGTCTAATGATGTTGTTGTATTGGATGATTTATTAAAAGAAAGTAAGAATTCAAAAGATGTTACAGATATGTTCACTCGCGCAGCACACCATAAAAGGTGTTTTATCATCTATATTACACAAAATTTGTTTCCTGATGGAAAAGAAGCTCGTACACGAAACCTGAATACACACTATTATGCTATTTTCAAGAATCCGCGAGATAAAAGTCAATTTGAAATTTTAGCGCGACAAGTTGCACCCAGAGGATCAAAAGCCTTAATTGAAATTTTTCAAGCAGCTACTGAAAAACCATACGGTTACTTATTCATTGACTTTACGCAAGAGTGTCCGGAAGAATTTAGATTTCGAAGTGATATTTTGAAAACTCCCATGATTATCTACAAACTATGAGTTCTTATTCTCGCATGATTGTTATTCCTCAGGATGAATATGTACAATTGACTGCCATGCAGCAAGTAAAGCAACCTCTTGCAAATCAAATGTATAGGAAAGAAATAGATTATCAGCAAAATGTTCACATCAAAGATCCACATCGTGCTGTATTATTACAATCGGAAACTGTTGAGCAATTGAAAAACTTGAAGAATAAGATGCGTGACTCTGTATCGACTGCTACACCTTTAGCATCTCGCGCACATGCCATATCTCTTTTCAACAGTATTGAACCCCATCTCAATGTAAATGATAGAGGAGAAATCATTACAGATGAAAATAAAGTGATTGATGCTTCACGTTATGAAGACTTGATTCAGTATGCGACACGTAGAAAGCGCCGTCAGGGCTATGTTCCACCTGGTTGGTCATACTTTCTTAAACTATTGAAAAAGCATAATGTGCCAAAATTTGCTTTAAATAATGAGACATTGAAAGAACTTGATTCAACAGTGGCTACTACTCCAATGCTTCAGGCGATGAAAATGCCAACAAATTGGTTTAAGGCGTCACCTGCTACATCCCCTCCCACACTCACTAAGCAAACAAGAGGAAGAACTCGACGTAGATCTACATCGCCACTAAAACTGGTAAAAGGAAAACGTAAAACAGCTCCTCCCAGGAAATACATGTTCTCAGACTATTAATATGAAGCAGATGTGTTGCTTGCCATGTAATGAGCCGCCAGAGGTGAATGTCGTTGTCACTTGCACTTGCTGCGCCAGCTCTCATAATGAAACCCCTAAGCAATGTGAACACGATCGCAAAACCGCTAAAGCTAAATGCTGCAGTTGTTGTAAATGTAGAAAGGCAAGAAAACAAAAAGATGAGAAGGAGGAAAAAGAGTCAGCCGTCATCGACTGAACGTTTGAAGTCAATCTATTATGATGTAAAACATCCGGCAGGATTTGCATCTATCAAGAAATTATCAAAAGCGAGCGGTCTTCCACAATCACAAGTGAAACGATGGTTAAAGGGTCAGGCTACCTATACACTTCACAAACAAGCGAAAAAGAAGTACCGCACCCGCCATTATATTGTTCATGACATCGATGAACAGTGGCAAGCAGATTTGTGCGATGTTGCCTCCATTTCAAAACATAACTCGGGCAATAATTTTATTTTAACCGTCATTGATATTTTCTCGCGTTATGCGTGGGCTCAACCTTTAAAAACTAAAGAAGGGAAAGGAGTAGCAAAAGCATTCCAAACAATTTTTCGAGAAGGTCGCATTCCAAAAAGAATTCAGAGTGATCAAGGAAAAGAGTTTGAAAATCAGCATGTGACAAGATTATTTGAGAGGCATGACATTGAGTTGTTCAGTGTAAAGAGCGCTTATAAAGCTGCACTCGTTGAACGTTTTAATCGCACATTAAAAAATCGCTTGTGGCGACATTTTACTGCCAACTTGACACAAAATTGGACAAAGGTTCTACAAGATACACTCCATGCCTACAATCACTCTATCCATCGTTCTATTGGACTCAGACCAGTAGATGTAAATGCTGACAATGTAGATAAAGTGCGCGAATCATTCCAACGTAAACGCACTCATGTGAAAAGTGATGTGAAAATTGGCGATAAAGTTCGTATCTCAAAAGTGAAAAGTGTTTTTGCTAAAGGGTACCTCCCGAATTGGACAGAGGAGGTATTTACAGTATCAAGGATTAATCAAAAAGACTCTCCGACCACCTACAAGTTGAAAGATTACGATAATGAAGAAATTGAGGGTAGCTTTTACCGCGATGAGATTGAGGTAGTCACTGAAAGTGAAACATATTTGGTAGAGAAAATCATTCGATGTAAAAAACGGCAAGGTGAAGAATGGTGTCTTGTTAAATGGGCTGGTTATCCTTCAAGTATGAACTCTTGGATGCGTCGTGCCGACATCTTTCATCTAAGTAATCGACAGTGATTCATGCAAAGTTGTAACTAACAATGTTTAGGGTTTGAGCTATGAATCCAACTGCCTCATTTTATTCACGACCCTCCTATGTAAGTGGCGGAGGACAAATTTACATCGGTGCTCGCCGCCAACGTGGAGGTAGCATACTTGGTGCACTGAAATCTGTTGTAGCACCTCTCATATCCAATGTCGGTAGATCTTTGAAACGAAATGTTTTAAGTAATGCCGTTGGCTTTGCTGGTGATGTTGCTAGTGATCTTTCCAGAGGTAGAAGTTTTAAGAGCAGTTTGTTGAATCGTGGGAAGGAACGCGGTTTAAAAACATTGAAGCAGACCATTGCTGGTGTTACTCAAGGAAAGAAATCACCTAAACGAATGAATAAAGGAAGGAGGAAACATCGCGGAGCTGGTAAGGTGCGATCTTCAGTCAAAAGGCATTCACGCAAACGTCGCAGAGGCTCTAATCATTCATCAGGCGCTAAACGACGACGCTGCTATAACTTCTAATCATGGAGTGTAAAACTTCCGGTTTTTGTTTGTTCGATCAACAAGCCATACAGACAGATATTCTTAGTTCAAGTATTGTAGATTATCATCCTCGAACAGCTGAGAATGCTGGCCCCATTGAATTTGTTATTCCTGGTGGTAGTGATGACTACATAGATTTGAGTTATGCGATGCTTGATTTGAGGTTTAGAATTCAGCAAGCAGATGGAACTGCTATTGACGATACACATAAAGTTGGACTGAACAATTTACCATTGACTACATTACTTCGTGATGTTTCTCTAACGATTGGAGAGCAGCAAGTGGAAGGTGGTCAAAGCGATTATCCCTATAAATCATATTTCAATCATGTATCACAGTTTCATCCAGCAGCACAAAAAAGTCATATGGAAGCCATGGGATGGTACAGAGATGAAGCAGGAAAATTTGATGTTGAAACAAACAGTGGCTTTGTAAAGCGATCTGCTATGATTAAAGATAGTAGAGTATGTCAGCTATATGGTCCGCTGAATTTAGACTTCTTTAGACAGTCGAAGTTTTTACTGTGTAATACCAGCATGCGACTCAAGCTGACATTGAATAAGCCTGAATTTGCGCTGAATGCATTTGCTAAAGTTGACAATTTTAGAATTCATGTGGAAGATATTGCACTTTACATTCGTCGAGTAGTACCGAATCCAAGTGTCATTAGAGGGCATGCTGAAGGCCTTAACCGCCAAAATGCCATTTACCCCATTCAGCATACAAAGCTTCTCACCTTTACAATTCCGAAAGATCAAAAGAGTTTCATGAAAGATGGCCTCTTTCCATCGGAAGCACCGAAGCTCCTCATGGTGGCAATGGTTGAAAATGATGCATTTAATGGTAATATAAAGAAGAATCCTTTCAATTTTAAACACAATCAGTTAAGTGAAATTGCTTTACGTGTAAATGGTGTGAGTCATCCTGGTCCACCCTACAAACCAGATTTTGCTTCAGATCAATTTATGCGCAGTTATGTTGATTTTATGGATGTTTTTGGCTTTTACAATACGGATGACACCAACGGACTGACTATGAAAGAGTTTAAGAGTGGATATACTATTTATGCATTTGATTTAACTGCTGACAGCGATATTAGTGCACCCTATCGTCAAGCGAACGTGCCTCATAATATTCGTTTGGATTTGACGTTCAAAAGAACACTACCTGAGACGATCAATGTATTAATTTATGCAGTCTTCGATTCAAATATTGAAATTACAAAGTATCGTGACGTGATTCTTCAGTATAATCGTTAATGAGTTGGTTGACTGCTGACGATATTAAGACTAAAGTGCAGCGTAATGCAGACGAAGCGACGTTGAAAGCTTTCGATAATGTCTATTCACTCGATACCTTACCACCTGCAGTAAATCACTATCCCATCTTTATTGTGCTAAACACTCATTCACAGAATTTAGGCGGTGAGCATTGGAAAGCGATCTTTATTGGAGAAGACCGACGTGGTGAACTATTTGACTCTCTTGCTCAACCTCCAAATATACCAACACAGCAGTGGTTGAGAAAACATACGCGTCAATATCAGCGAAATGAACGCATACTACAACATCCACTTTCATCAACGTGTGGTGCTTTTGTACTGTACTTCATCTTAAAACGTTTACATGTATCTCGATTTGCATCTATTATTCAAAACTTTTCATGTAATCCATCCTCTAATGAAAAAATGATTTGTAAGTTCTATCATGATTTGAAATAAAAACATCATGTTGGAAAAAATTGTTTTTTATTTTACAATCCGCTGGGTACGTACATACTCAATGAGATAGTCTAGGATCATATTTGCTTGTTCATGAGATTTTAGTCCAGTAATGATCACTTTACTATTATGAAAGATTGCCACATGCACAGGCAACCAACAACTAATGAGAGCTGCAGGAAAAAGTTCGGGTTCATAACACAAACTGTAACTGCTGGTACGAATCTTCAAAAATGATAGACTGTCACTCAATTGAGTAGAGATCACCATATTGTCCACAGTCAGATTCGACATCACACACCTCTCCCTCTTCCATATCCGACGTAGTAGTCTTTGTAGCTCTAAGCGCATTGACTGCGCCGATGAATGAGAAAGGGCGCCGAGAATCTGTACAGTCCCATTTGGGAAGAGTTGAAGATTCCGTGAATTGTTCATCTTCACCACTAACATTTGAGGACGGCCCGGGTAATACTTGCTGTTTGGAAGCTGTTGGCGTAATGTTGTGAGATCGATTTTGGTGTAGAGTCTGAAGCGACGGAGAATGTTGACGATGGTGTAGCGATGGCGCTTCATGATGAAAGAATGAGTAAATTGAGCGATGTACCTTCCTTTTATACTTTTCCCAACTACCTTGATGAAATGTGAAGTTAGTATGAAGTTGGGAATGATAGAGTTGAATTCGCCGATTGTTGACGCGCAGCCAGATGCGATTTCCAATACGTGAATGTCTTTTCATATAGAAGTATTTCAAGTCCTTCATGATATGATGTAGAGATTGAAAATGACGATAAGATAAAGCAAACTGTCTTCTCACATTTCCAGTTGAATCTTTGAAATAGACGTTTCGATCATGATCCGTTTCAATACGTTGTAGGGAATCTAATTTCCAACTCATGGTGCGTGGTAATCATATCTGATTAAGATTTGCATAGTAGGGCGATGAACTCACGACGAATAAATGTCATGATGGAGCGATGTATGTATCTTCTATACTTCTCCCAATTGTATTTGCGAAATGAGAAACAGTTTGCGGAATGAGAATGGTAGATTTGAATTTCATTTCTGTAATGTTGAAGCCAAACTTGATCACCCAAGGAGATGAATCTTAATGTTTCAAAATATTCCAAATCCCTCATGATATCATTGAGGTTGACAAATTGTCGCCATGTTAATGTAATTCCTCTTGATGTATGACCATGAGAATTTTTGAAATGTACGTTTCCATCACGATCAACTCTGATATATTGTAGAGAGTCCAAAATCCAAGTCTTCATGATGTTATGCAAAGTTGCAGATTAGCAATATAAAAATGTCGTTTTATCATATTTTGCTTAGCAATGCGGCTACAAAGAGATTTACTAGTAATCGAGCCGCACTCTTTTCTACTCCCATTGATCATGCACAACAGCTAAATGGGAATTGGGAAGTGGGTGTCACTCAACTTGTTTATAGCAACTGTGTCTATACTTTTGATCATGAGGTGATGACTATTAATATGAGGCGTACAGCTGCTTATCAATGTGAAAAGGGGTGCCGAGTATACATTCCACAGTGGTCAAAGAAAGATCTCTTATCATGTAAAAAGTTTATATATGATTTCTTGAATAAAGCGTGTAAACATATTGTCCAATTTACTCCGCACAATGATGATTATAATTATGTACATCATGTAGTTGAGAAAGATTGGATTGTTGGTTTAAGTCCAAGTTTAAGAAATGATTTAGGCTACCTCGCTAGCGCCTTAACAAGCTATGATAATTTTAACGTTAATTACCACATAAGTGGTCATAAACAGTTAATATATCGAGAGGAAGCTTATTATGTAGATCTTATTCCAAGAAATGAGAAGACGTTAGTGAAGAAGATTGTGATTAAGCCAAGAAAGACAAACATGACTCCTGAAACATTATTGAAGAAATTTAATTATCTCCTTCGAGTTGATGGTAAACAAGTGGCAACATTGACTTATATCAAATCATCTAATCATATTGCAATAAGCAAATTAAATGATGATGATCTAGTATTAGTTTGTTCAAAAGATTTTCATCAGTTCTTACGACATCGTTCTGCAGCTGTTCATGGAAAATCTGATATGCAACATTTACCATGTGAAAGGCCAAATCAATTTGATACAGAATGGGCCGTATCTTTATACAGAAAGTGTGTAGAGCCTTTTGGTGGTTTCTTACATGAAACAAGAGTGTTGATGCCTCGCATTATTACTTCGGTTAAATTGGTTGTAGATTATTTAAATGAAGTGATTAATGAGCAACATATTTCATTTTCTGAAAAAGAAGGTACTTTGTCTCTCACTATAAATGGAAAAGGTATTGAACTAATTATGGATAAAACTCTAATGGACATTTTGGGTTTTGATCAAAATATCTTTAAAAGTGGTACTGTAACCAAAGCTAGCGCAGACATGTCGCTATCGCGTCGTATTAACTATTTTCAGATATATTCCAATATTGGTGAAGATGTACGTGTGGGAGATGTTGAAGCTCCATTGCTAGCAATGATACCATACCAGCCAAAAAGCTGCAGTATTTTATCTGAGCATACTTTCAAGAAAGTGCATTATACAAAGCTGAAATCAAACTACATCCCACAAATTGATATTGCCATTTATGATGATGCTGGTGCGTTGATTCCTTTTCATAAAGATGCTGTGACAAGTATTACACTCCATTTCCGAATGAAGAGTTAATGCAAAAGTATGCTAATATATTTTTCCAATGTGAATAATATGGAAAGTGAAAATAAGGACTCGTTTCTAATCTACTTGCCCAGTAATGCTTCTATGAATAAATTTCCCAAAAATAAACCATCAGACTATCGAGTAGAATTAAATCGGCCACTGCATTTAGAAGGTGAATGGGAAGTTGGCGTTTCTAGTATTTGCTATGATAGCAATATTCAGAATGTGAATGATTTGGAAGAAATGATATTGACTCCTCGCACCCATGATGGAATAACGATGAATAATGCATTTCAGTTCCCATACAATTTAACATCAGATGGAAAGTGGAACTATGAATAGATTCAGATAAAATCAGATTCTTATGAGCCATTTGGGAATGAGAAAATTATTAAGGCATTCAACAGTGGTAATACTTCCATCATGAAGAATAAAAATCAGAAAGCTTATGAGTTTACTATCTATCATTGGAGTGGGAGACAGTTCCTCCGCTTTCATTCTTTTACTAAAGGTCTTACGCTGAGGTTGGATAGTGAATTCTATCCACATCTTGGTTTTGGTCATGGACTACATCTAACGTCAATTGCTACTGCAAATGTTAAAAAAGTTTATTCAACTCGAATCAACAAATTTCATTATAGATTTAAAATATTTGATGAAGATGTTGTAGAATGCGAAGAACGCATCATTTTGAAAAAGCGTGGTGTTCAACCTTTATCACTTATTGAGTTAGTAAAACGATGGAATGAGACTGTGGGTAAGAAGTATGGAGAGAAAATTATGGCGGACAAAAATAAGTTGGTTATTCAGAAATATAATGACAAACTTACAGTTTATTTCTCTCCAACCTTGCGTCATTTTGTAAGACATTATACGCCTATTATTGGAAGCGGTGTGGTGTATGGTTCTCATGAATATCACACTAAAGCTGATTCAGTTAATGATGAATGGTGGGTGGACATCTATGGCGATCGCATCAAGAAAATTTACCAGTCTTATGAAGAATCTAAAGTTGCTATCAATATAATGCCGCGTCTATATCATACAGTTGAAAGCTTCATTCATGTAGTAAATCCTTATATACAACAGAAGTTGAAGCATGTGATGAAAAGTAAATATGATGTAAAGACACACCACATTTCGTTTTCAATTGAAAAACAACGCGTTGTTCTGAAACTGGGTGATGACATTCAATGTCAATTGAGTAAAAATTTGAAAAAACTCTTTGGCTTTTCAATGCTACAAACTGTGTTTGCTGCTGCGCATACGATTGGTATAGAAACACCAATGACACTTGATAAACATGAACAACACCTTTACATTCAAAGTGATTTGATTTTACCTATTTCTGTTGGCGAGAAAAAAGAATACATTTTACGTGATTTCATTCATGATAAAGACGCTTCATATGGAATAGTCGAGAAGATGTTTGAATCTATTTTCTATCATCCCGTCGTCAAACAAACTATACCCTCTATTGCTATCAAAATTACCAATGGTTTACAAGAGTGTATCCATGTGAAAGATACTAAATCCCTCGTAACTTTAGTGTTTCGGAAAACAAAGTGAAGTCATTGTGATATGTTTATTGAAATATGTACATGAATGTGAAGCAACAGACTTTATACAACATCCACTGAAAATATATACATGAGCGCACTTCAATAAACATTGTTATATACAAAAAGTCTTTTTACTTCGTGAAGGGTGGAAATATACAGGGATAGGAAAAATGTCTTTCAGTGGAAAAGTCATCACATGGGGAATGTACAGATGTGGACACATATTCACAAGGAAAAAACAATCTCATGCGATACATAAAACAACAATGTTTATCTACAGAAATCAACATCAAAATACTAAGTTAAGGATGATTATGCTAAGACGTCTCCTGAATGTGGTAGTGTGAGTTTAATTCTTTTGGGTGGTGGTATGTTTGTGTCAGGATGTCCATGTGGAAGAGATATGTTGTGTTCTAACCAGCACCTCTTATCCTCCCATGCTGAAAGCGCCCGTTTCCTAAAAGTATGAGTTTTGATCTCATGCGACTTAGATTTTAAGATTGTCATATTGACAAACGTTATATTTTTATTTCTATAGGCTTTCCTGAAATTCTTATGTTTCATATTTTGCACAATGGATTTTGATATGCCTTTAGCGCGCTTAATGCTATCATCACTATCCTTTAATTTCATAGAATACATTTTTGGACGGAGGAGAATCATTTCATCTATTTCCTTCCCTGCTGTCTCATCCTTAAAGCAGCCAAGTTTTGCCTTATTTTTGATGGAGTAGAGTGGATGATCAGCAGGATAATTTGATGTATCAAAATATCTTTCCAAAGATTTTCCTACTTCATTGAAATTTAAATCTTTTTGAGTGGTAATACCTAAGAAGAAACTATCTGTATCACCACCCAACAAACGAACCTCTTTTACGAGAGGACATGGTTTTAGTATTTTATAAAAGAGTTGGTACATTTCAAGCTTAGAATAATCTAGTACAGCTTGACCAATATAGATGGGTTTGCACAACTCAACTTCAGATTTTATCATTTTAACACCTATAAGGTCCTCATCGATAATGTCTCTATCGATGAATAGAGGTGATGAGGTCAATTTGTGATACTTTTGATCATCATTAACTAGTTTGTAGTTTACGCGCTTTCTAACATCCTCCATCGTCTTACCAAATAGACTGTTGTTCTTATATTTATAAAAATCTTTTTCAAAGTTATTTTGGGCTAGTGCACGTTTCTGGCTGTTGCTATCAATATATGGTTTGAGGAAGGCTTTCTGTCTAAATTTAATAATGCGGTGAACTCTTTTTAAAATCATACCCATTTCTAAATAAAATTTTAAGATGCTAAAGTGGACTAGATAGTTTTCTTTATCATACTGGGTGAGTAAAAGTTTGCGACAAGGCTTATAGTCGGGTTGTCCACATGATTCTAAATCTTTATGAAATTGTTTCATAAAGTCGGAAAACATATCTTTACTCACTTCACCTGATTCGGGTGCGAGTGGAAAATCTACGGTTTTATGTTTAATATTATTTGGATAGATTAGATCTATCTCAAAATAATATCCCCAATCACCTTCATCTGGAATTGCTAGTATGTTAGAAGGGTTGGAGAAATGTTGAATATCACTATCATCTAACCAGCTAAACTCAGAGTGAGGTAGCGGTTTGGATAATGAACTACCATACAAATTATTTTGGTCATAATACTTCAGATGAGTCTGGTCATTGCCTACTGTTTCAGATTTTAACCTATGTTTATTTACAAATGTGAGACCACCGCGAATTCCTCGCTCAAATAAATTATACATCTCTGGATCTTGTAAGAGATGAATGGTCTCACCAGTCATTTTAAAAGCAGACTTAAATGACATGGCTGGCAGACTGACAAAGTGGACGGGATCTAACTTATCTTCTTCTAATGCCACTCGTCGAAACTCCTGAAATACATCAGCCAGCAAAAATACATCTAACTTAAGGTAGGCAATCATATATTCGCCAAATGTATGGCAGTCAAATTTTATCCATGCATCTTGTGCATGATCATAATCTTCGGTCTTACATTCTGCGCCGGTCAAATCATTTTTAAATTTATCTATGGGCGGAAGAGAAGTCTCGCCGAGTTTACTAATCGCATCAAAATATGCATATGGAAAGACTCCTTTCCGTGTGATGACTTCATCGGTTAGATTTGGGTATTGTTTCTTAAGATTTTGTGTTAGTGGAAGAGACTTTAGATTTTGCACGAGAGAGGCCAGTGAAGCAGTCATAAATTGGTAGGAATCTAAAAATTTTATATCAAAATAGACCGTCTTATTTTCTTTAGTTTTATCGACAGGCACTTTTGCTGTCATGGCCATAAACTTCTCTCTCGTTTGCGCTATTACATCAAGCTTCCACTCTTTCATTTGACCTAAACCTCCTTTTATTATCATATGGCTGTCGTAGCCCTTGAAATTATGGAAAATGACGGGTAATGTACGCCGTTTCATCCTAAGTGAAAAATTGCATTTTGAACAGAGTGCGTTTCTAAATTTAGCAGTGATGTGATCATGGTCGCGCACTTTCTTAATCTTATCATCGTCAAATGTTTTCCTACATTTGGGGCAAATGTTGCAACTATCAAATTTTGCTTGATCATCTGCTGTCATATGCAATGATCTGCGATAGAGTTCACCATCATGTTTTTGTTGAAATTTTACAGCCTGTTCGAGGAATTGTAGGAATTGGTAAATACAATCCTCACCTTGTCAGACGCGCATTTTATTTTGCCTACCCCTAAAGTGATCATGCCATACTTCATAGCAGGAAATGGCTGCTGGTCGATGGATGTTATCATCGATATAACATTCGATGTCAGCATAGATGACACGAAGAGGACTTAATTCATCACCATTCTCTCTATATGAAAACTCCTTATCTTTGGGCATGCGCTCCATTTGCAGTTTACCTCGCTTACACCATTCGTAATGAGTTTCAAATTTAGTTTTCCTCCTAAAGTGGCGAATACATCTGTCGCAGTAATATAACTCTCTACTAGAGTTTTCTAAGTGGTGGTATAAGCGAGAGATTTTGGGAATACCGCAGTAGTGCCATTCCTCACTATCATCCTGTTTTACTAATAACAGGTTTACTGTACGTTCATAACAACTCGAACGCGAGTTGTAGCGCACACCCTTCAATCCTTTTTCCCAAACATGGAGAACTATTTTGATGTTGTTCAATTTTTCAAATTTTTCTATATCTTTAATTTTCATATCGTCACTATTACAGTCATCGAAGTTTAATTCATTCTCCCACTGTTGATACTTACTCTTGCGGTATCGACTATTCTGCACATCATTATAGTGGAGAATGGAGAGGACGGCATACTTAAAACATTGCGATTCGCAATCTACAGAAATGACTGCTGCTTTATTTCTTAAATTTTTCGGAAGTTTAAAGGAGCCTCGACCACTATGATTTCCTAATAAACTGATTTTAATCATGGCGGTCTCAATACCATCAAAAACGAGTCCACTATCACGCTCGTTAAATTTATCTATATTTAATTTTAACCCTTGGATATGAAAATTTATCCAAGACTCACAGTCTACAACTTCGGTTGCAGGAGAGGAGGGTATGTGAAACTCCAACCTCTCTATTATTTGTCCAGTATGGTGGTCGATTTTTACATATTTTATTTTAAGATAGATGAGCGCCTTCATCCTAAAATTGTCTAAATTGTTGAAGAGCGCTTCTATCAATGATGAATTTTGATGAAACCATTCCTCAAAGTTAGCAATGGTTTCTGAGGAGTCCATCTGGTAGTTCCTCACTAAATTATTTATGGACACTTCAGTGAGTCGGATAGAGGAGGTACCGTTGGTGTAGGTATCGTTCGCGTGTGTATGTTGAAGTCTGTGCGAAGATAGTTCAAAACGTGTCTCGAAAGACTGAGCGCACAAGTCGCAAGAAAAGGAGACATCGTTAACAGAATCATCCCAACCTTCGGAGATTGATGCCGGCTTAGGTTGACAAACACCTCGCTTGATGTGTCGGGTGAGATCACGCTTCCTCGTGAAGATGTGTCCACAGTCAGCACATTGCCGATCGTCGCATTCCCGCGACAATGTTGATATGGACTCGCACGAGATGGAACTGGTATCACCTGAAAGAGAAATCATTCTTTCATCTCTGTTCAAGTGTCAGTATATTGTTACAACCTACCTTGACTCAACAACTCTAAACTTTCCTCGAGAAGGGAGGGTGTTGGTGATGAAGTTGATGCCTGAAATTGAGGAAGATGCTATTAGCCACACGTTTGAGGGAGATGAGAGAGGAAATTTTCAACTTACCATTTGAACGAAATTATGTTTAAGCTTGATACTTGAACAAGATAGAGACTTCACTCAAATTTGGAATTCACTAAAGAGCAGTTCACTTGTACGCCTCAAATACAGAATTCGCTAGACAACAGTTCACTTATGCGTCTCAAAGACAGAGTGAAATGATACGGATGTCACTTTGCTTATATACTTTCATTCTCTTCATTCATTGGATGTTCATTCTGATTGGTTGCTTGTTGATACTTAAGAATTAGAAAACATTTGAAAGTCATTATTCACAGTCAACATGACAAGCCCTCCGACAACATCAAACACAAAATTCTCTTCTCCATGCTCAACACCAAAGGCGCTCGTTACACCAAACGCTCCAAGAAAGGCGAAGGTGGAGAAGGTGTACCAACTGGACGATATCAGGAAGTTATCATTACCAGCGGATGAGGAAGAGGAGAGTGTATGTGAGAAGGAGTGTCCCGACTTAACAGGCGTGAGGTGGAAGTATCTCCAGTACGATACTGACGATGTGATGGAGATCAACAGCACGAAATTCCTCCACCAATTATGGGAGTGGTACACCCCTAACTCCCAGCCACGAACTATAGCAGAGTGGGAGTATATTGATAAAGTGAGGCTCGCAGTGGAAGAACGATTAAAGCAACTGAACTGTTTTTGTTATCTATGTGAAGCCAGACTCTGGGACGATATTGACGATGAAGACCTTTTGAAATACATGCCATAATAAATTTTTATTTCGTATTATCTTTGCTTTCATACTGACGTACTTGAATGGGGCTTCAGTGGATGATTGAACCATGTATACATTTTCATTTGGAAATAGTAGCACGCTTAGTCTAACTTGTAAATCTTAAAACATTTCATATGGACGATGATGATAGATGAAATAGTGTCAAATAAAATTAAGATAGCTTACACTTCTGATACAGGGATAGCAATCGACTGCGATCCTTTTGTAAAGAGCTTGTTAGACTACGGATGGGGTTAAGTGGATGATTTAACCATGTATACATTTTCATTTGGAAATAGTAGCACGCTTAGTCTAACTTGTAAATCTTAAAACATTTCATATGGACGATGATGATAGATGAAATAGTGTCAAATAAAATTAAGATAGCTTACACTTCTGATACAGGGATAGCAATCGACTGCGATCCATGTGTAAAGAGCTTGTTAGACTACGGATGGGGTTAAGTGGATGATTTAACCATGTATACATTTTCATTTGGAAATAGTAGCACGCTTAGTCTAACTTGTAAATCTTAAAACATTTCATATGGACGATGATGATAGATGAAATAGTATCAAATAAAATTAAGATAGCTTACACTTCTGATACAGGGATAGCAATCGACTGCGATCCATGTGTAAAGAGCTTGTTAGACTACGGAAGAGAGAAGTGTGTTATGTTGCGTGTGGCGCGTGAGTGTCCTCCCATTTCATTCCATTCATTATTTTTCTTCCCCTCTGCATTCCATATCCGAGGATATGTGGCGGGCTTGGGACCGCTTTAGCTGCATTAGAAGGTTGGCCCTTAAAAGAGCCCATGGGTCGTTCTCCGTCCACCGACACTCCTCTCACTTCTGCAAAAACTCTGAAAGAAAAAGAATAGGAGATTAGATGAGCTACAAAAATGATCATGTTGAGGAAGCTTACTGGGAACTTTCTTCCGAACTTTTCGGACGACGAAGTCTTCAAGCTGGCCGGTAACGTCCATACTCATGTGGAGACATCGGACTCCGTCGCCCTCATAACACTGCTGTGTTACGTTGGGATCATCCGTGATGGTTGGGGCGTCGCACACATTGTTCTCAAAGAGGGGAAGATGGACTTCATACACTCTCCTTTTTCGACACTTCAAACGCTCATGCAGTCGCTCCACTTCACCCGTCAACCTCTTATTAATAACCTTCACCTCCTCCGTCTCCTTCACCACGCTTCGCATCCGCTCTATCTCTTCATCCTTCCTCGACACACTCGCCTGCAAACTCTCCACCAAACCTGCCTTCCTCATCAACTCGCTCCTTTCCGCCATCCATTCCTTCTCCTTCTTTCTCAAGCTCTCCAACTCTTCCCTTGTTGCCCTATACCCCTCAACCTTCACCTTCAGCTCTTCATTCTCCTTCAAAACTTTTCTATTATTACTTTCCAAAGCCATCACACGATCCTTCATTCTCACAAATACCTCCGTGTCATACGCCTCTTGCTGCCGTGGCGATGACGCTGCCATCGGCTTAGCCACTTCCTCCCCCTCCCACTCTTCCTTCAAATCCGCTATGTCCCCAAACAAATCTTCCATCACCGCATCCAAATCAACATCATCCTTCTTCTTCATATTCGCTCTCAACTCAACTTCCTCATTCGAACTCCCATCACTCGAACTCCCCTCACTCGCATTCCTCACCACTTTCTCCCCAATCACGTCCTGTATCGCTGCCACCGCCTTTGTCACCTCTTCCCTCTCCAACAACTCTCCCTCAAACCATGCCTTGAACCCCTTCTCTCCGATGTTCCCACTCTCACACTGCAAATGCGCCTTCATAAATTCCTTCTCATCCCCCATCACACATTTCCGACAAGACACACACAACCTCAACATCACTTTCCTCTCATGACCCATCGTCCCCTCTTTTTCTTTTAAATGTTTCTTGAGTTCGCTACCTCTAGCAATCTTGCCACAACTGCACTTCCCCACTAGCATCTTGGCGTTACTCGCTTTCGTCATGATAATTCTGTAAAGATAGAGTAAAATTTGATAGCAAGTGTTTATAGGATACTACTTGCTGATATGTATTGAAAGACTAAGTCACCAAACATTTGATAGCAAGTCAGCAACCGTTTGGGTGTTAAGCTCTTGAATCCGTTACAGGCATTACTCAGAGGGGATCTTATCCCAGCTCCAAGGCCTCGACCCACAAATCCAACCTCGATCGGACAGAGCGTGCGTCATATCACTGTGTTGGTATCCGGGCCCCAGTTTTGACATGAAAACCGGTGGAGTTATTTACAAGAGGAAACGACCCAAGTCACAGAGACTCATAAACGACTGCTTTTTATTCAAAAACTTTAATTATTATCATTAAATATGAATTTAAATTTTTCAGTATTTTAGTACTACTCATAAAACGTTTATAAGTAGTCTGTCACCTTCAGCATAGCAAACGCTGTCGAATGTTTTTTGAATCAAGTCTAAAGGACTTGTAGAAGCAAAGTTATAGCCGTTTGAAGATTTCGGCCTACTATCATCAAATGGTCAGTCATGCTATACTGACTAACCTATAAGTCTGACACCTTAGCTGATATCAGCAATGTAAAGTCAGAAGTCCGATATCGGACCTCAAGAGAAACGACTTACCTGTAGTCAGTTTCTCAACTTAGTGAAATTCCTCTTCCGATCCCGTTCTTATATACCCTGTGAATATGCAATCGATAAGAGGGGGGGGGGACGTCAGTGAAATTTCAAAATTTGATGAAAAATGTTTTGGTGACGGTCCCAGGTCGAAATTCCACACTTTGGAAAATTTTCAAATTTTTACCCATACAAAGCCACTCTGACACTTAGGATTTTTTCAGGTGAGCGAGCTCCGACCTAAAATCTTGTAACCGCTCTAACTTTTGAACGAAGACAGATAGGAACAAGCCGATTGTTTCACTGAATTTGTCTCACTCTTAGCTTTCAAACGAGCTATCGCACGACAAAATCCGTCCACTGGAAGCCAAAATCGAAGCAAGCTGTCCAGAGGGGGGGGGACGTCAGTGAAATTTCAAAATTTGATGAAAAATGTTTTGGTGACGGTCCCAGGTCGAAATTCCACACTTTGGAAAATTTTCAAATTTTTACCCATACAAAGCCACTCTGACACTTAGGATTTTTTCAGGTGAGCGAGCTCCGACCTAAAATCTTGTAACCGCTCTAACTTTTGAATGAAGACAGATAGAAACAAGCCGATTGTTTCACTGAATTTGTCTCACTCTTAGCTTTCAAACGAGCTATCGCACGACAAAATCCGTCCACTGGAAGCCAAAATCGAAGCAAGCTGTCCAGAGGGGGGGGGGGGACGTCAGCCGAAAATTTTTTCTCTCCGATTTCGCTGGAAACATCCTTCCTAACCCAAAATTTCACGTAGATTCCGAATCTGGCCTCCGTTTTCTCATCCGATGCTTCGTTTGGGCGCTACACACCAAAACGTCCCAAATTCTAACTCTGTCGTTTTTTCGAAAAATGTTGAAAATTTTTTCTCGCCGATTGCCTTGAAACTCACTATACAGATAAAGAATTTCACGCTGATTCCAAATCTGAAATCCGTTTTCCAATCCGATGCTTCGTTTTGAAGCTAGAGCCCAAAACGTCCCAAATTCTAACTCTGTCGTTTTTCACCAATGTCCCAAAATCTTAAATGGCGTCTCACATCTAAACGAAGACAGATAGGAACAAGCCGATTCTTTCACTGAATTTGTCTCACTCTTAGCTTTCAAACGAGCTATCGCACGACAAAATCCGTCCACTGGAAGCCAAAATCGAAGCAAGCTGTCCAGAGGGGGGGGGGACGTCAGCCGAAAATTTTTTCTCTCCGATTTCGCTGGAAACATCCTTCCTAACCCAAAATTTCACGTAGATTCCGAATCTGGCCTCCGTTTTCTCATCCGATGCTTCGTTTGGGCGCTACACACCAAAACGTCCCAAATTCTAACTCTGTTAAAATTTTGAAGAAAATTTTTTTTTTTTTTCGCCAATTGCCTTGAAACTCACCCTACCGATGCAGAATTTTACGCTGAATCCGAATCTGGCAGCCATTTCACCATCCACGACAACCTAGACGGTCGCCCACGTCAACCTAGGCGGTCGGCCACGTCAACCTAGGCGGTCGGTCACGTCAACCCATACGAGACCAACACATCCGAGTCTCACACTCTGCCGTTGCAGAGGGGGGGGAGTCAGCGAACATGTTGTGAACCCACCTGGCCGGCACACCACGACAGACTCTGTCGTTCCAGACCAGAGGGGGGGGGCCTCAGACCCGAAGCACCACGGCGGCCGACCACGACACTCTGCCGTTCCAGAGGGGGGGGGCGCCGGTCGAGTGTTTGTCACTTGCTTACTACTTATGTTCACATCCATGCTTGCCGTTACTCTACTCCAGTCAATTTCTTGGGCCATACGAATAAGAAAGTCAACATTGGACTGTCTATAGTCGAGGACTTGGTGCATTTTTCGGATATCAGAACGCTTAGAGGATTTGATATTATTCGTAGAAGCGGTTAGAACAAGGTTGGATCTTGGGTCTTGGGTTTAATCTTGGGTCTTGGGTGATCTTGGGGGTACCCAAGAATCTTGGGGTGCCGAACCAAGATCTTGGGTGACACCCAAGATTTAAAACCCGAGATTAAAAAATATATAGCGTAAAAAATACAAGTGTAATACATACTTGTAGGCCTATGTAGAATTTACCCGGAAAATCAAAAAAGTCGTAGTACTTGAAATCAGCATGTTAGCACCTGCAACCAAATCAAAGAATCTAACATTTTGAGTACTTTAAAATATTTGGCCTAAATGTGTATTTGTCTACACTTGATTATTGTAGTCGTTTTGAGTCAAAATTATATCTACACATGGTAATCATACATATGCCTATGTTTTACACCATCTAATAATAATTAGCCTAATTATCATTTTTGTATAGGTTATACCGTTATATATTTATTATTATTATATATTATTAGCCGTTAATATTATTTAGGCCTACACTGTACTTCATTTATGCTGCATATGTAAAAACTAAGTTATGATAAATGCTTAATACAATGTTAAGCTTTTTATCATTTGCTTTTATTAGCATAAACATTTAAAGCCTTGTAAAATAGGTCAAGTTCTGACAGAAAACTATAATAATACATTAATGAAGTATTTGGCTATCAACATTAAATCAAAGCTGAATATCGGCCGAATATTGTAAGCCAATGACGAATATCAAGCCAAGACGATGGATAAATATGCTAATAGAAAAGTATGCTTCGTATCAACAAAATAAATTTCAAAGTCTGTCTTCAAGAATTGCCAGTTGTAGTACATCTTTTACTGAAATCTGGTCAATCTTGGGTGACACCCAAGATTATACCCAAGATCAATCTTGGTCTTGGGTCTTGGGGTGTAGGCTACCCCAAGATTCAATCTTGGTCTTGGGGGTATCCAAGACCAAGATTAGACCCAACCTTGGTCAGAACGTTGTGGTCAGCATTGCCGATTGGACAGTCATACTGTACCATATCTTCTAAATATATTTCTCGGAGATCTCTTGAAATCAATATATGGTCAAGTATGTTCAAATTTCTGGTTGGTCTAGTCACAATATCTACCATATCGAGTTCAATGCATAAACTTGGGACGTCAAATCGGTTGAAATCACCTGCTATCAAAAAAGAATAGTCCTGTGAGCGTAGATCATCAACCTTATTTGTGATATGCTCGCACTGATAGTCAGCAATGATTCTGAGTTAGCAGAAGGAGGAATATATACACATATAATGAATAGTTTGGGACTTGTGAGTTTGACAAGTGCACATTCAACACCATAAGGAAGAGCAGAGTTGCATTCGATAATGGAGAAACGAAACTCGTTCTTAACATATATAGCGCAACCACCACCTCTGTGTGTAACACGATCGCGTCGACATAAACCGTATCCAGGAACATCTACCAAGTTTTCATCTACGGACGGGCTAAGCCAAGTTTCGGTTGTCGGGTACAGACACGGATACCATGACCTTAAGTTCGTCAATTTTTGGTAATAAGGAACTAGCATTCATTATGCATAACTTCGGAAACATCGACTGTTCGCTCAGCTGGTTTAAAAGTGTTGATGAAAATTTTGTCGAGGGATAAAGTTGCCGCTGACAATCTTTCCATCTCGGATACGAACGTTCTCACCATTGACTCTTCTGTGCCTCAGCTCTTCACGAAGAAATTTTGCTTCTTGTGGCTGCACATATGTCAGATCAGGATTTATAAATGCTTCTTTAAATCGGGAAGAATGTCTCAGATTTTTGCATTTTTTAAGATTACTGTGCGTTCCTGATCGGATTGACATTCTATGCGGATCGGACGAGGTCGATTATTGGATCCTCTTCCAATACGGTTCACAGCAACAATCGTAACATCGTCGATATCTAACTCCTTAATCATGTCCCTTATGATTTCTTTGTCTCGAATAACCGGATTGCCACCACCGCTACTATCAGTCTCGTTTATGCCAGAGACAATGAGAAACTTTTTCTTGTGCAGTCTGTTTTCCATTTCTCTCATCATTTCGTTGCCATTCTTTAGAAAAGTTGATTTCATCGTTTTACACTTTTGCTCAAGCTGGTTGCATTTATCTGTCAGGAACTCAATCTTTTCGATGAATTTATCAAATCGGCAAGATAGAGTGGAGAGTTTGTCATCAAGGATTTTATTAATGGAAGAAATGATTGTTGAATTGTCAGTGTCATTTGCCCTACCGGTAAGCTCAGCATTTACTACGCGAGAAGCATTGTCATTTTCCAACTTGTTCTTTAAGCTAATTACAACACCCAAAAGAAGTAGTAATAAAACGGCGAACACCCGACCGGCGCCCCCCTCTGTCACGGAGAGTTGCGAGTTGTTCGTGGTGCGCTCTCCAGGTTGGCGTGGTGTGCCGGCCAGGCTGGCGTGGTGTGCCGGCCAGGCTGCGAGGCCGCTCCCATCGTGTTTCTCGTCAAAAGTTGGGTGAACAAAATGGGACGTCCCCCCGCCTCGGCAGCGTTCTTCCAACTTTGGTTCTAGAGATCGTAGAAAGTCGTGCAATAGCTCGTTTGAAAGCTAAGAGTGAGACAAATTCACTGAAAGAAACGGCTTGTTCATATCTGTCTTCGTTTAGATGTGAGACGCCATTTAAGATTTGGGAGATTGGCGAAAAACGACATAGTTAACGACGAATGTGGAATGTTTTGGGCTGTAGCGTCTAAACGGCTGCTCCAATGGTAGATCTGAGACCAGATTTGGAATCAGCGTCAAATTCTCCATCTGTGGTGTGATTTCCAGCTCAATCGGAGAGAAAAAATTTTTCTTCAAAATGGGGGAAACTCTAACACAAAAGGGTGGTTTCCTTCCAGCGTTACTACCGATGCTAGCTCCTATCGTGGGCAACGTATTGGGTAATATCTTTGGCTCTAAACGTTAATTATGCAAATGTTGAGTCTCAAAGTAATAAAATGGATTTCAGACTTCAATGTGATAAAGTTCTGAGTGTGTCAGGTCCATCTCATGCAGGTAAAACTGTTTTCACGCTGAATTTATTGGATAAAAGAAGGGAGTTGTTTAAGGAACCTATCAATCAAGTGATTTGGTGTTATGGTATTTATCAACCGTCGCTGTTTCAGGAATTGCAAAGTCGCAACTTTATTCGACATTAAGGAATTATTCCAGTGGATAAACTTCAGTCTAATGATGTTGTTGTATTGGATGATCTATTAAAAGAAAGTAAGAATTCCAAAGATGTTACAGATATGTTTACTCGCGCAGCACATCATAAAAGGTGCTTTATCATCTATATCACACAAAATTTGTTTCCTGATAGAAAAAGAGCTCGTACACGAAACCTGAATACACACTATTATGCTATTTTCAAGAATCCGCGAGATAAAAGTCACTTTGAAATTTTAGCGCGACAAGTTGCACCAAGAGGGTCAAAAGCCTTAATTGAAATTTTTCAAGCAGCTACTGAAAAACCACACGGTTACTTATTCATTGACTTTACGCAAGAGTGTCCGGAAGAATTTAGATTTCGAAGTGATATTTTGAAAACTCCCATGATTATCTACAAACTATGAGTTCTTATTCTCGCATGATTGTTATTCCTAAGGATGAATATGTACAATTGACTGCTATACAACAAGTAAAGCAACCTCTTGCAAATCAAATGTATAGGAAAGAATTAGATTATCAGCAAAAGGTTCACATCAAAGATCCACATCGTGCTGTATTATTACAATCGGAAACTGTTGAACAATTGAAAAATTTGAAGAATAAGATGCGTGACTCTGTATCGACTGCTACACCTTTAGCATCTCGCGCACATGCCATATCTCTTTTCAACAGTATTGAACCCCACCTCAATGTAAATGATAGAGGAGAAATCATTACAGATGAAAATAAAGTGATTGATGCTTCACGTTATGAAGACTTGATTTAGTATGCGACACGTAGAAAGCGCCGTCAGGGCTATGTTCTACCTGGTTGGACATACTTTCTTAAACTATTGAAAAAGCATAATGTGCCAAAATTTGCTTTGAATAATGAGACATTGAAAGAACTTGATTCAACAGTGGCTACTACTCCAATGCTTCAGACGATGAAAATGCCAACAAATTGGTTTAAGACCTCGCCTGCTACATCCCCTCCCACACTCACTAAGCAAACAAGAGGAAGAACTCGACGTACATCTACGCCACCACTAAAACTAGTAAAAGGAAAACGTAAAACAGCTCCTCCCAGGAAATACATGTTCTCAGACTATCAATATGAAGCAGATGTGTTGCTTGCCATGTAATGAGCCACCAGAGGTGAATGTCGTTGTCACTTGCACTTGCTGCGCCAGCTCTCACAATGAAACCCCTAAGCAATGTGAACACGATCCCAAACCGCTAAAGCTAAATGCTGCAGTTGTTGTAAATGTAGAAAGGCAAGAAAACAAAAAGATGAGAAGGAGGAAAAAGAGTCAGTCGTCATCGACTGAACGTTTGAAGTCAATCTATTATGATGTAAAACATCCAGTAGGATTTGCATCTATCAAGAAATGATCAAAAGCGATTGGTCTTCCACAATCACAAGTGAAACGATGGTTAAAGGGTCAGGCTACCTATACACTCCACAAACAAGCGAAAAAGAAGTACCGCACCCGCCAATATATTGTTCATGACATCGATGAACAGTGGCAAGCAGATTTGTGTGATGTTGCCTCCATTTCAAAACATAACTCGGGCAATAATTTTATTTTAACCGTCATTGATATTTTCTCGCGTTATGCGTGGGCTCAACCTTTAAAAACTAAAGAAGGGAAAGGAGTAGCAAAAGCATTCCAAACAATTTTTCGAGAAGGCCGCATTCCAAAAAGAATTCAGAGTGATCAAGGAAAAGAGTTTGAAAATCAACATGTGAGAAGATTATTTGAGAGGCATGACATTGAGTTGTTTAGTGTAAAGAGTGCTTATAAAGCTGCACTCGTTGAACGTTCTAATCGCACATTAATAAATCGCTTGTGGCGACATTTTACTGCCAACTTGACACAAAATTGGACAAAGGTTCTACAAGATACACTCCATGCCTACAATCACTCTATCCATCGTTCTATTGGACTCAGACCAGTAGATGTAAATGCTGACAATGTAGATAAAGTGCGCGAATCATTCCAACGTAAACGTTGTCATGTGAAAAGTGATGTGAAAATTGGTGATAAAGTTCGTATCTCAAAAGTGAAAAGTGTTTTTGCTAAAGGGCACCTTCCGAATTGGACAGAGGAGGTATTTACAGTATCAAGGATTGATCAAAAAGACTCTCCCACCATCTACAAGTTGAAAGATTACAATAATAAAGAAATTGAGGGTAGCTTTTACCGCGATGAGATTGAGGTAGTCACTGAAAGTGAAACATATTTGGTAGAGAAAATCATCCGATGTAAAAAACGGCAAGGTGAAGAATGGTGTCTTGTTAAATGGGCTGGTTATCCTACAAGTATGAACTCTTGGATGCGTCGTGCCGACATCTTTCATCTAAGTGATCGACAGTGATTCATGCAAAGTTGTAACTAACAATGTTTAGGGTTTGAGCTATGAATCCAACTGCCTCATTTTATTCACGACCCTCCTATGTAAGTGGTGGAGGACAAATTTACATCGGCGCTCGCCGCCAACGTGGAGGTAGCATACTTGGTGCACTGAAATCTGTTGTAGCACCTCTCATATCCAATGTCGGAAGATCTTTAAAACGAAATGTTTTAAGTAATGCCGTTGGCTTTGCTGGTGATGTTGCTAGTGATCTTTCCAGAGGAAGAAGTTTTAAGAGCACTTTGTTGAATCGTGGGAAGGAACGCGGTTTAAAAACATTGAAGCAGACCTTTGCTGGTGTTACTCAAGGAAAGAAATCGCCTAAACGAATGAATAAAGGAAGGAAACATCGCGGAGCTGGTAAGGTGCGATCTTCAGTCAAAAGGCATTCACGCAAACGTCGCAGAGGCTCTAATCATTCATCAGGCGCTAAACGACGACGCTGCCATAACTTCTAATCATGGAGTGTGGAACTTCCGGGTTTTGTTTGTTTGATCAACAAGCCATACAGACAGATATTCTTAGTTCAAGTATTGTAGATTATCATCCTCGAACAGCTGAGAATGCTGGCCTCATTGAATTTGTTATTCCTGGTGGTAGTGATGACTACATAGATTTGAGTTATGCGATGCTTGATTTGAGGTTTAGAATTCAGCAAGCAGATGGAACTGCTATTGACGATACACATAAAGTTGGACTGAACAATTTACCATTGACTACATTACTTCGCGATGTTTCTCTAACGATTGGAGAGCAGCAGGTGGAAGGTGGTCAAAGCGATTATCCCTATAAATCATATTTCAATCATGTATCACAGTTTCATCCAGCAACACATAAAAGTCATATGGAATCAATGGGATGGTACAGAGATGAAGCAGGAAAATTTGATGTAGAAACAAACGATGGCTTTGTAAAGCGATCTGCTATGATTAAAGATAGTAGAGTATGTCAGCTATATGGTCCGCTGAATTTAGACTTCTTTAGACAGTCAAAGTTTTTACTCTGTAATACCAGCATGCGACTCAAGCTGACATTAAATAAGCCTGAATTTGCGCTGAATGCATTTGCTAAAGTTGACAATTTTAGAATTCATGTGGAAGATATTGAACTTTACATTCGTCGAGTAGTACCGAATCCAAGTGTCATTCTGAAGGTCTTAACCGCCAAAATGCCATTTACCCCATCCACCATACAAAGCTTCTCACCTTTACAATTCCGAAAGATCAAAAGAGTTTCATGAAAGATGGCCTCTTTCCATCGGAAGCACCGAAGCTCCTCATGGTGGCAATGGTTGAAAATGATGCATTCAATGGTAATATAAAGAAGAATCCTTTCAATTTTAAACACAATCAGTTAAGTGAAATTGCTTTACGTGTAAATGGTGTGAGTCATCCTGGTCCACCCTACAAACCAGATTTTGCTTCGGATCAATTTATGCGCAGTTATGTTGATTTTATGGATGTCTTTGGTTTTTACAATACGGATGACACTAACGGACTGACTATGAAAGAGTTTAAGAGTGGATATACTATTTATGCATTTGATTTGACTGCTGACAGCGATATTAGTGCACCCTATCGTCAAGCGAACGTGCCTCATAATATTCGTTTGGATTTGACGTTCAAAAGAACACTACCTGAGACGATCAATGTATTAATTTATGCAGTCTTCGATTCAAATATTGCAATAACTAAGTATCGTGACGTGATTCTTCAGTATAATCGTTAATGAGTTGGTTGACTGCTGACGATATTAAGACTAAAGTGCAGCGTTATGCAGATGAAGCGACGTTGAAAGCTTTCGATAATGTCTATTCGCTCGATACCTTACCACCTGCAGTAAATCACTATCCCATCTTTATTATACTAAAGACTCATTCGCAGAATTTAGGCGGTGAGCATTGGAAAGCGATCTTTATTGGAGAAGACCGACGTGGTGAACTATTTGACTCTCTTGCTCAACCTCCAAATATACCAACACAGCAGTGGTTGAGAAAACATACGCGCCAATATCTGCGAAATGAACGCATACTACAACATCCACTTTCATCAACGTGTGGTGCTTTTGTACTGTACTTCATCTTAAAACGTTTACATGTATCTCGATTTGTATCTGTTATTCAAAACTTTTCATGTAATCCATCCTCTAATGAAAAAATGATTTGTAAGTTCTATCATGATTTGAAATAAAAACATCATGTTGGAAAAATTGTTTTTTATTTTACAATCCGCTGGGTACGTACATACTCGATGAGATAGTCTAGGATCACATTTGCTTGTACATGAGATCTTAGTCCAGTAATGATCACTTTACTACTATGAAAGATTGCAACTTGCACAGGTAACCAACAACTAATGAGAGCTGCAGGAAAAAGTTCGGGTTCATAACACAAATTGTAACTGCTGGTACGAATCTTCAAAAATGATACACTTTCACTCAATTGAGTAGAGATCACCATATTGTCCACAGTCAGATTCGACATCACACACCTCTCCCTCTTCCATATCCGACTTAGTAGTCTCTGTAGCTCTAAGCGCATTGACTGCGCCGATGAATGAGAAAGGGCGCCGAGAATCTGTACAGTTCCATTTGGGAAGAGTTGAAGATTCCGTAAATTGTTCATCTTCACCATTAACATTTGAGGTCGGCCCGGGTAATACTTGCTGTTTGGAAGGTGTTGGTGTAATGTTGTGAGATTGATTTTGGTGTAGAGTCTGAAGCGACGGAGAATGTTGACGATGGTGTAGCGATGGCACTTCATGATGCGAAAATGAGCAAATTGAGGGATGTACCTTCCTTTTATACTTTTCCCAACTACCTTGATGAAATGTGAAGTTATTATGAAGTTGGGAATGATAGAGTTAAATTCGCCGTTTGTTGACGCGCAACCAGATGCGATTTCCAATACCTGAATGTCTTTTCATATAGAAGTATTTCAAATCTTTCATGATATGATGTAGAGATTGAAAATGACGATAAGATAAAGCAAACTCTCTTCTCACATTTCCAGTTGAATCTTTGAAATAGACGTTTTGATCATGATCCGTTTCAATACGTTGTAGGGAATCTAATTTCCAACTCGTGCGTGGTAGTCATGTCTGATTAAGATTTGCATAGTAGGGCGATGAACTCACGACGAATAAATGTCATTATGGAGCGATGTATGTATCTTCTATACTTCTCCCAATTGTATTTGCGAAATGAGAAACAGTTTACGGTATGAGAATGGAAGATTTGAATTTCATTGTTGCAACGTTGAAGCCAAACTTGATCACCCAAGGAGATGAATCTTAATGTTTCAAAATATTCCAAAGCCCTCATGATATCATTGAGGTTGACAAATTGTCGCCATGTTAATGTAATACCTCTTGCAGTATGACCATGAGAATTTTTGAAATGTACGTTTCCATTACGATCAACTCTGATATATTGTAGAGAGTCCAAAATCCAAGTCTTCATGATGTTATGCAAAGTTGCAGATTAGCAATATAAAAATGTCGTTTTATCATATTTTGCTTAGCAATGCGGCTACAAAGAGATTTGCTAATAATCGAGCCGCACTCTTTTCTACTCCCATTGATCATACACAACAGCTAAATGGAGAGTGGGAAGTGGGTGTCACTCAACTTGCTCATAGCAACTGTGTAATACTTTTAATCATAAAGTGATGACGATCAATGTGAGGCGTACAGAGGCTTATCAGTGTGAAGAAGGTTGTCGAGTTTACATTCCACAGTGGTCAAAGAAAGATCTCTTATCATGTAAAAAGTTTGTATATGATTTCCTGAATAAAGAGGGTAGACACATCATCCATTTTTCTCCTTACAATGATGATCATAATTATGTACATCATGTAGTTGAGAAAGATTGGATTGTTGGTTTAAGTCCAAGTTTAAGAAATGATTTAGGTTACCTCGCTAGCGCCTTAACAAGCTATGATAATTATAACGCTGATTACCACCCAAGTGGTTGTAAAGATTTGATTTACAAAGAGAAAGCTTTTTATGTGGATCTTATTCCGAAAAATGAAAAGACATTGGTGAAGAAGATTGTGATTAAGCCAAGAAAGACAAACATGGCTCCTGAAACATTAGTGAAGAAATTTAATTTTCTCCTTCGAGTTGATGGTAAACAAGTGGCAACATTGACTTATACAAAATCAACGGATCAAATCGTCATTAGTAAATTAGATGATGATGATCTAGTATTAGTTTGTTCAGAAGATTTTCATCAGTTCTTGCGACATCGCTCTGCAGCCGTTCATGGAAAATTTGATATGTGCTATTTGAAGTGTGATGGGTCAAATCAAGTTGATACAGAATGGTCGGTATCTTTATTCAGAAAGTGTGTAGAGCCTTTGAGTGGAATCTCACATAGAACAAGAGTGTTGGCACCCCGCATGATAACTTCAGTTAAGGTGGCAATAGATTATTTGAATGAAGTGATTCAAGATGAACATATTTCGTTTTCTGAAAAAGAAGGTGTGCCATCTCTTCGTGTTAGCGGGAAAAATATTGAGCTGATCATGGACAATACCCTAAAGGACATTTTGGGCTTTGATCAAAATACGTTTAAAAGTGGTACTGTAAATAAAGCTAGCGCGCATCTATCATTATCACGTCGTATTAACTATTCTCAGCTATATTCCAATATTGGTGAAGATGTACGTGTGGGAGATGCTGAAGCTCCACTTTTAGCAATGATACCATACCAACCAAAAAGCTGTAGCATTATATCGGAGCATACTTTTAAGAAAGTGCATTATACAGACCTGAAATCAAACTATATACCACAGATTGATATTGCTATATATGACGATGCTGGCGCGTTGATTCCTTTTCATAAAGACGCTGTGACAAGTATCACACTCCATTTCCGAATGAAGAGTTAATGCAAAAGTATGCTATTATATTTTTCCAATGTGAATAACATGGAAAGTGAAAATAAGGACTCGTTTCTAATCCACTTACCCAGCAATGCTTCTATGGATAAATTTCCCAAAAATAAACCATCAGACTATCGAGTAGAATTAAATCGCCCACTACATTTAGAAGGAGAATGGGAGGTTTGCGTTTCTAGTATTTGCTCAACTGTATATACTGTATGTACTCAATTGTATATTCAGAATGTGAATGATGTGGAAGAAATGATATTGACTCCTCGCAGCCATGATGGAATAACGATGAATAATGCATTCCAGTTCCCATACAATTTAACGTCAGATGGAAGGTGGAACTATGAATGGATTCAGATAAAATCAGATTATTATGGTCCATTTGGGAATGAGAAAATTATTAAGGCATTCAATAGTGGTAATACTTCCATCATGAAGAATAAAAATCAGAAAGCTTATGAGTTTACTATCTATCATTGGAGTGGGAGACAGTTCCTTCGCTTTCATTCTTTTACTAAAGGTCTTACGCTGAGGTTGGATAATGAATTCTATCCACATCTCGGTTTTGGCCATGGACTACATCTAACGTCAATTGCTACTGCAAATGTTAAAAAAGTTTATTCAAATCGAATCAACAAATTTCATTATAAATTTAAAATATTTGATGAAGATGTTGTAGAATGTGAAGAACGCATCATTTTGAAAAAGCGTGGTGTTCAACCTTTATCACTTATTGAGTTAGTAAAACGATGGAATGAGACTGTGGGTAAGAAGTATGGAGAGAAAATCATGGCGGACAAAAATAAGTTGGTTATTCAGAAATATAATGACAAACTTACAGTTTATTTCTCTCCAACCTTGCGTCATTTTATAAGACATTATACACCTATTATTGGAAGCGGTGTGGTGTATGCTTCTCATGAATATTACACTAAAGCTGATTCAGTTAATGATGAATGGTGAGTGGACATCTATGGTGATCGCATCAAGAAAATTTACCAGTCTTATCAAGAATCTAAAGTTGCTATCAATATAATGCCGCGTCTATATCATACAGTTGGAAGCTTCATTCATGTAGTAAATCCTTATATACAACAGAAGTTGAAGCATGTGATGAAAAGTAAATATGATGTAAAGACACACCACATTTCGTTTTCAATTGAAAATCAACGCGTTGTTCTGAAACTGGGTGATGACATTCAATGTCAATTGAGTAAAAATTTGAAAAAACTCTTTGGTTTTTCAATGCTACAAACAGTGTTTACTGCTGCGCATACGATTGGTATAGAAACACCAATGACACTAGATAAACATGAACAACACCTTTACATTCAAAGTGATTTGATTCTACCTATTTCTTTTGGTGAGAAAAAAGAATACATTTTACGTGATTTCATTCATGATAAGGATGCTTTATATGGAATAGTCGAGAAGATGTTTCAACCTATTTTCTACCATCCTGTTATCCTGTTGGTCTACATGAGTGCACCCATGTGAAAGATACTAAATCCCTCGTAACGTTAGTGTTTCGGAAAACAAAGTGAAGTCATTGTAAAATTTTATTGAAATAAAAATATGTGTATGAAAAAGTCTTTTCACAGATGTAGGGGGAATGGGCTGACTGTAGGCATATATTCGCAAGGAAGTGCAATCTAAATCGATGCATAAAAAGCAATGTTTATCTACAGAAATCAACATGAAAATACTAAGTTAAGGATGATTATGCTAAGACGTCTCCTGAATGTGGCAGTGTGAGTTTAATTCTTTTGGGTGGTGATATGTCTGTATCAGGATGTCCATGTGGAAGAGATATGTTATGTTCTAACCAGCACCTCTTATCCTCCCATGCTGAAAGCGCCCGTTTCCTAAAAGTATGAGTTTTGATCTCATGCGACTTAGATTTTAAGATTGTCATATTGACAAACGTTATATTTTTATTTCTATAGGCCTCCCTGAAATTTTTATGTTTCATGTTAAAGAACAATGATATTGATATGCCTTTAGCGCGCTTAATACTATCGTCGCTATCCTTTAATTTCATAGAATACATTTTTGGGCGGAGGAGAATCATTTCATCTATTTCCTTCCCTGCTGTCTCATCCTTAAAGCAGCCAAGTTTTGCCTTATTTTTGATGGAGTAGAGTGAGTGATCAGTAGGATAATTTGATGTATCAAAATATCTTTCTAAAGATTTTCCTACTTCATTGAAATTTAAATCTTTTTGAGTGGTAATACCTAAGAAGAAACTATCTGTATCACCACCCAACAAACGAACCTCTTTTACGAGAGGACATGGTTTTAGTATTTTATAAAAGAGTTGGTACATTTCAAGCTTAGAGTAATCTAGTACAGCTTGGCCAATATAGATGGGCTTGCACAACTCAACTTCAGATTTTATCATTTTAACACCTACAAGGTCCTCATCGATAATGTCTCTATCGATGAATAGAGGTGATGAGACCAATTTCTTAAATTTTGTAACATCATTGACTAGTTTATAGTTTACACGTATTCTAACATCCTCCATCGTCTTACCAAATGGACTATTATTCTTATACTTATAAAAATCTTTTTCAAAGTTATTTTGGGCTAGTGCACGTTTCTGGCTGTTGCTATCAATATATGGTTTGAGGAAGGCTTTCTGTCTAAATTTAATAATGAGGTGAACTCTCTTTAAAATCATACCCATTTCTAAATAAAATTTTAAGATGCTAAAGTGAACTAGATAGTTTTCCTTATCATATTGGGTGAGTAAAAGTTTGCGGCAAGGCTTATAGTCGGGTTGACCGCATGATTCTAAATCTTTATGAAATTGTTTCATAAAGTCGGAAACATATCTTTGGTCACTTCACATGATTCGGGTGCGACTGGAAAATCTACGGTTTTATGTTTAATATTATTTGGATAGATTAGATCTATCTCAAAATAATATCCCCAATCACCTTCATCTGGAATTGCTAGTATGTTAGAAGGGTTGGAGAGATGTTGAATTTCACTATCATCTAACCAGCTAAACTCAGAGTGAGGGAGTGGTTTGGATAGTGAACTACCATATAAATTATTTTGGTCATAATACTTAAGATGAGTCTGATCATCGCCTACTAATTTTGATTTTAACCTATGTTTATTTACAAATGTGAGACCACCGCGAATTCCTCGCTCAAATAAATTATACATCTCTGGATCTTGTGAGAGATGGATGGTCTCACCAGTCATTTTAAAAGCAGACTTAAATGACATGCCTGGCAGACTGACAAAGTGGACGGGATCTAACTTATCTTCTTCTAATGCCACTCGTCGAAACTCCTAAAATACATCAGCCAGCAAAAATACATCTAACTTAAGATAGGCAATCATATATTCGCCAAATGTATGGCAGTCAAATTTTATACATGCATCTTGTGCATGATCATAATCTTCGGTCTTACATTCTGCGCCGGTCAAATCATTTTTAAATTTATCTATGGGTGGAAGAGAAGTCTCGCCGAGTTTACTAATCGCACCAAAATATGCATAAGGAAAGACTCCTTTCCGTGTGATGACTTCATCGGTTAGATTTGGATATTGTTTCTTAAGATTTTGTGTTAGTGGAAGAGACTTTAGATTTTGTACGACAGAGGCCAGTGATGCAGTCATAAATTGGTAGGAATCTAAAAATTTTATATCAAAATGGACCGTCTTATTTTCTTTAGTTTTATCGACAGGCACTTTTGCTGTCGTGGCCATAAATTTCTCTCTCGTTTGTGCTATTACATCAAACTTCCACTCTTTCATTTGACCTTAACCTCCTTTTATTATCATATGGCTGTCGTAGCCCTTGAAATTATGGAAAATGACGAGTAATGTACGCCGTTTCATCCTAAGTGAAAATTGCATTTTGAACATAGTGCGTTTCTAAATTTACCAATGATGTGATCATGGTCGCGCACTTTCTTAATCTTATCATTATCAAATGTTTTACTACATTTGAGGCAAACGTTGCAACTATCAAATTTTGCTTGATCATCTGCTGTCATATGCAATGATCTGCGATAGAGTTCACCATCATACTTTTGTTGAAATTTTACAGCCTGTTCGAGGAATTGTAGGAATTGGTAAATACAATCCTCACCTTGCCAGACGTGCATTTTATTTTTTCTATTTTGGAAATGGTCATGCCATACTTCATAGCAGGAAATGGCTGCTGCTCGATGGGTGTTATCATCGATATAGCATTCGATGTCAGCATAGATGACACGAAGAGGACTTAGTTCATCGCCATTCTCTCTATATGAAAACTCCTTATCTTTGGGCATGCGCTCCATTTGTAGTTTACCTCGCTTACACCATTCGTAATGAGTTTCAAATCTATTTTTACTCCTAAAGTTGCGAATGCATCTGTCACAGTAATAAATCTCTGATGAGCTAGAATTTCTTAAGTGGTGGTATAAGCCAGAAATTTTTGGAATACCGCAGTAGTGCCATTCCTCACCATCATCCTGTCTTACTAATAAAAAGTTGACAACGTGGTCATAACAACTCGAACGCGAGTTGTAGCGGACACCCTTCACTCCCTTTTCCCAAACATGGAGAACTATTTTGATGTTGTTCAATTTTTCAAATTTTTCTATATCTTTAATTTTCATATCCTCACTATTGCAGTCATCAAACTTTAATTCATTCTCCCACTGTTGATACTTACTCTTACGGTATCGGCTATTCTGTACATCATTATAGTGGAGAATGGAGAGGACGGCATACTTAAAACATTGCGATTCGCAATCTACAGAAATGACTGCTGTTTTATTTTTTAAATTTTTCGGAAGTTTAAAGGAGCCTCGTGAAGAGTAGTTCTCTAATAAAGTGATTTTAATCATGGTGGTCTCAATACCATCAAAAACGAGACCACTATCACGCTCGTTAAATTTATCTATGTTTAATTTTAACCCTTGGATATGAAAATTTATCCAAGACTCGCAGTCTACAACTTCGGTTGCAGGAGAGGAGGGTATGTGAAACTCCAACCTCTCTACTATTTGACCAGTATGGTGGTCGATTTCTGCATATTTTATTTTGAGATAGATGAGCGCCTTCATTCTAAAATTGACTAAATTGTTGAAGAGCGCACCAATCAAAGATGAATTTTGATGAAACCATTCTTCAAAGTCAGTAATGGTTTCTGAGGCTTCCATCTGGAAGTTCCTCACTAAATTATTTATCGTCACTTCAGAGAGTCGGATAGAGGAGGTGCTGTTAGTATAACTATCGTCACTGTGTGTATGTCGAAGTCTATGTGAAGGTAGTTCAAAATGTGACTCAAAAGACTGAATGCATAAATCGCAAGAAAAGGAGACATCGTTAACAAAATCATCCCCACCTTCGGAGATTGATGCTGACTTAGGTCTACAAACACCTCGCTTGATGTGTCGGGCGAGATCACGCTTCCTCGTGAAGATGTGTCCACAGTCAGCACATTCCCGGTCGTTGCATTCCCGCGACAATGTTGACATGGAGTCGCTGTTGTTATCCGACTCGCTCGAGATGGGACTGGTATCACCTGAAAGAGAAATCCTTCTTTCATCTCTGTAAAGTCTCAGTGTATTGTTACAACCTACCTTCACTCAACAGCTCTAAACTTTCCTCGAGAAGGAAGCGCTTTGATGATGAAGTAGATGCCTGAAATTGAGAAAGATGCTATTAACCTAACGTTTAAGGAAGATGACTGACGAATTCCTTAACTTACCATTTCAACGAAATTAAGTCAAAATCTGATACTTTGATAGTCAGAATGTAGTAATTGACTCAAACCAAAATAGGATACGTCAGCAACGTTAGATTATATTTGAGTGGAGAGAAAAGCTCACTTAGTGTTAATATATCTCAAATATCGAATGAAATCTAGTCTATTTTTCCCTTTTATATACTCCCATACTCAACATTCATTGGATGTTCATTCTGATTGGTTGCTTGTTTATACTTAATAATTAGGAAACATTTCAAAGTCATTATTCACAGTCAACATGACAAGCCTTCCAAAAACACCGAACACTACATTGGAGTTCTCTTCTCCATGCTCATCATCAAAGACGCTCGTTGCACCAAACGCTCCAACGAAGGGGAAGGTAGAGAAGGTGTACCAACTCGACAACATTAGAAAGTTGACATTACCAGCGAACGACGAAGAGGAGAGTGTATGTGAGAAGGAGTGTCCCGACTTAACAGGCGTGAGGTGGAAGTATCTGCAGTACGATACTGATGATGTGATGGAGATCACCAGCACCAAATTCCTACATCAATTATGGGAATGGTACACCCCTAATTCCCAGCCACGAACTATGGCGGAGTGGGAATACATCGATAAAGTGAGGCTCGCGGTAGAAGAACGATTGAAGCAAGTGAACTGTTTTTGTGATCTGTGTGAAGTCAGACTCTGGGACGATATTGACGATGAAGACCTTTTGAAATACATGCCATAATAAATGTTTATTTCGTATTATCTTTGCTTTCATACTGACTCACTTGAATGGGGTTTAAGTGGATGATTTAACCATGTATACTTTTTCATTTGGAAATAGTAGCACACTTAGTTTATCTTGCAAATCTTATAACATTTCATATGGGTGATAATGGTAGTTGAAATAGTGTTAAATAAAATTAAGATATCTTACATGATTCTGGGATAGCAATGGACTGCGATCCATGTGTAAAGAGCTTGTTAGACTACGGAAGAGAGAAGTGTGTTATGTTGCGTGTGGCGCGTCAGTGTCCTCCCATTTCATTCCATTCATCAACTCGTCTCATTGATACAGACAGGTAGAACTCATGGTTTTCATAACGTATGCAATGGAAAGTTTATAAGGCAACCTTGGACAGCTGGCTAAATGTCGCCCTGGCGCGAATGCATACTACGTTGAGACAGAGGCAATCACTTGCAAACATGACGCAGAGAGGTTTAACAAGATTGACCATTGCCGAATGTCCCTTGCGGTATACATAGATACGGGTTTCACCGCCGCCCTTTACAGGAACGCCCGTCGAAAGGAAGTATTACACCGAACTTCATTTGCAACGTTAAAGTTGTCTGATAGCAGATACAACTTTATGATTATATTTTTTATATTTGTGTGATAGATTCAGTCAGACCGAAGTCTGGCCAGAGCAAACCACGAGGAGGTACTATCACTTTTTGCTCCATGGTGGTCTCATAAAGACCGTTGGTTCGTTCACGTCGCATCTGAAAAATAGAAAGAAAATAGATGAAAATATATTCAAGTGATAGAGATGATATTAACTTACCATAAATTAACTTAATCGGTTCGCTGAACCTTCGATGGTGGTGGCTGAGGCAAGTATTTGCCCGGCAGTTTCCGCTTGCGGTGGCGCAATTCCTTGATGTCACCATCATGTTTTATTGAGAGATGAAGGCAGCGCATCTCCACTATCGCCCAATCGTAGCACTCGAATGTTTGGTGTCCAAGTTCTCACTCTCAAGGATGACGCTGTCGACGATTCTGCTCTTGATGACGGGAATGTGGAGCGTTGTTCGTCTCTCCTCTTTCTTCTGACTCTCAGTCAGGCTAGTCTTTAGTTGCTCGATTTTTAACTTTGATACCTCTTCCTGAGCTTTTAGTGATTTTATGTACGTCGCCTGCTCTTCAACTCGCTTTTCGCTGGCAAGCGCCCTTTCGCGGAAAGGTTCCAAGTTAATTACTTGGGTCTTGAGGGTCCGAATCTCGGCTACCTGACCCTTCAGGTGGAAATTGTCGTCCCTAAGGGCCGAACATTCGTTTTTGTAACGAGTGAGGTCATCTTTTAATTTCGTGAGTGCATATTCCTGACACACATTTGCGATCTGCTCATCCTTATTCCAGCTGTTCGTCTGCTGCTTAATCCCCTTCTTTACTGGGGAAGGTGCGATCACTTTCTTTTTCGGGGAAGACTGATTTGCCGGTTTTCCTATCTCTTCCGCGTTTTTAGTGATGACGACCTCCTCAGAATCGGGGTCATCTGAGCTGTCCAAATCCTTTGTGGACCCTTCTGTTCTGCTGTCGATGAGGTAGTGACCGAAGCAGCAGGTTTCAAAATGGTTGCAATAGCCTCTTGTAGTGCTGCGTCTAGATCGACTCTTGCTTCGTTGAAGAAGGGTGCGATCACTTTGCCGATGTCTGATGTCATACAATTGCTAGCCTTCTTGATCGGACATTCGGCGTGGGCGATATAAAATGCCTCATGGTCCTTGCCTTTTAAAAATTTCAGGCAATGTGTGCAGCCGGAAATAACGGCTCTTTCCTCGTGAAAGTGAGGAGTATTCTTGTACTTGTTAATGTGGCGTTTGAATTCGCCGCCTCTCTTGATCTCTCCACAAGAGCACTTTTTGAATAAAAATTTTGAGTTGCCTCCCATTATCTGTAGAAAGAAAGATAAAATAGAATTACTGGCAAGCGATATTGGCAGTCATTTTTATAATCATACAGCTAAATTGTGAGATTGGTGGAAAGTGTCGAACCTTTGAATCCGTTACAGGCATTACTCAGAGGGGATCTTATCCCAACTCCAAGGCCTCGGCCCACAAATCCAACCTCCCGCGGACAGAGCGTGCGTCATATCACTGTGTTGGTATCCGGACCCTGATTTTGACATGAAAACCAGTGGATTATTTACAAAGGTTGCAAATTCCAAACCGAAGCTCGCCTCCCACAACTTTATAAATGCCTTAGTTGAATTCAGAAGGTTTGAAAACCCCGAAAATTGCCAAAAAATAGCGAATTTAAATTTTTCAACTTTTTAGCACTACTTATGAAATTTTATAAGTAGTCTATCACTTAGGGCAGGTCAATAGCGACCGAACCTTTTTTGAATCAAGTCAAACGGACTTGTAGAAGCAAAGTTACAAGCCTTTAAAGTTTTGGAGTCTTTTATGGCCTGGAGACGAAGGCCATCTCCTGACGAACCTCTAAGTCTGACGCCTTGATTGACTTCAGCAATGAAATTTTCTAAGTCGGTTTCTTACAGAAACCCGGAATTTGGAATGTCCGAAGCTATCATCGGAGCTCAGAGAGACGACTTACCGTTGACAATCTCTCGTCTTAATGACAAGTCTCTGTCGGTTCCCAGCTTATATAGTTTGTAGCGATCAGCTGATGACGTAATATCCATCATCCAAAAACTTAAAACGCTTCTATCGCCGATTCTAGAGGTCCGATTGAGCTGGAAATACACCATTTCCATGTAGAATTTGACGCTGAATCCAAATCTGCCCTCCGTTTTCCCATCTGATGCTTCGTTTTGGTGCTACAGCCCAAAACGTCCAAAATTCTAACTCTGTCGTATTTCGCCAATCTCCCAAAATCTTAAATGGCGTCTCACATCTAAACGAAGACAGATATGAACAAGCCGTTTCTTTCACTGAATTTGTCTCACTCGTAGCTTTCAAACGAGCTATTGCACGACTTTCTATGATCACTAGAACCAAAATTGGAAGATCGGTGCCGGGGGGGGGACGTCAGCGAATTTTTTTTCTCTCCGATTGCTTTCAGATTCACCATGAAGATGCAGAATTGTACGCTGATTCCAAATCTGAAATCCGTTTCGTTCTCCGATGCTTCGTTGTGGCGCTACAGCCCAAAACGTCCAAAATTTTACCTCCGTCGTTTTTTCGAAAAAATTTTGAAGAAAAATTTTTTCTCTCCGATTGAGCTGGAAATCACACCACAGATGGAGAATTTGACGCTGATTCCAAATCTGGTCTCAGATCTACCATTGGAGCAGCCGTTTAGACGCTACAGCCCAAAACATCCCACATTCGCCGTTAACTATGTCGTTTTTCGCCAATCTTCCAAATCTTAAATGGCGTCTCACATCTAAACGAAGACAGATATGAACAAGCCGTTTCTTTCAGTGAATTTGTCTCACTCTTAGCTTTCAAACGAGCTATTGCACGACTTTCTACGATCTCTAGAACCAAAGTTGGAAGAACGCTGCCGAGGCGGGGGGACGTCCCATTTTGTTCACCCAACTTTTGACGAGAAACACGATGGGAGCGGCCTCGCAGCCTGGCCGGCACACCACGCCAACCTGGAGAGCGCACCACGAACAACTCGCAACTCTCCGTGACAGAGGGGGGGCGCCGGTCGGGTGTTCGCCGTTTTATTACTACTAAAAGATCTTGTTTTGAAATACTGTTCTTCTTGCTGGAGAGAGCTGAGCTAGGCATTGCAAGAATTTCGTCAACTGAAGGCATGGTTTCTTATTCCGAATGTACACGATATCTATGGTATTTGCGACGAAGAATAACTTGTAGGATTTCTCTTGTATACTAAAGATAGCGTGCAGCCACAATGACGTTGCAGATCACGTTGAAAAAAATCAATATTTCAATAATTCTTCGACGAGGGGGTTTGACAAATGCGTGCCGATAACAGCTGATTGTGGTGCTAGCCGACAATACCGGCTAGCAATCGATCCACAGCAACCAATCGACTACAGCAAGCAATCGATGACACGGAGGGAATTCCAAGATTGACAAGCGTAGAAGAGACCGACCAAAGACCAGGACGCAACGCTGAACTACACTCAGATGGCTGGAAAGTCTTGAACGATGATTGAAGCCCACGTCGACGTTGCACTGCAAAACTGTTTGTATATCCGAGTGGCCCGAAACACAAGGAACACGATGATACCAAGAAGTGCGCGCACTAAGATCGTAAAGCTAACACAATTCCAGAAATTCCTTTCAGAGCGAGACACCGTGGTGTGTGGTTTATCTTGAGTAAGATGGAGTCAAGTGTTTTAAGCCTTCTACTTCATTCTCTTGCCAGGTCTAACAAAAATATATTAAGAGTGAAATATAGAATACGATATTCGATATTTTCATACGACGAAATATGAGACAACTCATTGGTTCACTGGTCTAAGTGAGTCAAAAAAACTTTTCTTTTTGCCATGTCTACTTTTTCTATCGATTACAATCCTTGGTCAAGAGCCGGTTTTGTTAATTTGAACACGTCATTATCGATGATAGTGATTTCGAGATAAGAAAAATCGCTAAATCGCATCAATCGTTTTATTCAATTTAATAGCTTTGGAATAAGTAGAATTGATCACCAGCTCGATGATCAACGTCGTGAAGGTTATTCTTTGCACAATGAAAAGATCAAGAAAAACAGATTAATATTAATGAGATTCATCGATATTGTCTTCTCTTTGGCAAAGCGGGAACTACCTTTCATAGGCCATGACGAATCAGAATCTTCTAACAACAAAGGAAGAAATTATCTTGTAGGCACTGACCTTGTGAGCCATTGCGATTCCGCTCTTACCATATCTAAGTAAACATTCAATTTTTCGAGGGTATCCAAAACAATTCAAACCGATTTAATGGCATATGATAATTGAATTGACAGTTTTCATTCAACGCTCAAAAACAGCTCAATCAGCGACAGCCTGGTGTGCAATTTTCTTAAACGCCAGTGCCTAAATAATCGTAATCTGTTTGGCGCATGCTTACAGCTTGATATCAGGCTTCGCCACTGTATAGCACAAATACAATAACTTGCACAAACACTCATTTAGTGTGGTTGCCTTTATGGTTTTCGAATTCCGCATGAAAAATTGACTATACATGCAAATTTTCAAGGAAAACGAAGTTGCAAAGGTGAAAAGACAAAATTGCCGAAAATGTTGTTATATAATATGGATTTACCCCATGCATTTAATATCGGAGCATCCCGAGGCATTTTCAAGCGTGTGAAACAATTCATGGTCGGCAATAATAGATGAAATAATGTGTAAATCAAGCTTCCATCGTGACTGCAACAGTTACCAAGGCTACCGGATCTGTTTCGATGCGTTAATTAGCTCACTGCAACAACATAAAATGAGCACACTCAATATCTTTCACAATTCCAAATATGACATCGCCTTTTTACTATCAACGTCAAAGAAAAAGATCGTCTTCAATCCCTACAATTAACATTAACTTGTCATTGAGGCAAAACCATACCCGAAGAGCATCGCTCAACGATTCAAAGCTTCAAACTCCGCGCAGTAGCTACGTCTGTACTAATCCATTCATGCGAAAAGTTCTACCGCCTATTTTTACTCGCCATCTTTCGTTGTCTTCGACAAGTGAAGTTGAATCTGAAAGCAGCAGTGACGAAGAACATTCAGGTGAAAAAACATTACAACGAAGTAACACCGCACCTAAACGACAAAATCATCGGTGTGGAGGAGTACAAGATATCCCAAAGATAACTGTCATAGATATAGACACGTCGGATGCATCATCATCTGCCCTTGAAGACTCGAGCTACCTAGAATTCATGTCCTCAAAACGCAGTAACATTCGACGCAATGCAGTATGTATTACATTGGATAATGACCTAGATTTATTAGCAAAAAATTATGCCTTGATAAAGGCTGTTGAAGAGTGCTTCTAGTGTTCCAGCACTTACTCATTAATCGACTGACAACGATTTCTGTACGTATACGCACTACGTTAACTAAACTTTCTTCTCTGTGCAAATATGTTTCACAAACATTATGTGCGACGTTAATTTTATTGATGCCAACATTTGAAGCATTTCTCATTTTGCGGTTTCTCATGCGGTACGTGTTTTAAATACTCGACTGCCTTCTATCACAATTGAACACCTACATGTAAATGACCATCTCAGTTTCCTCGTTGTCACCGTAAATGAGAATACTTCGTCTTCAACTTCGTAATAGAAGTGACTTTCTTTGGAGTAACTATGAGTCGTGCGTGAGTAATTAGACTTGTGACATATTCAAATAGAAGGTTATGTAAAGTGTGTTTTTCGGCTTCTTTTTTCATTTTCCGTTTGATGCAAACGGATTCAAACATGATTCAAGATATGACGAGGAGTGAGGCAAATATGCTTAAGAAAATTTCTGCTTTAAGTTTGCATTGTTGTATAGGCGAGATGCAGCCTATGGAGATTAGGACGGCGAAACATGAACATCACATGGGATTTCATAAAATTTATTTCCTTGCTGTAATTATCCCTATCGTAGACTCTCTCGCTTCATTGCATCACTGAATATCACAACTATTCCAAATGTCATACAATGTACGTCGTCTTCGGTACCCCCATCATACGACCAAATGGATGATTCACAAGTCCATTCGACGGCTTTATATGGGAGCATATTTTGCAAGGTGTTCACGCTTTCGTGAGACGAAAGATCAAACCTATATTTTCAATTTATGACGCGCAAGTGAACGCATGCATTCTCTGAATAATAATAATAATAATATGGGTTTTTATTTTCAACAATTAAAAAATCGTGGTGTACAAGCAATGCAAGGTCAATTAGTGAAGTTAACATCGTATAGAAGACATAGAAATACTCATCTGTAGACAATTGCAGTATATGGAAAGCTAAGGAAGAACGTCAAAGACGACGAGTGTGGCGTTATTCTCCCATTTTTAAGCTTTTATAAAGAATGAGTTGCTGCGTCTAGTGGCACTGTAGGTTCACTGTAGGCATTAGGATCCTTCCAGAAGAAGAGACATGAGGCATGTGAGGGTTCAAAATATGTGATTGGGACTTGGCAGGCGAAATGAGTTTGAAAGAAGCGCACTTTCTTCTACTAGCGATAGATAGGTTCGAAGTGATGACTTGAGAAGTCTTTGTATCCACTACCGGAATGTACGACAGATGAATAGGAGTAAAGCTTGGAGATGGCTCAACTGCCAACATTTTGCAATTTGCACTTATTCATATTGAGAGGTATGTCAACGCTCTCCGACCACTTCAACAGTGAGTAATGGACTTCTTCCACGTCAGCATTCGCTGACTCTATAAAGATAGGAATGCAGGTAGCATAGAGTAGCGATATAGGCCTATAGGTAGAGTGTCGACTCAAAAAGTATCTGTATACAGTAAAAATTTCTATATGAAAAGATTCAGTTTTATGCGGAGATTACGTTCCCGTGGTCCAAAAAATTATTTGAGCAGTTTTAAAAAGTCAGAATTTTGCCAATTTATATACTACCGAAATGACGTCCTTATATAAGTAGCATGAAACAAGTTGGATATCAAAAGGAATGAATATTTGATAATAAGCATCCTAACTAAGCGGAAATTATGCTGATGATCAAGGGAATTTCATAATCCGTATTACAATGGAAGTCTTCATGAAAAAGTCGCGATATTATTCTTGCTTTCTTGGCTGAAATTTCAAGTTTTTAATTCAATTTTCAGTGGCATGATTTTATGATTCACTAAATTCATATGTTTCATTTCTTGAATCTGAATAGTGATGTGAACCCAGTTACATCTTTCTAAGTCATTGAAATCAGTGTCTTTGATTGTGTGATTTTGCTCTACCAGTAGCAGGTTGCCTGTGATATGATCACGCTTAAGAAAATACTCTTGAGGTTCAGCATGGAAGCAATAGCAGGTCATTTATTTGCTAATTTATCAAACATTACCTCTCCAAGGCTGTCATGACACTGAGAGTCTGTAAAATACGATCATTCCTTCTGCATAACAATCATGATCACTCAATTCCGTGGCAGTTTCTTCAAAACCGCAAAAATTTGCATACCTCACATTTGGTAACAATTATCAACTATATCCCTCAGGAGTTCATTTAATAAATTCGAAGGTTTATACACATTGGGGATTTAATAAATGTGGAGTTAACACTCTACCTAATACACCTATACTCTATGGCAGGTAGTAAAGTCATCAGCATATTTAACAATTTTACACGGTTTGCTGGATATGTCGAAGCTGCCATGGAGAACAATAACCAAGTATTGAGCCTTGAGGGACACCTGAGCTCACTCTGACATAGTCACTTTTCACCCATTCCGATGTGTACACATTGCCATCGTCTATAGCTAGTGATGAAAATTTTCCGGAAAATTTTGAATCAAAATTTTCCATGGAAAATTTTCGAAAATATTGGAAAATTTTGGAAAAAATCGGAAAATTTTGGAAAATTTTGAAAGTTCTGATATTTTGTGATAGGCCCTATGCGTTGACCGCTTCCACAGCCGATCGAGGCAGCTACACACCAATAGAATGGATCTATAAAACTGGTGATTTTGATCATTATTTTGAATAAAACGATTTTGAAAAATGAAGAAATTTGAATTTCTGTGATATAATTTTTGCGTTTTCTATCACAGCCGAGGCATAGACACATCAATAGAATTGTTCTAAATCTATTGATTTCATCATATCATTTCGATTAAAACAATCGTAGCAATACGAATCCCGTCCGTGGATTTTTGAGCATTCCTTTGCTACCAGTGGCTTGTGGCAATTTGTTGCCATTTTTAATATTATAACACAGACATCTTTTGGGACAACGTGAATTTTTTCCTTTTCAATAGGGGTATAATTTCATGCATTGTGAAAGATCTGGAGCAGAAATAGTGCACTTTGTTTGGGAGTTTGTTTATGGCTTGAAAGTTAAGCTTAATTATGCAGCCTTGATTGCAATGATACAAATTCTCCATGTGTATGAACATGTGAAGCGCAAGCACACAGTCCAACACAGCATTATACATGAGCGACCATATATTGGAAGATAAAGACTGTAAACTCGTGAGATATTTGGAAACTAAAGATATCTGTGATGAGTAGAAGAATATCTATATGATAGCTTCTAACATCTGGTGTATTGTCCGATATCTTCGTGGAGCACAAACTACACATTCCATTTCTAGCTGGTTCAGATAGTTCCCAATCGATTTCAGATCTACTTACATGAATTTCAGACTTTTCCAGATGAATTGGAGATTCTCCAGTTGAGTCTAAGATCCTTTCAAAGTTGAGTTTCTGACAGATATCTGAATTAGAGAAATCTGAAATTCATTTAATGTCTGATATTCAGTTGGAAAGATCTGAAATAGACATGGAAGGTGCAGTTGGTCCCAAAAGTTAACATGCAGGGATGATAGAGAAGTTTTCGGTCTTTGAATATTACATAGTCTTTTCAAACGACTGCAACAAATCTCCAAAACAAAGGCAAAAACGTCGATCACCAAAACAAAAATTTCAAGATTTTCCATTGGAAAATTTTCCGGAAAATTTTGAAAAAAATGGAAAATTTTCCATTTGCATCACTATCTATAGCCAAGATCCACTGAGAGAAATACAAAGATGTTGCACTATAAGTCTTTTCATGATTCTGTTGAATTTTAATTTATCAAATTTTTTGAGAACAATGAAGAAAAACAAACCAACTTTCTTGGTTACTCCTTCAAATTTAATGATCACTTCAAAATGAAAATAGTCGCACACATGTTGCACTAAATTTTCGGCCGTTGGCCTTATCACGTGGTGCGATGTGATAAATTGAACTTATAATGCAGTCTACCTGACGCATAGATATTGTTAGAAACACAGAACGACGCTACGTTACTAGCAGAACTTTTTTCAGTGACGTATAGTAACGATCGAGTTTCGTTGTTTTAGTGATGCAGCAGACTGAGCATAAAATAGGATTATGTTTCTTGTTTATTTAGAAACTGATGGACGACACACCTCTTCAATATGGTCGATCACATTTATGTCATTCTCGAAAGGTAGAAAGAGAAATGATAGTTCACTGTTATTGCACGAATAGACAAACAAAAAATGGAAACGCAAATATAAACAATACGAAATAATCAATTGTATTGAAGGCCTAAAATAGTACGTGGAACTTTTTCCAAGAGAAAGTGAATGACCGAGAAACTTCCGTTACCCATGCAAACACTTTCAACGAAATTTCGAGTATAGCGCTAAAATCTAGACCTACAATTTTATTAAGTAATTGAGTAGTAGGCCTATACCAAGTAGCACAACGGAGGAAAGCAATGATCAACGTGCAGCGTTGACCTTACCCAGATATAGCATCCCCTTAATACAGCGTACAGCGAATATCAATTGCATTGAAATTGATGGATCGCCATTAATTGATTGACATGATAAAATGATTATCTACTATTATGTATACTGTCTGTTTGAACGTCAGGAAGGGCATCCGGACTATATCACAACGCTCAAGATTACAGTCTGGCTGTGTCAGCACTGTCGAGCCCCCAGTTAGGTGGGAAGTGACGTTTAACCATGATTTAATAAAGATTATTTAGACTACGACTTCGCAGATGCTCTTACATCAAGCAATTTTGCGCATCGAAAAGGAATAGTTTCAAGAAAAGAAATATTTGATTATTGGAATATTAATTTGTAATTGCTGAGGTAAACGTACAAGAAAGCTATAGCACTAAACCAAACCATTATCATGATTGGCTCAATGGTTTCAGCTTCATAGAACACGTTGAAGTAATGCCAAAGCTTTATAAATTGATAAAGTAAAATGAATGATATAAATCTAGAAAACAGGTTGATTTGTGAATTTCTCTTGCTCGTACTTAAATTTCTCTTGTTCGTATTTGAGAGTGAAAAGGAATACAAAATAATGAGATGATGTATTCGTATGTATTCAAATATGAGCATGAAAGCTAAGCCAAAACCCAGTAAATTGTTAAGGACTGTAATATCAAAACAAAAATGTGTTCCAATTTCAAAAGTAAAATGTATTAAGATACGATCCACGAACATCGAAAAAAACGATCACTACATTCCAAAATCCAACCAAATATCACAGATATGAACACATCAAACTTAACAAAACGCTAGTGTCTTATCTTAAAGGCACCTACACAGAAGGAAAGAAGCCAGGGCTATCAAAAGAGATCATAAAAGTAATCCAGGCCTTGTCCTCCTTCCCAGATTGAAACACCAACTCCTTGACTTTTCAATAGCGTTAGTCGACGCTTTATGGAATATAGACTGGGATAATAGAGACTTGCTCGATAACCGTTTTCCCTGAAAGAGAAGAATTACTGTGGAGGCAATCGAAGACTGCGTGTAATAATACATCATAATATGTAGCTACAGTTGAATGATGCTAAGGTTTTAAAAATACTGTTTCATTTATCCCAGAATTTTGCATCGTTTCTTTCAAATTTCTGAGTCAGTTATTTGTCATTATATTCGTCATTATTTGTCGTTTATTCATTTCATTCTATTGTAAATTGAACAATTACTTATTGAATGGATCCGCGACCTCAATCGCTGCCTTGATGTATGAAATGAAGTACTGTATCTGTAATGCCGATAACATGATGTTCGTGAATTTGCTAAATCCTATTTTTATATCATGGTGCTTATCGTTGCCAGCAGGAACTTGCAGTAATTTCTTGGGAGCTGTCTTAAACCTTCCCATTCGCCTCTCTAGCAGGCCATGGATAACCAGTAGGATTACTGGTTAACTTGTTTTCATCCATTCTCACTTTGAACAAAACTTTAAGGCGTCTATCAACAAGTCTATATCACGGTCGTCGATTACTGAAATCAAATAAAGTCAATAACGTCTTGCAGGGCGTAGCAACCAAATTTACATGAATAACAGAGTATAAATATCATGTTAAAAAGCGTGACTTGAGAACCACCTTTGAAAACTATGTTCTGAAACAATGCACAAAGCAGTGTTAAAAAACGAAGCTTGTTTAAATCACACATTGCGGAAAATGTCATTTTTTAAATGACAATGAAAAAATGTCTTTGCTCCAAATGACAATACAGCTATTCAATTTATATCAGAAGCCTTATGCTTACGTTATTCAGCGAAGCACAACATGTGGCCATCGAGCCTTATACGCCTATGTGTACTGAGCATTTATTGCATAAATGTACAGTTAAGACTATCAAATCCACCTAAGCATAAAAAACACCTAGCCTGCTAATAAAGTCAATGCTTTTTCGTTTGCATAGGCAAATTCCACATTGAATATCATCATTTTGTAAACGTCAAAAAGTAATAGCAAAAACATGTTTAAAACCCTAGTTAGCATCACTGTTTTCACATGGTTGCTCTGCCAATCAATAAAGAGAGCATAAGAGTCTCTAGGTATACATTTTGACTTCATATGACCTCCCAGCCATCTCAATCTAATGACTGCTATGGAATCCTGACTGTTTGTCACAACCATAAATTGATCGGTATTTCAGTGGAGCTGGGATAGCTATGTCGCTGAACATGAGGGAATGTTTGGAAGATCAACCGTGTGGTTGACATCAACTGTCCTATTGATATTTTAATGCACGAGTATTGCTATTACTTGATTTATTGACGACTAAACGATATTCGTATGAGGCTATAAGTCTGTACATGACGACTTTCAGAATAGAATCATGTTCGGATGGAAGAACTTGAGGCTTCTCCACCTTGCAAATTCGCTTCAATAATGTGGCGAAGATAAACATGAATTTATAGCATCTAATACACGATGATATTTGTGACGAACACTATAACGTACCCATAAAAAATAGAAGCTACTTCGAGAATATCATTATGATTTTAGATTATGTTGCATTATTATTATCATTTTTATGTCAAATTAAACAAAATATTTCAGGGATGAAGGAATAGTATTGTTGAACACTGATTATATTGTGACTTGCTACCAACTCAGGCTGTCATTGTCTTCTATACAATAAACACAGGATGTTCGTGCAGAATAAACTGCAAAATTCAAGGTTACATTTCTTGAGAATTCACGATTCAGTTCACCAGATCAAACTACTTAACATTTCAAAGTTATTGAGTACATTGCTTAACAATTCACTGTAATCCAATTGAAATTTGCTAAACAGCTTGGTTTTCGCGTCAATTTATGACAAAATTAACGCTTTCGCATTCTTAAATTTCTTTGAAATATTTGTGTAAATTACCGAAAATGCGATATTCATTAAACGCATGATAATACAAATCTTGTGTGACAAATATCAACATTCTTACATTTAAGTATATGATTGTGAGAGCATCGCACACCACTCTCATGTCTTGGATAATTTGCGAGTTTATTAGATAACACTAAAACTGCAATCTATGATTCTGTTTCTACTAATTTTAAGGAAAATCCTCAATTCCTAAAACATGAAAGTAAAGTTCTGAAGTGTGAAATATCAAAGCGAAAGACTACCAGTCAAAAGCAACGTTCACAAAAATTGCATGTTTGAAGTTATAACACTTTTAACTTACACAAACTCGGTCACATGCTCGTCAATGCCACTGTCCCAACGAATATCAGGTTCGTGTTTCTTCAGAATGTCGATATATCTGAAACACAATTTAAAATTTAGAAGTTTTTAATGATTCTAAACTTCCATAGAAACTTACTGTGAACCAACGATAGCGCCACCGGTTTTACCATGATAATATAAGTTCCCATAGAAATTCAGACCAACGAGAAGTTTCTTCCGAATGTCATGTTCATCTTCACGCGCCAGTAGCTGAATACAATTCTCCACCCAGAATAGCGGGCTATTAGCACCAGGTCTGACGATTAAAGGAAAGGTCATTACAGAAAATGTACAACGTTGAAAACAGTGAACATTAAATAGTTTAATATAAAAACTTGAGTAATATATAGTGCTCCAAAAATGACTGCAAAATAAATCACCATACTGCATTTGATCCGATAGATTGTGTATTATATTTAGACAGCATAAATACGGAACACTAAATATTTCAATAATCAGCATGTCGTGTGTTAAATTCATTTCATGGTTTCATACATTTGCTAATTCCTTTATTTTACTTAAGTTGAGAATAATACTTATTTTATTTTGCTATCAAATACTTGGTATGCAAAGCAAAACAAGTTGTCATTTATTCTCTTAATTAAGAAGCACTACCTATGTCATAAAGACTTGATGGATAGCTTGGTAGACTTAACTACATTGGCTTAAATGCATTTTGTATAATTTTCTATGAAGTCCGATTCATATTCTTACTTGTCTATCCCTGATTGTAAAATTCGCTTGTTTAAACAACCAAAATTCGCTCAACTGGTCTCCCCATTTATGACTATAAGACCATAATTATAAATAATATAAGAATAATTCTGTATCAACACTCAGCAGAGAAGTTGCATTCTCATCATTCGTAGATTTGACTGCAATAATGATCGACAACAAAATACCAAAGTTAGGTAAATAAAGTCAGGAAACATTGTTAAATCTACGAGTACTACTCAGGAAGTATGTATCTCAAAGCCATCATTAAAATCTATAAACAATAATGATAACATCTTTACAGGCTCACTGTTTTGCAGAATCGGAAAGCTTCAACAATCAGTGCGATGTAGATGTTGTACTTTTGTTCACGTGAAGATGCAACAAACCACAAGACGATAATAGGAAATAAAATTGTGAAAGAAGAATGATTATAGAAAAGACTAATAAAAAAAATTAACAAATGAATTCAAAAAGCAACAAAAATTTACTGGAGGCGGAAACAGAGCACACGTTCATTGACTGATGACAGGACGCCTAGGACGCAAACAGAATAACTCACGGTGTGCACGATATTCATTTGTGGAAAATGTTACGTTGAAAATGCTATTGACAAGTTTTATTCACGGGCTGAATAGCATCTTCATCATTCTCTTGAACATTACCAATGATCTTGAAACTCTACGTTCCACTCGCAAGACAAAGTTTAACAATTATCCCAATGCCTTGTAAAACATGCAAACGACTCCGTCAAAATGGAGCGAATGAAGGCTACAGAAGATTTAATGATGGTGCCAGAGTCACCAACGACTCTCCGAAGGCACAAGATGCATAATATCCAATCGATAAAAGGTAATCCAATCGTTCACAATCTTCATTATGGCGATGTTCAAATTATGTTTCACAATATAATTTGATAAAACACCAATGGATGCCGTTGTTTTTTATAATTGAGACAAAACTTCCTCGGACACAACATAACTCTATTTAGAATCACATTATGTGATAATTGTACATTGATTGGTCCAGATACGGGAAGTGCTAACTGCATCTATATTGCCTCTATTTTTAATTAGATATTTTACATATACAACTTTAATTGCAAGAAACCTACCGTTGAGATTACACTTTAAATGATAAATATGAATGCCAAATGTAATATATAGAACACTCAGGAACGCACTTCTGGTAAAACAACCGGTAAAATAACCGGTAAAACGATTGGTCAAGGTTCATAATGAAAAAACACTTTCTAAGTTGGACACGAGATCAAGAAACAATCGTGAACAGTAGCTGTGACATTGAGTTACTGAAGTGTTAGAGAAAATCGAAAGGCAGAGAACTTACTCTTGGGGATTGGAGTAATCGTAGGTCATCAAACTGAAATAATCCACCACATCGTTTAGTTCGAGTAAGTGATCACGTCGAAATATACCTGGATAACCGCTGAAAAGACAATCTGATGTTTATGAATGTAACAAGTGAATTCACAGAAGAAATGGATAATCAACATGAAATTCAACGATGATTAAAGAGGAAGGATCGGACTTATCCACGTATACATGCGCATTAATACCGAATAATATGCACGATTAGTTTCATGCTCAATGGCATACTCAATATCAAGGTACTCACTTACATGTGTACATGAAGTAGCTATTGGTTGAAGATCGTTATTCCAGCAAAAATAGTTAATTATTTTTATGCCGGAGTTTAATAGATTCAATATCATGGATGAGCATGACGAAAGTTTCCACTACCACTAGTGTGCTACTACTTCCAGAATAATGGTTTCCGAAATTATAATCGTAGGTGGACACTGTCGTTTGCTGTCTTTTTGATGAATGAATGGTTTAACGTCACTATACTCCACCATACTGGGGGCTTGGACGGTGCTGACATAGTCAGACTTCAATCTGGAGCGCTGTGATATTTTTTTCCGGATGCCCTTCCTTCTGATTTCGAATGACATTCGCGGGGCTCGAACACTGGACCAAAAGATTTCTAGGCCGAGCACTTAGTCACTATGCCACGGAGAATACTGCTAAGTCTGCTGTGAAGTCCATCGGAATACAAATGCAAGCATTCGAAATTTTCTGGAGAATAAAATGCATATGTACCCATCACGTATAAAGCCTATAAAGACTTTGACGGTGCTAACATATCACGACTTCAGATGGAGCTGGATGCCCTTCCGGCCGACTTCCAATGACACTTCCGGAACTCGACCTCTAGATCGAAGGATCGCTATGCCAAGCACTATATGCCACGAAGACTACACATTATTGTATCTGAATCTTAAATGAAAAAATCACTTGACAACCTATGTCATTGACAGGACTATTATCAGTGGAATCGAAAGTGAAGCAGTTGTGCCGATTGATAATTTTGAATAAGAATAGCGTTGAGAACATCAGGCGAAATTTATTGAAGAAAATTAAAGTAAGATAAATTACTTAAAACCTCGAGTTTTTAATTAATTTATCTTACTTTAATTTTCTTCAATAAATTTCGCCTGATGTTCTTAACGGAATCAAAAGTGTATTCTTGCTTTAAAAATGTAAAAAAAGAATCAAAGTGCACACATTCTTTACGGTTCATACTCAATTCTAGTGTTGAGGCCAGACCGAGCGGGAAGAAGTTTAACTTCATGGAAGTAATGCCAGGATACCAGGTCCTTCCTCCTAAATGACTTTTGTTTGTGGTCAGACTTAGACTCTGATTGATAGTCCATGCCAATTATGGGATCTCATTATCCAGCTACAAACTATACGCGTGCTATGAAAGTCATTTATTCGCACCAGAAAATACGTGGTTCCAATATTATAACTGAACCCCGCGAACACTTGTAATATCGCGCTTTGAAATATGCAAACTGTCGCATCTTAAAATATTGTGATATTGTGTAATAAGAAGATCTTACTCCTATTTTGACCAAGTAATTTGGATCTCGCTAGTCAATTTCGTTGCCGTCTAATAAATAGATTCCATACAAAAATATTCATTGACACCTCCTGAAGGAGACCATGGCAACTACCTTGAATTTTCACATTCATAATGATTCTATTTGAAGCTGTCACATGACTTAGTACTGGAATGAGATATTTTTGTTGATACAATGACGAAAGAAAATCCAGCAAAATTTTATAATTCTGATTCACTGACAAATTTCCACATCCCAACTATAACAAGCATTAATATCTAGCAGAGAGACAGAAGTTGCGGCCAGACCCGCTCTGCAAGATTCATTATCTGCAATCCTGTATGCATCATTGGCGAACATATGGACTAGCAAGCTAGGCCTTTTACATTTATAACATTAACAATACACTGTAGAATGAAATGAAATAAACGACAGATCAAATTGCCATGCCAAAATGTGCGGCTGGCAGGATTCGAACCTACGACCCAGGTTAACTAGACCTCTGCTCTACCAACTGAGCTACAACCGATTACCGGCGACTGTGTCAATTTGCAGGATCTATGTGTTTGATGTAAGTTTGCGTATAGCTTAGATATGTAAAGTTAATGACAAAATCATGATTCTAATTATATCATCAAGACACAGTACAAATAGGCAGCAATTTTTGATATTGAGCAAGTTCTAATAGGCAATCATCTTCCAGTGTTGTACGCGTCAATGAAAAAAATTTACGGCGTCAGCATAAATTCATAGCGTCAATTTTACATCATACTTCATCATCTGTTTTGAAACTCAAACGGGAAATAGACTTTGTCGCTGCGAATATTTTTACAGTAGGTCTGAAGGTATCTCCTTTCGGCAGTCCGCACGGACAGTAAAAACAATGTCGACGGATCCAAAAGCGAATTAGGAGTAAAAATGAAGTCGAGTTTATCATCAATATGTAAGTAAATGTCGGGAACATTCGCCGATAGGCCTGTAGGCGAGACATCAGTACAGACACAGCCGATGCGAATTGTCATATCGAATAATTTTGATTTTTTTTATTGCCACCAGCAGTTCAGCAACCTGAAAGTGATGACTCATAGACCTCTCGAAGAAATGTCACATAGGGTAAACATACCCATACCTTTACTTTGAAGCCATTAGCAGACCCATTATTGAGAATGTCGAAATTAGGCCTTTCCAACTCCAATATATAACACTGAACCAAATAATAAATGTCACCTTTTTACATTGCCAGATGCGACATTTGTTTTGTATTTGAGAAAAAGAATCACTAGGTATGCAAAATTTACTATGAAACATTTTGTCACCACTTTACTTGAAAGTGACAATTGTGTTTAACTTGCTACTAAATTACTGATCAGACGCCCATCTCTAATCAGTGATCAGAAAAGATTAGACAATAACGTTAACTATTGTATACGTCATAAGCACGCGCACACGTAGTCATTGCCGACTACCGATCAAATAAACTGTCATCAATCCATTGTGTAGATGCCGAATCAAGCATTGTCCCCTTCTCGCGTCAGCATGCAGTATACAGAACTTTCAAACTACTTTCAAGTCTACAGAAAACTCGAGCGACCAAATCTTAGCAATGACAAATTTAGCCACTGTATTCTAAAATTGATACTGACGTGGTTTTTCAGAGGCAAATTGACGCCGTCAGCGTCAATTTCTTAAATGATGGCGTCAACAAACCGTTGACAAGCGCCAAACACATTCTCGTACATGCAGATGATAGTTTTCTGAACTGCCTTGACAATTAAGTTGCTTATCATAAAAGTCACACCATTAGTTTGGCAGAACAGAAAGTGAGAGATATCCTACCTTCTATAGAGGCCATTCGGCTACGACCTATGGAGCCCAATGTAGAGTGATCATTTCATTTATTTATGCTCATTCGCAAATATCAATCGGAAAAGAATGAAATTATGAAAATACAACAACAAACAGATGAGGACGCTTTGTCGAAAATTCAACGGCGAGCAGATCGACTTATTTGTGGACAAGATTGTTTTTGTGAGTTATTTCAGGACTTGAGAGCTTGACGGCGGAAAGCAGCCATAAAGCTTTTGCTAAAATTTCGAACCAGCGCTTCTCTTCCACTTTCTGAATTTCCAGACCAGTCTCTGATAACATGGAAATTCATACGACTGATGTGTCAAACTTCAAGGAAGTGTAGCTCCTTCTTTTCCATGACTGTCCTACTGATGAACAATGCCCATATAGACTAAATTTCGAGTATTGATTTCGTGTTTGCTTTTTGATTTTTTGCGTGTAGTTTGCGCTGCTTTTGTGTCTCATGTCTATTAGAGCATCAATTACTTATGATCGCTTTGTCATGATTTTCATTGCTTTGAAATATACGATTACTTGACTGGACATTCACAATAACAAATGCAAACACAAACGTGATATCAAGTCGCAATGGTCTTCTTACAATTTGGTTCCGAAATTGTTTTGATAAACCTGTCTTGGGAAGCCTCAAAAGTAGGTTGAATAACAGGAACGTTCTCAAGAAAAAATTGCATAAAAAAATCAGCAGTTCTTACAGTCTTAATGTAGGTATTCAGTGCTACGGAAGCGATTGACTTTTATTCGCTTCCGCTTCCAATTATTGGAGACCGGACAAGGGTTACACACCTCCCTATTTCGAGCCCTTTTTCTTCATTTTCCACTTTTTTTACGAGTTATAGATTCTGACGTTAACATTTCGCAGTTCCAATTTGTAATTAGATGTAATAGGGTAAGCAATAAATATGACAACTATTACTTAACTCATATCAAGACTTAAGTTCAAAAGTCAGAAGTGCATCGCCTCGCCCTGACACGCGAATTGCGTCAGTCATTAGTATCATAATACTTTCGGAAGCGGAAGCGATCGTTGGTCATTGGCTTCCGCTTACAATGAAAACGATCGCTTCTATCGCTTCCGCTATATTTAGACATGCTTCCACGAACTGTGACAGGTAACTAATTTTTCGACTAAAACTTTTGAAGACACTTAGGTTTTGTATCGTTCCTGTTGTTAAAACTCCATTTGAAGGCTTTACTATGACAGTTTCATGGTTTTTAGAAGTCAGAGCCATAGATATCCTTAGTCTCGCAACTTACCCTCGATAGACAGGTGGTGGTACTGCTAGAATGAAAATTAATCCTTCCTGTTTCAAGTCACGCCCAAAGTCACGAAGGAAATGAATGACTGATCTGAAACGGAAGGTGGAAATATAACATAAATATTCTGATTCAAATTATCATTACAGCCTCAAAAAAAAGCATGGTAATAAGTCTAGCATTCACTCTGTAGCGAGACAGCATATCAGCTTGTCAGTCGACTACGTCACACAGCAGATTGACAACAATGGTCTGTTAGAGCGGGAGTCCGGAGGGTCCAGCCTAGCTGACCAATTTTCATTCATATACAAGGTGATTCAAAAGTCGCCATACATAGGGAAAACACAAAAATATGTCGCCAAGTTCTTCCGTGGTGTAATCTTGAGATTATTTGTACAGATATACGTGTATTTCCGTGAATTACGTTAGAATTCATTATTGTACACGTAATTTGACCGTTTAACCACATCTTGGTTGCAGTGTGGTAGATTTGATAGGACATTGTTTGACATCCATGTGCACCGAGTCGTATGCTATCAAGAGTTGCATGTGTGAATGGTGCTGAATTCACACTAAGGCTTCGTAGTTCGTAGTCACCGATTTCGATATTGTTCTTCTGAGTCTTGAGAGGTGATTAGTATTCGTAGAAATCGAAATGGTTAAAAGCAAAGTCAGAATGCGGTAAGGTGAATGCAAAGTCAGGTCACTCTTGTCTTGTCTGCAATGCCTTTGTCAAAAGAAGAGCGTATCGAAATTGTTCTCCTATCTGGAGCGGGAAGCTGTCGCAAGGTTGCTGCAGAATTCAACGCACGGCACAGCGGCGGTTCACACGTCACTCACAATGCTGTCGCAAAACTCATCGCTAAGTTCAAGGAAACTGGGAGCGTAGAAGATTGAAAAAAAAGAAGTGGCCGTCCACGTACATCAACTGATGAGGACACCGCTACGAATGTTCTGGCTGCTTTCGCCAACAGTCCAACCAAAAGTACACGTCGGTTGTCTGCAGAAATCGGAGTCAGTCAGTCCAGCATCGTCCGCATTACGAAGGAGAACAAGTGGCATCCGTTTAAGATCCAAATGATGCAGCACCTTACCGAGGACGACCCGGACCGTCGCATGGAGTTTTGCGAGTGGGCCATTTCCGAGATGGACAAGGACTCTGACTTCTCCAGTGGAATCCTTTTTTCGGACGAGGCCAACTTTTATGTCAATGGAGAAGTTAACCGGCAAAACATTCGATACTGGAATGATGTCAATCCGCACTGGATAGATCCATCGAAGATGCAAGGTGCTCAGAGGTTGATGGTGTGGTGCGGATTGTGGAATATCAGGAGAATTGGACCCTTTTTCTTCGAAGACAGCTTGACTGCTGAAAGATATCTGAAGCTTCTTGCAGTGATGTCATGCCATCCCATTTTGACGGAAGACGGAGATTTTCCTACGTATATCCAACGGGATGGTGCTCCTCCCCATTATGGACTTTGTGTTCGTCGATGGTTGGACCAACAATTTCCGGGCCATTGGATCGGCCGCAGAGTTCCAGTGGAATGGCCGCAGAGGTCACCAGATCTCTCACCGCTTGACTTTTATTTGTGGGGCCATTTGAAGGCTATGGTGTATCGCGTCAAGCTGAGAGATTTGGAGCACCTGAAGAACCGGATTCGTGAAGCCTGCAGTATCATTTCACCTGACATTCTCACCTAAGTGCGACGCAATTGGGAAGAACGCATTCGAAGCTGCCATTTACTGGAGGGTGCTCATATAGAGCACTTGATTTAGTTCACTCCATGCTTTACTTTCTTGTTTTGTTGCTCTAATAAATGTATTTCTGGATAAAAAGAGGTTTTTCCCTATGTATGGCGACTTTCGAATCACCCTGTAGTTATGTTCAACATACTTCCCCACTCTAGGTACTGGACGTCCGCCGGGTCGGCGTTGGTGAGTGTGGTCACGGGGGCAGAAAAAGTGACCCAAAAAAACACGCTAGATCAGCTGAGAGAGGCACAGGTTGAAACCAAAGACAAATCATTGGTTATGATACACCTAAACAGGAATGACAGACATTTTCGGTGGTGAAGGGCTTCAGACAGACACCCCAAATAGACCCCCAAAAACACGCTAGATCAGCTGAGAGGGGTGCAGGTTGAAATCAATGCCAAATTGTTCGTTATGATCTCAGGAATCCGATATCAGCAATGACTGACATTTTTAGAGGTGCGGGCCTCTGACAGACATTCCAAAGTCAGCCCCAATGTATGTGCTTTCAGCTAGGCTCGACCCTCTGGGCTCCCGGTCTATGTCGCAGCATATTGAATATCTTAAGAGAATGACAGCTATGAAGTAAATAAAAGAAGCCAGCTCCCTTGACTCCCCGACCGCACTCGCCCGACCCAGGGATCGAACCGAAGTCCACTGTGGAGACAATCTCTCACATTCTTCATTAGGCCATGTCGACAGCACAATAGGAATGTAAGCGAAGGCAGAAGTCATCTCTAAGAGAGAATCGAGAGCTTATTGTCTATTTATCTACAATTATCTGCTATTTATCACTTAGAGATGACTTCTGTCTTCACTCGTATTCCTTCTGCACCGTCGGCTTGGGCAAGTGAGGAAGGCACGAGCTCATATCAACCGCGGACTTCGGTTCGATTCCTAGTTAAGGAGAGTGCCGTCGGGAATCAAGGGTGATGGTGCTTTTATTGACTGAATAGGCAGGCTATATGTAGTTGTCATTCTCTTCAGATATTCAAAAATGCCACGACCACAGAGATAAATTGCCTTGTCTGTGTGTTTGGGTCTAGAGATGACATTCCTCTATAGTAATGGTCACACCCAGAAGTAGACACAAGGGGCAAGAAAATCAATTTTCCATTGTGTCTAGGATTTACGTCTAGAAAGATGCAATATCTTATTTTAAGAAATTAGTTTTTTTGTAAGAAATCCAGTAAGTTGTATGATTTTTGAAAAAAAGTCCCAGATTCTTTCATTTCGATCCTTTGAGCTTATAGCAACAATTGTTTTCCAATGAATGTAATGCAAATTTAAGTCTGGATTCTGACGGACCAGAATATTGACATCAAACGCAGAAGTCGGCCCATCGAAGTGTCAGTGGCACGAAGCGTTGGCTTTTTAATTATTTTATTGTAAATAACCTCATAACTTGGTCAATAAACTCTGAAGGAGAGAAAAAGTGGATTTTTCACTATGACAATAAGCAACAGCCTCCTGTTCTTGACCATCAATTGGATCAAACGCAGACCTACAGTCAGTTAATTTAGATCGTGAGGAGTCGAACGATATGAATGATATTTCCATTTGACGAACTTATTACGCAGAAAAATGGAGTCAAAAACATTTACTTTTCACTTGACAGATGCTTCAATCTGACAGTTGAGGCTCGCATGTTCCATACCTAATACGAGTACTGTTGCGTTGCGTGTGATTGGCCATTCACGCAAGCCAAATAGAGACGAATACCTCCATATCTATCTCTATCGCCTGCCACCATTGCATGCAATGTAAAATATGAAGTTGTGTTCTGTCTAGACAAATCCACAGCTACGAAAACGAATCCATCTATGTGACTACGACAGTCATTTGTTGTCAATTATAAAAGCAGCTTCACACTGTGTAATAAATTCACCTCAAGAAGAAATTGCTAAATAATTGCTAGAGTTAAGACGTTAGGGACACGCGCGTCGGATGGATCATGAGTTTGACCATAGAAATCTGACATTCTGTTTTGTTTACCTAAGTGGGACAAGAGCCACGCCGACCACCTGACAGATGGAAGTATTAATCTACTCTTTGACATCAAAGGTCCATAGAATTGGAATTAAGGTACAAAACAGAACTCACTGGTCAGGAAGTCTTCCTAGCTGCAGCCATAACTCCAAAACCAAGCCATCAAAATTGTGCTTCTGAAAACAGACATGGCCTTAAAAAAGAAATTGAGGTACATCCCTATCAACAAGCTAAGATGTGCTTGCTGTGTACGATTCGCTATGCTGAATACTGCAAGAATGCTTTACCTTGTAGAAATCGACGATTGTTCTCGCACAGGCATTGCTGACATATTCATTGCTAAAAACTGATTTAAAATCTTGCGGTGACCATTGGTCGAAAAGAATCCTCGGAACTGGAAAAAATTAAAACTAATTTTAGAATAATCTCAAAAAACATAAAGACGACGAATTTCACATGATTTCTTACCAATTTTCGCCTTTCCACTTTTTTTCACTTCTTCAATCCATTCTGTAGAGTGAAAATGACAATATTTGAATGATTATTCATGAAAACAGTCATGTACTCGCACCAGCTTTATACAATCAGTTGTAGAATTTTGGTGATAGTTATGGAGATTGAGTTCACGGATGCTGTTCTGGTGTAAAGGGTTCACTCCAAATGGCTGCCAGTACCTTCCGGTGTACTGGTTTGGAGAACAACGAAGATGCTAACGACACTCAGGATAGTTTGGGATTAAAGCTGCCCGATGGAACATGCTTGGAGAGAATGGGCAGGTTTTGCAGAATAGAAATTGCAGGGGTGGGCCGCCATGTTTGGATCTGTGACACATTTTGTCACATGTTAGTGAAAAGACATGGCCAAAATTTGACATATGGCATATATGACATATATCAATTTTGCCTTTTGATTTCAAGGCTGATTTTTTAAGTAGAGCATTTAACGTAATATTGGTAAAACCGGGACACATTCAACTTTGTTTTAACTGAAAAAATTGCACTCAAACCTTGTAGTCCTACTTATTGTAATTCATTACTTATGGTAAATATGATTGCATAATGAACACACACTCGAAAGATGTTTCACAATGTGAATTCACAGACCATCTTATTTCACAGAAAAGAGGAAAATTTTCTTTTCAGTGAATGCATGCCACTCAATTTTATGGCGATTACATTTACTTTTGTTTTGTATTCATATCAGTGCTGTTAACTATAAATACATGCGCGTGCATTATAGGAAGTATACATTCATAGTGACTCCTAGGATCTGGACATGACAATCACGAAACATATGACCACATATAATGAATGCTACAATTCGGCAACACGACTTCGTTATTCCATTCATACGAAGTTAATGCTCCTCTGTGACTTTGTTCATATTTTGTCAGAATATTTTCCCGTGAATTTGTCACATTTGTCAACACAAACAGTAAAAAACACACATTTTGTCACATTTTATTTTGAGATAAAAAATTGTCATATATTGTCACGTTTTGTCACATCGGGCCACCCCTGAAATTGAGGAATTGTGAGAAAGCGCGTTTGAAGTGGTTGGGTCATGTTCTGTGGAAGAGCGATGATGACTGGATAAAGAGACGTATATGGTTCAAAGTAAATAAAAAAAATGGTTCAAAGTGGATGTTGCGAGAGGGAGAGGCAGATCGAGAATGACGAGGAGACATGCGAGCATCCGGACTGACGAAGGCTGATGCTGAAGACATGACGAGATGGAGTCATCTACGTGCATCATGTGAGCACACATCATCCATCTGCACACAGAGGGAAGAGCGGTCGTAAAACGGGATGAGTGAGGAGTGCAGAATCTGAAGTTAAGTAATTCAGTGTCTTGTGTAGCTGTCAGAGGACGAAGTCGCGAGTTCGAGTTGGTAGTCGACAGACAGTGGACACCAAGGGAAGTAAACTCCAGAACATTTTCGTGTAGTTTGGTTTTGAGCCCTTTTGAAATTTGGAAGAACTAATTCCGTTCAAATTGTCGTATATTTTTATGATCATGACAATGTTTTGTGGATAAGTAAGAATTCCGCTCAAGCGGGAGAGAAATCACGAACAAGGGTGTGATTGCTGTCCAAGGGGAGCCGAGGGAAGGTTGAGTATATACACAAGTTGAGCTATACAATACCAAATCCCAATTAAAGGATCGCCTTGGAGCATTACGAGGGCGCCATTGAGCTTAAATGTGGTCGTCATTGAGAATCAGAAATGGATACCAGCATTATCCCAATTTCATTATCATCAAAAACGAATTTCAGGAATAATGGGAAGATTGAAACAAAATGAGGGCGCCGAAGGAATGCTCTCAAATGAAAAAATAATCACACCGCTCTATGAAACACCCCAATAACGTAAATCCTTTTTAAAAGAAAAAAATTCAAATTCCTCCGCTTGTGAGAGTCATTTTCTTTTTAGCCCAAAAAGAAAGGGGAGGCAGTAGTTTGTTCTTTTTCCTGTGAATCAAAGTTATTTCCCACACAGGCAACTAATAATCTGGTGTGCATTGTGCTCGATATTAACTACAACAAAATTCTCATGTATTTAAAACCTTTGTATTTGCTACTTGCTACAACAGATGAGATGTTTTTATGATCGTCAGAGAAAACTTTGACATAAGAGAGAATGTAGGCATCAGACATTTACGAGTCACGAGGTCAATTTGACGACTCGTAAGTTTCGATTAATTTAACTATGAACGTTGATCAGAGAGAATATATCATGCACATCTCTTTTAATGGCCATCATTTCCATTACAATCATAAAAAGCACGAGGAGAATGATAAAAACTCACTTGTGTCGATATCGTGACCGCCGGTAACAGCAAATGTTTTTCCTTGGCGTCGAATTTGCAGCCACACAGGTGATACTAGATTCAATTTGGCTGAAAATTTCTTGGCAACATTATAACCGTGTGAATTCCATGGAGTTATGTAAATGAGTGAAGGTCCATTGAAGTTTTTGGATTTGACGTGAGACTTGGAAACCTTGCTGTGTTCATTAACTATAGACTTGGCTTTGATACGTTTCACGACAAGGCCTCTGTCAAATACTGTCTCACTCTGAAGGGAAAAAGGACTATCAGTAATTTTAGAGAAAGAAACGTTGTCTTTTCTGTTAATATAATTGTTAAGAAGTTATAGTAACTATTAAAATACAGACTATATATAAAAAGTGACAATTTTAGTAGTTTCTTCATTTTCAATTTCATGGGAGCAGGAAATTGCCGATAGCTTCTTGATTATCATCTTTTGAAAGCGCTGGACGCCAAAAACCACATCTGGCATGAATGTTAATTTATATGTTTGAGTGGACTTTGGATAGTGGGCCATCGAAACCCTTGGTGAGATCAAAGGTTAATAGGACAACTTTGTCCACATCAGGGGAGTGCGGTCAACTACTGCAATGTGAGCATGTAATATTGAGCATCCAAACGAAAACCATCTTGATGGTCACCATATGTATGAATCAAAATGTCTTATTTTGTCAAATTGACGGTGTTACATGTGCAGATTTTTGACCCAGGTCTAGCACGATACGATTCTGCGGTGGCCCAACATCTGAAATCCACTCTAGCATTCATACCTATATACATTCATGCCGGATTTTGGTGCCTTTAATTCATTCAGAACACAACTAATTGATTATTTCGAGTTAAGCGGCCGACTATTACATGCTATAGCTTTTACATACCTTTTATAAGGTCGCCTGATAAACAAGGGGGTTGAATCAAACGCTTCAGTTGCATTTAAATGAACTCCCGTCATTAATTTTACTAATATAATGTCTATTTTGCTATTAGACAAGGAGAAGCAATATACAATTTAAATTAGTATATATGAGAACAAAAATCTGATATCCATCTGCTACTTGCTAAAATACAGCCTTCTACTCAAGCGGATGCCTACAACACAAGGACGAGCAAAACCGCTTCATCTTCCTATAACTTCATCGTCTAACATTTTAAGCTTGAGCTTCGAAATGGCTTTTGTGCTGCTGATAGAAAGATCCAGGAGAAATGGACCAATTGCCGCATTCCGCAACGCCGGAATTTTTGAGAGTCCGAAGTCGAGGAGCCTTTAAAAGGACAATGGATAAGCTCAGGCACTAGATCAGGATGCACTAAAACGAGAAAGACAAGAAGCGGCAGCTGCAACGGAAGGAAACCCCTCTACTGGATGGTGCGTGAACTGTTTCACATGGCAGACAAGAGTAAAAAGAACAAGAAAGAATGTGGGTTTAGTATATTCAGGAGACGCTTCATCGACCAGGCATAGCTCCTGATGAACTTCGCATATCCGGTTATGATTTCCAAGCTGAAATGGGCTCAATCTCCAGAGGAAACCATAGCTTGCTGCAATTACAACTCTAAAGAATGACAAACTTCAGGTCATGAGGAGATATCTGTAGAGATAATTGGTCATCGAAAGTTAGGATTATAATCAATATATCAAAATGCAGGATCCTACGGGTTGGATGCGCCAACATTAGTGTCTCAGTCTACGAAGGTCAACAGCATATTGAATAAACGCAACACTTAACTTACCTCGAGAGTCTTGTGAGCGTAGAGAAAGGGTCACTGCAAGATTTCATCTGCCAGCTTGGTATGACAACAATGCACTAATTATGTCTTATTTAGAAGTCAAAGATCATCTCCCTGTAAACAAAGATCCGCATTTTCGACTCTTAAGTGACCTTAACATCGTTTTACGTAGAAATCATCCGCAGTACTTCAGAGCTGCGGTGGAGGTAGCACAACTGAGTCAACGAATCTCTTTGCTACATCGTATAACGTATATCTATGTCGTATGGAGTTGCATGGGTCATAATTGTCTGCTCTTCACAGTGTGTCATAAAGTGAGTGTGCGTCACTAATAGACTGCGTATTACACATAGTGCGTCATTATTTTCTAAACATTTATGAAATGCGTCACAAATAGAGTGGGTCATTATTTGAGAATGCGTCATAAAAGGAGAGTATGCGGTATGTCGTATACTGTACCTACACTTGTATCTTCATGTACATAATGTTCATGCGCGTCTGTAATTACAAGTTAAAGGTAGTCCTATAAAACAAATCAAACTAAATCAAATTCAAAGGATGACATCGTAAAAGCTCAAATTTCCTAACGTTTCTGTGAAATAGTATGAAGACAATTTTCAATGTTGGGCATGTAAGCTTACCTTCTTGGATTTGGAAGCGACCAACAGAACTTGTATGGCAATGAATGTGATTATTAGCAGGCGCTTCCCTACTCGTAGAAACATCTGAAAATGAAGAAAGGGTCTCTCGAAGTTGATAAGAGAAGCATCATATTGAAAATATTAATTGAGACGTACACTAGTTACATCTTACATGTGATGCATGCTACAAAATGAGCCACAATCCAACAGTGTTTACAGAATTTTCTTACCGCCTTGAAAACAGTTTGACATTGTAACTTCTATGGATCAATCGGTCACCCGTGTTCGGGCACGGTAAAGTTTCTTGATCGATCCCTAGAGCTTCCTATCACTGACGCCCACAAAGTAAGCCCAGAAGTTAGTATAAGTAATGTGCCATTGTGCGTATGGAAAATATCCAGGTCTAATCCAATACCATCAATTGAAAGTTGTGTCCAAAATCTTTTTAGATGAAATAAGATATAAAAAATAGAAAATATTTCGATAAAAAGCGCTGATTGGCATTTAACTTATTGATAATCATAGATAGTCTTATACTGTACTTGGACACCATGAGTTGATTGCCTTTCACAAATTTTCATGAGAAGGAAAAACTGATACATATACATGTAAATGTAATTCTATATACAAGATTCTCCGAAGCGCCTTGCGATCTTGAAACATACTGGACAGAATATCATCAAGTGGACTTGAGACAATCAGGTCTAAAATCCATTCTTAAATCCATCCATGACACACCGCTTAAGGACTGCAAATGCCTAGATCTGTCATATTATCATTTACAATATTCTTTACGTAATGAATATTCACTGATTATTGCCGATCATATTTTTATTCTGCTAGCCGCACAAGAATTAGACTAAAAAATGTGATTTTTTACTTAACATATCTGTTAAGTACTGCCAGCTATACTCTATGGGTCAGAAGCGTGGACGATGACTACGGCCGACCGACAGCAACTTGCAATCACTCAGCGTGTGATCGAGCGCCACATGGCTGGCGTCAAATGGATCGACCGGGTCCGGAACGAAGAGCTTCGAGAGAAGACCAGGGTGGCGGATGCGATCCACTCGGCCGACAAGTCGAAGACGAGATGGGTCGGGCACATCATCCTAAGGACAGACAATCGATGGACGCGCACAGTAACCAAGTTGATTCCGTTGGAAATGAAGCGCTCGTTGGGTCGACCAGTTACAAGATGGCGCGACTCTCTAGGACAATACTGGACAAGATTAGCTCAAGATACAGAACTTGGGCCATTCGCTGTGGTCTGCGCCGATCCTGATCGGCGATGACAGACTGATTTGTGATTTTGTGATCTGCTAAATAATTGTCAAACTCACATGCATGTATTTATCATCAATAAATGAATTCCCTCGAAATACTCATTGTCGTTTAAGTTTCTTTGTCAAATTAGCATTTTTTCAGTAGAAAAGAGCTGTGACGTGTCAAACTATGATAGAGTTTGACAAGATTGATAGAGTAAGTAGAGTGTCAACTAAAGAATTTAGCAAACAGTAAGCATCATTAACAAAAATAGGATTTCAGATTTCTTACGGAGATTATTTCAATATAGTCTAAAAAACGTGATAAATTTTTTAAAATGTGTAAAATATGCTATGTACTTCATATATACTTGCGCTTGCAAAAAGAAATCGACGATTTACAATTGATTGAAAAAGTCATTGTTAGTGACGAAAGTAGGTTTAGCAGTTAATTCCTGACATCTCAAGAAGCAACAGCTTCTTCGGCAATGAATTGGGTCTATTAGAAAATGTCTGAGAAATTGATGAAGAGTTTGAAATGGAAAGAGGCATGCATCCTTGCATAATGGTGCAAAATGCTATTTTTACTACCCAGACACTTTGGCCACAACTCTAGAATGAAATGAGAGATTAATGCCACTGAGCCACTTTTAGAGGAATTTTTACCACAATTCGTTTCTGATCCAGCTCAAATTAAAATAATCTCGAAGCAAATTAAAACAATCTCAGAGCAATTTAAAAGATGTCGAAGTAATTAGCGGTTCAGTCACTCGCTTTAGTTTTTCAACTTTTGCAGTATTGAGACTGTTTAATTGTGCCGGTAGTGAAAGTAGAGATGGGAACCAGCCAGCAACCTTCAGACTAAGCCGGTTCGGTCCGGAGGCCGGCTACCTCCAGGCAGAACGTCGGAAGCAGGCCGGCTGCACACCAGTAGTAAGTCACTAAAATGCTGACAAGGATAGTGTGCAACCTTTCAAAATTATTAATCAAGATAGGCTACAGGATCCAATCAAAAGCATATACAATAGCAATAGCATGTGCCTACAGATAAATCTTCCACATGGAATAATATTTTCACCTATAGGCTAAATAACATACCAAGCTCATTACTCATGAGAAGGCAGTAATAATGTTTATGAGGGACTCTTTGTACGAGTGTGTTTCACTGGTTCTCAACAAATTAATATGATAAGCATATATTTAGCCAAATTTACCGTAACGCTAATTGCAAAGCAATCTCCAGTATCCGATCATGTCAATTTTTGTAATTAATCAATTTTACTGAAAAGTTTTTTTTTTATTGTCTCAGACAAGAATTATCTACGATAAATCTGCCTTAAAAAAAGAGAAGCGAGAGAATGATAAAATGTATTTTTTCCAAACATACATGTGCTGACAATAATCGGTAACATTTATCTTCGTTTAAATGTATTTAAGCAAGGTATTATGATAGAGGTACCCAGTTCCGGTATACATCAATGCATAATTGAAATACAGTATAGGCAGCGTTTGAAAGTACTCGATAAAGCGCACACATCGAATGTCCATCGTTTTCCACAGGTCTCCTCACAATGGAACAAAATAACCAGAGCCCGTTATTTCATGCAATTATAACTATCGTAAGGAAATATTTCATCAAGATGAGTGCATCGCGATACCCTGTTACACAAATTGTATTGAAGAAGGCTGCAAAATGATTACATAGTATATATTACCTTCTGCTATTCGAAATCGCTGTTGTGCTTGGTATTAGCCCTGCCGATAAATCATTACACATCACAATTTTCGTATTTGATTACCCACTCTATGATCACGCAAATATCAGTTTCATTAATTGACCATGCATATAACAACTAATAGCCAAACTATTAAGTTATACGTGTAGAAGATGTAATAACCAGTAAATTAAATAATGGTTAGATTAAATTAGCTTCATTGAGTGATCAAAAGACGTTTTTCAATCAAAGAAATCTCTTGCTTGAAATGTGCTCATTACTTAAAATAATAAAAGTCGGCCTGAAATACAGGCGGTCCGGCCTCGGCCCGTTAGGCCGGTGGTCGGCTTACATCTCTGAGTGAAAGTCCTAATCATCCCGTTTACATTGCCGTATTTATCCATATTAGCTGTCATAGCAACGCATTTGGTTTTCGCCGATTTGAAGCATAAAAATTTAATCCAATTTGATGCCTCCATGGAACTTACAACTTTTAGGTAGCGTGTTTATTATTGAATTAAATCAAAGAGCTCTATAAATGTCAGTAAGTATATATCATAATCCACAACATCATACCATATGCACTATAAATGTAGATGCAGTTAACTTGCATTTCGAATAAAATCCACCTTCCTTATTAGAAGTCACAGCATATACTCTTTTGCGGGTACAGCTAGTCAGGCCTAAAATAGTTTACAAAAATAGTTATGAACACTATCGATGCATCAGGACAGCCTAATATAAACATGACATGTCTGCCTACCGGGTACTGCACATGCGTCCCTACATGAAATGTTCCTACCATAGAGTAGGGATATATAGGTAGAGTGTCGACTGAAAAAAGTATCTGTATACAGTGAAAATTTTTATATGAAAAGATTCAGCCTTTTGCGGAGATTACGTTCCCGTGGTCCAAAAAATTATTTCAGCAGTTTTTTTAAAAAAGTCGAAATTTCTGAATTTCTATACTACCGAGATGACACTCCTAAATAAGTAGTATGAAACAAAGTTGGATATCAAAAGCAAGGAGATCTAGTTAATATATTATCTAGATCTCCTTGATCAAAAGGAATGAATATTTGCTAATAAGCATCCTAACAAAGCTGAAATCAAGCTGATTATCAAGGGAATTTCATGAATTGTATTATAATGAAAGTTCATGAAAAAGTCGCGATATTATTCGCGCTTTCTTGGCTGAAATTTCAAGTTTTTAATTCAATTTTCACCGGCATGATTTTGTGATTCACTAAATTCATGCTTCACTTCTTGAATCTGAATGGTGATGAGGACCCATTTACATCTCTCAAAGTCAATTGAAATCATTGTCTTTGATTCTATTATTTTGCTGTGCCAGTGGCAGGTTGCTTTTCATATGATCACGCTTAGGAAGATTATCTTGAGGTTCAGCATGAAAGCAATAGCAGGTCAGTTGCTAATTTAGCAAACATTACCTATCCAAGGCTGTCATGACACGGACGATCTGTAAAATAATATCATTTCCATCTGCTTTATACTATCATGATCAGTCGATTCCCTTGTAATTTCTTCAAAATTGCATAAATATGCATCAGTCTCACATTTGGAAACAATTCCGGCTATATCTCCCTCGAGTTCATTTAATAAAATCGAAAGTGTATACACATTGGGGATTTAATAAATGCGAAGTTACCACTCTACCTAATATACTTACTCTATGGTTCCTACTAACCAATGTAAGTGGAAGTTTGCTTGTAGCGATATAGCGGTGTTAAGTGGATCGTCAACAGTATTTGGTCTAGTTGCATTGGTGCAGTGTAGGCCTATATCAGGCATGAGATTGAGGGCAAATAAAAAACCCGGAACGAGCGAGCAAGTTTGCGAAGGGGGTCTGGTCTTGAAATTTTTGTGACCTTTTTATTGATATTTGGCATAATCTAATGTAAGAAAAATAGTTGGCTAGGGCGAAAAAATGGACGTTTTTTAAATAATCTAACTTTCGGAGGGGGTATACTTTTTTATTGCATATTTAGGTGAATTACGAGAATGGTCTTTTCAGCACCAAAATCCCGGAAGATTCTCATACCTGCTATATTCAAGCATATTGCTCATACGATGCCGGTGACTAGTCAACCTGCATGGAAACCGGTCAATACAGACTTAGGCTTTTAAGAACATTTACCCGTGCTTGAAAAAAGACTACATGCATGCATACATCGATACGTGCGAGGATCAGATGCAGAAATTTCAACCAGAAATGCTTTCATTTTATCTTACATGTACATTATATCACACGATCTGATTCCTAATCAAGATGAGAAATTTAATAGAGCTATCACTTAACAAACATAACTATATTACCTACAAATGACGAAATAATCCCTGCTTAGCCATATGATTCAATGTGGGAGGGCAGGGCAACCGTTAGATATTCGGTGAAGTGAAACCGAGTGCCTAGAGTGCTCGAGTAATTAGAATGCCTTTTCACTTTACCGAATATCTAACGGTTGCCCTGCCCTCCCACATTGAATTATATTACCTACAAGAGCTAAGCTTATATTATCTTAATTTCAATTACTCAATTTACTTCAAGTCTTTAAAGCATCTGCTGCAGCAACACGTTATAAAAAATGTCTACGTAGGCTACAATCATTCCACGCACAATTTTCTTTCGAAATGATGAAGACTGATATTAACATCATACTTTGCATAACCATTATCATGAAATGGTTCAACAGATGCAAAAAAAATAATAATCTCTATATTAGAGCTTCTCGCATTTAATGGGAATTCCAATGCCTGAAATTCAAATTCAAATTCGGCAGGTATTCAAATTAGCTTTCAAATATCATCTATTTCCCGTGGTTGACTAGTATCCGCCTTTCAGGAGGGTACCAGCTGTACGGGATTAGCAATTGATAAATCATTCCTGAGAGTAGGATGTATCTAGGTATTCAATGCAAGTGAGAACCTGCAACCTCTGCCTGCAACTCTCTTTCGAAATACTTATTCACGCCGGACGAGTTCGAAATTTGTGCACATTAGAAATGGGGTGCGCGTCTAGTTCGTCAGAATGAAGAATTGAAGTTACAGTGGGTAGACGAGCTACATTAGAAGGAAAACTGGATTTTCCAGCAGGAGCTGCGAGTTTTCTTGGGCTCCGGTTTTTTCAATGTATTCCATGCATTGCAGCCTAAATGTGGAGAATTCAGAAAGTTATTACAAGCGATTTATGAAGAACTGGTTTGATCACATGACTCTATGTTTAGGATAATTAATTATAAAAAGAACGGTAAGGCCATAAAGTGCATCGCATGATTTATTTTACCCTTACGTTCCAGCAAGACATACGTGGTCTCCAAAATTTATTTATCCTTCAGAACGATAGATTGTGCATATGCATCAATGTGAATGTGCAATCTTAACAATAATGAGTAATAGCTTCATGTCAGGGACTACCAATCTCCTTAAGCGGACTTACAGAAGCAAAAAAACGGCGTGCATTGCACTGGCCTCATTGCCCTGTGGTTGTGCTTCATAGTTTATAATGGAATTCGTGGTGTGTTCAACCTTAACACTTGACTCCTAGCAATCTTTGGCCTCGTAATCTGATGAAAATCTTCCGTCTCATTTGTTTATATTTCCTCATGGATACTGCTTCTACATTGCAATGTAGTAGTAGGTCTAATAATGCCGCAAGAAACAGTGGAAGATGGAGTAAATTCTAAGATGCGTCACTCCTAATTGACATGCATTTGAAAGTTTACATACACAAACTCCTAACGAGTGATTGTCTCTCATCAACTCACTCTCGAATTGGTCATGAAACGCTGTCAACCCGTAACAAATACGATTAGAAATTAAAATAATTAATAAAAGCAACGAAAATATAAAACGGGTCAGTGTCTTTGAACACTGACCCGGTGGAGAAAGGTGACCAAATTGACCCCATCGCTGGTTTGAGGAGCTTGTCAAGATTGTCTACACATACAAGTATGCGAAATGCCGATAAGTATGAGTAGACAATGTAGTAGGCTAGGCCTACTGATTGCAGTTTAATGGGTGATATGGAAGTTAAGTTTAGTGAAAGATGCAGTTCGGAAATAACTTGTGTCAGCTGCAACAACACTGCAGTGGCGATTTCTCAGGATAATGAAGGTAAACAGTGTTTACTGTCAAATTATCATGTTAAACCAACTTTTACCGTTTCATTCTTAATGATCGAGCAATTCGTCCTAAAAGTAAATAGAAATTTAATTCTTATTGTAGGTCATTATTGATATTTGTAGTTCTACAGATTGTTTCATAAAAAATGGATCACCCTTAAACATCGCCTTAACTTCAACTTTGTCTAACTCCGCCAAACTTGAACGAATTTCTCTGAAATTTGGAAGATATGTCAGTTGTGCTTACTAATATCATTGTTGGAAATTTCAAGCATGAATATTGAGTTACTTTCCTGTTATAGATAAAAAAGTAGTAGATACTTTGATCTTCATTTAGCAATGTCACACAAAATCATACCTCACTCTTATAAAATTACATTTGTTATGTAATATGTTGTTCTACAAGCCAAAAGCTATCAAGCAAAACAAAAATAAAGAAAATCGGTCAATCAGAGCCAGTATAGCACCATTATTCATCAACAATAATGTAACTGCTACATGTGATTAACTGGACTTCATGTTCCATAGCTTCCTGACTTCGTTGCGGTGGTGTTGGTAGCACTCCTGATTGCTTTCAGCTAGAAATCTATCTCTTACCGGTTGAAAACAATACAAAGCACAAATGAAAAATAACGAGATCGCATTCACAAAAGGCAAAGTGTCATCCTTGCTAGAACTAGGGTTTTCTTTGCGAGCTACAAGCAAGCGACTAAATGTCCCTTACACAAATGTGCATCGATGGCATAATGATGATTTTCGACTCTGTCGTAAAGAGGGCTCTGGCCGTCCACGCAAAACATCCAAACGTAGAGACCGCCTAATTTTGAGATTTGTTTAAGTTGATCCAAGTCTCTCGTTGACTGAGATGGCTGCACTAGACTCGTCTATTTCTAAGTCCACTATTCGTAGAAGACTTATTGAGTCGAATTTCAAGAGCTGTAAGAGGCCCTCTCAGATCGAATTATCAGATCAGCATACAAAAAGACGTCTCAGATGGGCAATGAGTCATTGTAACTGGCGAAATCAATGGGATCGTGTCACAGGAGTAGTAGAGTCAACTTATGCAAGTCTCAATTAGGGCTTAGGACATTATCTTGGCCAGCTCGTTCTCCTGATCTGAATCCCATAGAAAATGTATCGAGTATTCTAAAACGTAACGTTCGTCGTTCACTGCTACCTACAGATGGCGTATCACAACTTACGTCACTGTTAAAAAGAGAGTGGAGAAAGTTAGATCAGTCAAAAATCAACGATATCATCGAATCAATGCCTAGACGAATTGGTAATGTCATTGACAATAAGGGTAGGGCCACAAAATATTAGCTTCTTAAGAACCGTTACTGTATCATAGCTTATCAGATTATATAAGGACATTTAAATATATTAGGGACATGAAATAACATGAAAAATGCTTTCTGTATCATACTTATGTTTTATTTAGTCAAATTTTAGGATTGCAAATTTGAATTAAATTGCAAGTTTTGTATAAAACCGGTGAGTTTGTTGGTCAGACAGTCAGTGCAGCAGGGTTTTTGATACGTGATTTTCTATGTTTTTCCCACGACTGAAAAGTTAAGCAAAACACTCACCACACTTATCGTATCTAGTTGTGGTTGTGAAAGATCCTTCTCTACTCTCAAAAACATTAAAAGATTTTCTTGGACAAGTATGTCCGAAGCGAGATTGTGTAGTTTGTCCTTTCTTTCGATTGAAAAAGAACTCGTTTTTTTCCATAGCCCTTATGAAAAAAGTGGCCTTGAAAAATGGCATTCAGATGTTATTGACATTTTTGCAATGTCAGAAAGAAGAATAGAATTGATGAAAAAGTGAATGTTGAATTGGAATGCTTTGTTTTTACTTAATTTTTTTAGAAGGCACAAGTATACGGATGCTGTATATACTCGTATGCATTTTAGAAGATGATATAAGGCGAACAATTACATAATAGTTGGACCTGCCGTTTGCTTATTGATTATAAGTTTAATAGGTTTAGGTGTTTACCTGGGAATGAGATGCAATAATCGATAGGTTATCGATCGAATACAGAGGGATCGCAAATACGGGAGACATTTATGAAGATAGAGTTACAAAGAAAGAAAAAGACCACGGGAACACATTTTTGTAGAGACTTCAACTCTAACTCCAGCCCCACTTTTCTGACACCGCATTGATGTGACTTTTCTTCAGATGTTTTCACCGATCACTATCACAGGAACAAAGCTTGATTGCTGTGATGGTTTGAAGTGTGGTAATTAAAAAGAGGCAAAAGACGCATTAGCACGCGATGCTCGATGAATAGCAAATGCACATCGTTCGGCTCATAAATTTTCAAATCTAAAGAATGTTGCTGTTTATGGACAATGGTCGTTGTCGGCAAACTTCTCTAGCTGCTATTTTGTTTCATGGACTTCTAGATAACTAAATTATAGATATCTAGACGTCCATGATTATTTCTAATGAATGATACAATCTATGAACTGAATCCCGTACAACAAAACTCTCCATTCACTTGTACTGCTACTTGAACAAAAAAGAATTTACTATTTAGCGGAACGATGACATGGTCATTTGGACGGCTGATTTCAATGGAGCACACCGGATTGTGGAATAAGAATGGTGCATCAGACATAGACGACATTGCGGTTCCCTGGACTGAATAAAATATGACCGAGGCTCCCCTGCGTAAGATGCGACTAAAAGGGGCCTCTTGCCACTACAGCTCTGGTGTTGGCAGTTTGGCGTCTTATTCTCATTGCCTTTCCTCAGTGGCTAAACTAGGTTGATGTGGCGGGGGATCCCGACAGCCGATTAATCTCAGCTATTGGGATATGCAACAAAGCTCTTTGAGCTTCCTCCCCTCTGGCATTTCTGCCTATGCCTTTTCCAAAGTCGCCTCAGCGATGGCCGCCGCCTTCTCTGGAGGTAAGGTGTGGGGTGGGACCACTGCGGTTGCTGCCTCCCACGGTCAATGCTGCTCACCCTGTGTGAATTTGGCCTGGGTGTGGCAGTACCCCGGTGGTATCGGAATGGCCATCTCCTACCCGGGGCACTCCTCGCCAGCAGTAGGCATTAATTTGCAAACTGGGTGTGTCGCTTCGCATTGTGTCGATGCGGAGCCTCCTATCCTTTGGACAGAGCCGGGTAAAGCAACAACGAGATTGAGAGACCGGAATGAGCTAACTACTATTTGTTTTTGGATTCGTGTACAGATCAGCATCAACACGTAGTACTTTCACGTTTCAACTGAAGCCATAACATGGCTTCCTCACCACATTTCTGATACTATGAATTATTCAGAATCACCAAATCGCCGACACATCTGATTCATGTATCTTATTCCCCATCTTCCAAAGTTCGTACATTGATGAAAACACAGAACATGGGTTAATCATGCATGAATGAACAATAGTTTATTCAGGAGACGTTACAATCACAAGTCTAACAATTGTTGCTTGGACAACAAAATCGGGATATGTTGTAAGCTAAGAAACAATCTTGAATCAAATATCAGCTTTTAGGAAGTTGAAGGGGGACACCGAAGCAGATATGGTTTTAAGACTCACGACACATACACACTCCTCTGGCTGAGCCGAACATCATCCGATGATAATACTGCCTGAAACAAGGCCATCTATTTACAATCGATAGCTAGACAACAAAGGAATGAATAAGGCGTCGTTCTTACAAAATCAAAAATCGCATGATTGACTCGAGAATCAGGATCTAATGGAGGCGTTCTTCAGCCAGAATGGCGAGCAAGAACTGCGCTTTCCCAACTGTTCTGCTGATCTGGAAACGAGGAACAAGCAAAAAAAGTCGAAAGTTCCTGGAAGCTTCATCTTTAAAGATGAAATAAATGCGGCAGCAGAAATTGTTCTTTATCCTCTGCATCCAGAGCAGTAGCAGGAAATATTGCGTTCTTTCCGAAAAAAAAACTCCGTGGATTTCTAAAATCAATTCAAAGATTACAAACTGTAACTGAAGAACAAGAAGAGGAAATCATGATAAAAAATGAAAATATAAAATATAAGAAATTGATCAAAAATGGAAAGAAGTAATGGTCGAAATTCCAGTAACCATCTACGAAAAGTCCATCAGTTACCCGGTCAGAATGAATAGGACTTCTGAATTGTTAGTTTGAATCTTTTTCAAAATTTAACTCATTGTTGCTACTGCTACTTTTTGACAGTAACATGATATTAAATTACTTTTCTAAAGCCAGGAATTACAACTTGATTTTATATTTGATGAGTTAAGAAGTTGCTTTTCTAAAAAAAGGTTATGATGATCAATATGACCTTATGCTGATATCTTTAAGTAGAATCTTGAAATTCAAATCGCTCATATTTCCTGCTCTCTTAGAGACTGTTAATAACACTCAGTTGATTCTTCTCGAATCGATAATATACAAATATACACATTGCCAGTGATCTTAAAGAAGTGAAGTTTCAGGTCCTGTCATTTCATCGTTGTGTAGTCGCGTTAAATATGCCACGATTTCTGAGAACAATGGTCTTTCTGATGGCTTGGCTTCCCAGCATCTCAGCATAACATCATAGACTTCAGATGGCGTTCCTTCAGGCGCTGGCATTCGGTCACCGGCTTCCACTTTCTCCCTAGTTTGGGAGTTGGTTAGGCCTTGATATGGAGTTGAGCCCTTTGAATACACCTCCCACATTAGGACTCCATACGACCACACGTCGCACTTGACTGAAATACAAGACAAAACATGAGACACTTTCAAAGTATACTTCATAATCCTATGTAGATAAATACCGGTATAATGTCCAGTGCTGAGGGCCTCTGGGGCTGTCCACTTAATGGGAATTTGCTTTAGACCTTCCGACACTGTGTAAACTTCTTCTTCCCTCGACATGCCAAAGTCAGCGATCTTAATTGACAGATCCTCAGCCACCAGACAGTTCCTCGCCGCCAAATCTCTGTAATAATGACAGCAATATCTTTATACTTCTCTAAGACTTAATATTCCAAAATACATTCCATTTACCAGAATGATTATTTGTTTTGTAGAAGGAAAGTAGCATTATTTTCAGGATTTATAATTCTATCATTACGGGTGAGAAAATTTTTCTAATCTAAAAGTTTACGATTTGTCTTCCTATAAATATGATTTTGATATCTAGTGATGTACCCGGAGAAGGTGAGATGAAACGGGGAAGGTTATATTGAACACAAATGGAACATTCGTACAAAAAATGAAATTTGGTGAATAAAATGCCGAGAAGGAGTTTTCTGCATTCAGAACATGAGATGTCATGATGGCTCAAATTGTCAATACAATTTCATCAACACCGAATTGAATGAAGCTGGAATATGACGCGACACGACTATTCAATTGAAGTGAATTGCACCAAATCAGTGAATTCTGCTTTGGCTTAAAATGTCATACATTATTACTCTTAATTGTCATAAACGTGACGAGTAATTAAGTAGAGGTGAATCCATGTCAACAATCCACGTATACCTATTGTGTAAAAAGATGTGGACTTTCCCATGATCGAGTTTCGAGCAGAGAGCTCTATGCATCTTGAGGTCGAATAGAATGCCCAAAATAGGAATCGAATCATTTGTAACATCGGAAATTCAGGTGGTCCATCGCGTTTGTTACAGATTATGCGATGTCTATGGAGATCGACTCGTTGGGTTGGAGGTTCCTTAATGTCATGCATGCTAATGTATATGTAGATATCTAGGCGATCTCAAGATCTTAAAGGAAATTTTGAGTTCTCTGTTCGTAGTTCTATTATCTGGAAGTATGTGTATAAAAAGACATCATATGAATTCTGTGAGTAGAAAGGCTTTTTGTAACAATCCAGAATACAAAGTGGTCTGCTTTGCCTTCACTAATTGGCTTACAAAAATCTTCAATTTCTATTCAGAGATAATTGGTTTTGATATTAGTTATTTCTTTTGTACAACCCCGTATGAAAGAAAGACAGGCCAATTCTAGGCAATTACCTGTGAATACAATTTTTGGATTCGAGGTAGGCCATTCCATTGGCTGCATCGAGACACACTTTCAGTCTGGTATGTCGTGACAGATCTTTCGAACGCTTCAAATAATTCAACAACGATCCATTGGCAACATATTCCATCACGATCATGATCGGCTGTCTCTGTGCTGCGATGCCGATTAGGCGAACAATATTCCGGTGATTGTATTTCAACAGAATTTTCCCTTCGTCCAGAAACCGCCTTCTCATCTCCTCTGGCAATTCTTCTCGACATGTTTTCACAGCTACTTTCTTTCCATTGTACCAACCCACATGGACGTCACCAAAATTACCCTGAAAATGAGGGAAGAACATTAATTTCCTCCTGTCTTATCAAATTATCACACATTCCACTATTTAAATCAAGATTATGCATGTACTGTACATAAATGCAGTTCTGGATTTTCACAGCTTAACTCACGAAATAGATTAATGAAATTTGTCTTTTTGCTACTGAAGAACATTTCTGCTTCACTGGAGAAAACATCGACCAAATATCAAATGAGAAGTTCAGTAAGTGTAATAAAATAAGTTCGATGCAAATAACGATGAAATTTGTAAATTTTAAGGCGTCGAACTAATTTTCTTGCAGTAACCTTTTCCTTTCTGACAATATTATAGACAATAAAGAGCTATCTAGAAATAGATTTCCACTGTATAGTTTTTGTAGCAGATGTTCAATGTAGATTTTGTTGTAGATCAGGAGATGTCTGTTATCAAAGACTTGGGGTTGCATTAAGTTGGTGGCTACGTGCGAGCATATTAACTTATGAATATTCGTATGCCATTATTCTGAATAAGATAACAATTTGAGTGAATTTTGATAATGTAAAATAAGATAATTGATTGTCCAAGCATAATTGGTGAATCTATTGAAATGGCGACTAATTTTAATCTAATTTTAATATAATCTTTCGATCGGTCACTTAAAGTTAATGACAATTTACGAAAATCTTAAAATGTCCACTAATCGGCAAAAAATCGGCCGATTGATCGGCACACCCTTATCAAAGAATACCAGTGTCTGCAGTGTGATATTTCCTAGAGATTTATACAACTATTTGAACTCTCCAAAGTCTCGCTTCAGGGCAAACGTTTGGGTACAATTTCATCAAGTGACATTTCTGAATTTCTATTCTTACTCCGGGATAAGGTTATGGAAAACCCACTATAAAATTTGTTTGCATGTTATGGCATAACAGTGGTTGCTCTGCTTGTAAAAATGAGTGAAGGAAGGCTTTTAGATAGGAGTGGAGACTTGTAAATCTCCGTAAGCTGTTGACTTACGCAAGACCAGTAATCTAGACATTATCATTGTTGTGAGTGGTCTCCGTGGCACAGTGGTTAAGTGCTTGGCCTAGCGATCTTTCGGTTCAGAGGGCGAGCCCCGAAAGTGTCATTGGAAGTCGTCAGGAAGGGCATCTGGACTAAAAGATAACAACGCTCCAGATTAAAGTCTGACTGTGTCAACACCGTCCAAACACCCAGTAGGGGGAGTAGTGACGCTAAATCATTCACAAGAACAGTAATCACTAAAGTGAATGTGAATCCTACCTCACCTTCAGACATTCTTGAACTGAAAAAACCCTACATTAAGTTCTAAGTCAATATTGCTGCGAAATGCAAAATGGGCTCCTACATTCCTTCTAAATTGCTGAGGTACATCGGTGGAGCATATTCCACAACAGAGATAAATCAGGGTTCAAATCCAATTGAAGAAAAATGATGTATTCTTCCATTGAACTTCACAGCGCTGCATTCTATGCTTCTGTAATTGTATTGGAGTTGACATACCATTGCCACTATGAACCTAGCAGGTTGTCTGAAAGTGATGTAATAATTGGGTGGGAAGTGTCGCTGAGACGTCCTTGAGTGCTCATTTTGATGCTCATCTACAAGCTTCACTAATGCTACTCAATCAAAATCACATGCCATTAATCTATCTATTCATATAATCTATATATTCATCATTCTATCTGCATTTACCTCCATTATCATCTAAAAACAGCGCATCCTTACAAATTTGAAATGCTCTTTCTTAAGATTGATCAGCCATCATCTCATATCATAAATGTAGCCTACCATCCACCTCATCTCTTTGATATCAGTGTACATTTGCAATGGTGCGCTCCATGCTCTTCAAATGAATTATTTCATCATTCAAATTATAACGAAAATCTAAAGTCACATGCATGCTGCTTTGGAAATTTAACCTTGATTTGAATTTTGAACGACTTTGATGTGTCCAATAAGTAAAAATGTAAATTCAGTAGGCATTTTCAAAAACATGATTTCAATAAAACTTGGACAAACTGAAGTTCTTATGCCCCACCATCATTTAGTTTTTGCATTTCTTAGAAAATTGAGACCCAATCAAACTTTTCATAAATTTGCGGAAAATTGGACACCCAGGATTGAATGATAAATATAGGGGAAAGCTAGCAAAGATGTCTATCAAATAATCATAAGGAAAATCGGGTCAACTAACGATACCGACCACTAACTGATCAAAGATGATGTAGTCTTCAAGAGGACTTTATTTAACATGATGTGGTGGTCCAACAAACAGCTGGTATGACTAAACAAAGAATGTCTGAGAGTCGAAATTGCAAAAAAATACATACATGATATTATACATACAGCATGTAATAATTAGGGACGGTCGACAAGCGCAAAATTTGCACAACAAAAATTTCAATGTTTCCATATCCAAAAATGTAGTTCTTCTATTACATGCAGAAGATAGTTTGACAGGTTGCATCAATAATATCCTTTGACGAAAGATAGACATGTGGTATTTACAAAAATAATATTCATGAGGCCACATACCCTCTCCTGAATGGCTAAAACGGATCGAAAGGAAATCATAAGAATTTTTTGTGTCTGTATATTGATAATTTCATCTACTAGGTAACATCAAAAAATTAGATCAAAAGATACGTGTCTTTTTCATCTGGGACCTAATTAGAATAACGAGGTAAGTTCTACGACTCAAATAAATTCTCACTCGGCCAATATTGGCTCCAAGTTGGATGTCGTCGTTGTCGAGTTGCCAGTTCGCCCTAGCAATCGGGTTGCTGATAGTCGCTCCTGACTGTCCGGTGACCTTATCTCCGCTCACGAGGTGATGTTCTATCAACTCGGGGATAGTAGTGAATCCGGAGCCCTCGAAGTGCCAAGAGCCTGCCTGACCTTGGACAATGAAGTGTTTATAACCCTGCCAGTATACGCTCAGGACGAATGGTCTCTCGGCAGAGCCTGGGGCATCGTTGGTGGTACTCCCTCGAGGTCTCCGATTGTGACTTTCTCGCACCAAGAAGTCACCGTCTTCTCGGAGCAACCTGTCAGAACAAGAAAATCATAAAATAGTCAACAAAATATTTGTATCCAAAGAACCTATACGTATCTAAACGAGTATTGAAAGAAATTCAGTCAACAATTGTCGCATTATTCACTGATTTCTGAAAACTACAAGAACAGCTCAAGATGAATGCAACAACTTGGAATCGGTACTTTTCCCTCTTTCTCATTAGTCCGGGAAATTAGCTGAAAAAATGGTCGAAGGTGAAGAGAATTTAACATTATCTAGACTAGCATTTCATGCAGAAAACGAATTTCAGATGCCCACACTTGCCACTTCCACCGCTAAGCCACGAGAGTCAAATTCAGAATTTTACGTATCACACTACTTATGAAAATCCTTTATTGATTAAGTGCTCATAACGATCGTGAAGCAGTATTTTCCAGACCAAAATTTTACGACGAAAATGAATTTAAGGTACCCAAACTCTTAACTACTCCATGTTAGCTGTGAGAGGTTAAGTTCAGCAATATACTTGTCATACTACTCATGAAAGTATATCAATTTGTGATATTTACACGGTATATGAATTTTTATCGACTCAAAGCAAATGCTGCTTCACGAGAGATATTAGCACAGTTAATGAATGTAGGATTTTCATGAGTAGTGTGATCGGTACATTTCTGAATTTGGCTCTCACAGTTTTACGGAAGGAGTGGTGAATGCGGGCACCCGAAATTCGTTTTCTTTGTAAAATTTTAGTCCACAAAAAATTACATTCGCTTCTGCTATATTTACTTCCACCTTCTAACCTAATTTCCCCGGACTACATACGGAGTTCCCATTTAAGGGTAGTGAAAAATTTCGGTTGTATTTTAACTTCAATTTATTACTATACAATATACATTCATTTGCTGTTACATTTTGTATACTCATAAAAAGCAGAGTCGGGAATAAATCTTTAGCACAGAACCATATTTTCCTGGTTGTGTGAGGTTAAGTATACAACTTGCTTCATGAGTCAGCTGCCACATTTTGCTGCACAAAGACTTCATAAACTATATGCAGCTTAATTCCTAAGCTACATGTAGGCGTTCATAGACAACATACCCCTTGTCATCCCCTGACTTACAGTATATACGGGGCCTGTAAGTGCTGATAAAAAAGATGGAAAATTCTAAACACATTCGGACATCCGTGTGTGTTCTCGCAAATTTGTGTGAATGACTTCCATAACTACGATAATAAGACTTAATTTGAGACTTCATGAACTTCAAGACTGAATACTAACCATTGCAAGCAAATTTGAATGCCTAATTTATTGAAATTGATTTGCCAATATTGGGGAATAACACAAGATATATCTTATAATTTTCATTTAAAAAATGCTAATAGCCGCATAGCTCCCACTCTTCCATACACAGTTTTGTATTATTTGTACTTTTGTATCACTTGTATCCAGATGTGAATTTTCAAATCTTATTTTGTAATTTCATGATTTCATTTCCTGAAGATAGCTTTGGATAATAGCTGAAATAAATCGTCCGTAAGAAAATAGAGTTCATTCTATCACTAGAATTTGGCTCTTATTATTATGACTAGCCAAGGAATCTTTCCGAAAATTTATGTTGATTGAACTGGGATACAGATGTTTGATAGGAGTCCTGTATATAATGACATTGCACATGCATAGCCTCTCTACAAGCTGGTTTGTGAAGATTCAATTGAAAAATAATTTCAAGTTTCATTGCAATGAGGCATTTCGCGATCATATCGGTTGATTACCGACGAAATGCAATAAAAAGCTTAATTAGACAATCCCAGTTTCAACCAAATATCAAATTCTGTGCATCAGAACCTTAAATTTTACATTTTAGAGAATAATCGAGTTCATTTGCAAAATGAAGCATCGTCATTTATTACCTTTGAACTTCATCTCTGGGTAAAACGCCATGGAAATACGGCTCCTTTTCCAACTCCCGTCGATGTGTATTATTTACGGCCGACGCAGGCAGTGGTGGTGGAGGTGGAGGAGGTGGGGACAGTGCGGCAACAGCCACTGGTTCACTTTCAGAATTGTTGGCATGTCTAACAGGCAACGGACTTCGTCCAGGCTCCACTCGATCACCAGGAACTGATTGGTGTCTACAACATCACCAGGAACATTTATCAATATTGACAAGTAACAAATTAGCTTTCAGCAATTGATTTATCACTCGTATACAATTATGAATCAAATGAAAACAATGCTCAGAGATGGATTCGCTTCAAACTGGCTTTAACAGCAGAAGGTGAAAGAACTATGAAGTGCTACAGAAAAGCATAGAGCGCGTATGAATAGGTATAAAACAGCAACTTATACCAGTAGGACTGCTTAGTTTGCCATGATTCCTAAAATACCATCTTCATACATCGATTAGCTCCTTCGTCGAGGGTCTTCGATCTAGTCCAATCTAACCAGCGACCTGTGCCCAGTCAGATCCATTACGAGATCAGCGATCTCCGATGTCTCACTATCATTCACATAAATTACTATCATCTGATGGCCTCTGATTCATTGTTCAAGTTGTAATTAAGTTCTGTCGAAATAACACTGTAAAAACTGAGTCCAACACAATCTTCTGACGCCTTTCCCAACAATAATGTACAAGTGTCAAACCTGACAATGTCAATACATTGGGGTCTGCGATGTACTTTAAGCTGATTAAATCTGCTTCTCCAAAGTGTCTGTACAATGCATGGATGACATAATGACCTAAAGAAACTATGACATAAAGAAAGCTCTATTACCTTGCCGATTAGATTCCGCTCTAAAAAAATGTCAACAACATCAAGGAAAATCATGTTTTAAAACTGTACAGGAAATTTTCTTTTTAATTGTCCTTTTGGAGGTTCTTGGGAGTGAGAAATGCTGCCTTCATCAACCACCCTGAACAGATGGTATGGCCGGATCAACATTCGCCGATATCCTGATAAATATCTGATTAGAAAAGGATATCTGAGACATCAAATGAATCAATCAATCGATTATAGTCGGTATTCGCGCATCTCAGAATCAATTTCAAACATGCAGCCATTTCTAAATTTCACTGAACACCAAAGAGACAGTGTTTATCCAATACATTGACTGATGTCAATCCCCATAATCTTTCATAACAATGAACACGACAACAACGACTCTTTCCATTTAGCTTCATTCATGAGGCAGCTCAGTTGCTTTGACGTTGTTTCGTTCTGCTGCCTACCATTCCATCGGTGATGAATTTGATTGATCCTCGCGGTTTTTCGCCATGAGAACCGCAACCAAAGAACAGATTTCATTTTAATCAGTGAATACGGACGATTCATATCATTCATACAAGACAACAAATTCCATTCATACCATTAACAAAGCTTCAAAGTCTGAAGATTTGATGCGCGCAAGAAAAATGGATCATCAACATGAACCATCATCAATGATGGTTGCTTGGGGCGAGTCATATTTCTCGTGCCTGCCATACCTTCTGGATTTCTTTTGACTTCTTGAGTTAAGATTTTATTTTCGAAAAAGAATGGTCCACGTTCTCAAGAATTAAGTTAATTGCTTCACTGTTTGCGATTCTACAATCAAAATACTGCCCCGAAGATCAATCAGATTCTTTAGCTCTTCCATCGACAGCAAACTGAAGCTCGTTGTCATCGAGAGTGTAACGACTGCTTCTGAAGAACTAGGCTAAATGGACAGTTCACTGCTGCTGTGTTCATTGGTACTATAGGGACATGCAGTATCAAATGTAAAAAACCTGCCTTTGAGTTACAGCAATCCTGCATTCTGTTCATCTGTTCTAATGAAAACAAAATCAACAATATTATCATTTACAGCATAACACCCTTTAATCAATTTTCTAATTTAAGAACAAGTGCTATAGCCTGATTGCATGATGAATGAAGCGGCACTTTATTGCTTCTCAATCATTTAATCAAAATCAAGAAATCAAGTGAGGACGATATCAAATTGAGCAAGCACAATAAATCAATCAAAGACATTAGAGCAAAGGTTCAATTCTCACACTAATCTATCACAAAAGTATCACTCAATCTTCAGCGCGCTATTCAGACTTCAATTTAGTTTGCCTGAATTGTAATGATGGTCATTGTATAACTTACTTGAAGGCATTCGACAGGGAATGCCTCAGGCTATGCTTTGATGCACGCGGAAGAGTAATAGTATGACGGTATATCGGTCCGCTTCGCAGTGGAATGTTGTAACTGTCGATTATATGATGATAAGTTAAAATTAGCGATATTTCGTACACAAAGCACGTCAACTCGCCGATATTCAATCGAGGGTTTCAAAATACTACAATCTTTTATCGCCACCTTCATAGTTACATTGTCATGAACTAAGTATCAAACATGCGATGTAGACGTAGCATCAAATGCGCATTATAAGAATTTCAAGATTTGCTTATGACATGTTCAATGAATGACCTCCCATTTTGTGAGCAAATGTATGTGTCGAAATAGTTGCTTCTCATAGAATCAACTTAAATTTACGAATGACATACAATAATCAGATAATTCAGATTATAATGTTAAATTGGTTATACCGGAAGTTTGTCATGTCAGAATTGTTTATGAATTGTTGTATTAATAGTGTCAAAACAACCGACGAATCTCGAATATATCAATTAGCAGATGAGTGAATATGCCTTTGCTCGACATAATTTTGAATTAATGTTTTGGGAAAGTCAAGTGTGATGATTGCAAGTAAAAATTCAGGCTATTATTAACTGTATATTGCGACTTTATATCCAAGGCCATCATCCGGTAAATTTCAAAGAACATTTAAACAAACAAAAACTCGGGTAAACAAGCACAAAGAAAAGCAATGCCAGCGCCGATACATACAACATCGATATCATTCACCTTGATCCTGATGAGAAGAATCTACGGTTACGAGAATCGATCCTAATAAATAAATACAAGCACAATCCTCAAATTAACTCAAAAGCAGAAGTTGAAGAATTGAAAGACTTTTTATACCTTTGATTTTTATGAATTCCTCTTATAACGTATATTTCTTAATGTGTTTTTAACTCTATGTTTTCCACAGACTCCCTTACTTCAATGGAAAATTGCATATCCCATTCCCCTTGACTAGTTGCATATGTAATCAGCCTACAATGCTTTTCGATCAAAATTTGAAATTGATTTTCTGTGTAATGTGCATAAAATGATTCAGAATCTGATGATGGCCTTGGATATAAGGTCGTAATAGCCTAAATAATCATAGCTAATAATAACTAAAGTTAATAATAGCCTATGTTTTCACTTGCGATCACCGCACTTCGCTTTCTCAAAGCACTAATTTAGAATTAGCAGATCATATTCCGGTCTGTTTCGGCAAGGTTTCTTTCACCATTTATGACTCTAAAAGCTAGAGATATCAAACGACTACACTGCAACACCAATCATGCACAAAATATGTTCACCTGCGTTGAACAGGTGTGGTTAGGTGATAGACGATTGACTGTAAGATAAGTATTGAATGACTAAATATCTCGACGACGATGTATTTGAATCAGGAAGGATATGAGGCAGATTATGTTTTATGCAATTGAAGCACGTACATGTACTAATTTGGAAATGGAAATCCAGAAAGCCCTTTTCTGATCCCTATGATCATTATACAATCCTACAATATATGTATATTACACAATATACAGGGTGGCGGCCAGATTTCAAGCTTCAAATTCCCGGGCTATTTCATCGAATTTCTGCGCTATTTTTAAATATTGACCAAATATGTTATTCCAATGACACCGCTCAAAAATTATCAGGAAACTTCTTTAAGCTATTTTCATCATAAAATTTGAGACATTTCCTGTTTGAAGCTTGACGTGAACGACATTTGACTCTACTGCATACAGCTTTGAAATTTTTTGAATTCTGTGAGCGGTGGTTCTTAAGATTGCAAGCATCTACTTTTCCTCAATGGCCAGCTGCCAGTGAACTAATTATGGGATCTACATGTAAATGATTTCATATCGATAGAATAGCTCACTTCCTGAACTTTCCAACGATTAAAAAGCACTCCTCTTTCATCATCTGATTCATAAAATTCTGTTGTATTTTGCCGTATTTTTATTTAGTTATATTCAGGCTTCAATTTTCAAACATGTCAAGTTGAAGCAATCAAATTTTGGAACCGACATTTTGAACTGCAGCGCATTCATGCCATGACAGAAAACCATGATACAGGGTGGCGGCCAGATTTCAAGATTCACATTCCCGGGCTATTTAAGGGCTAATAAGCTATCTCGCTAAAATTTAAGGGCGATTCCCGGGCTCGGCTGCCACCCTGAATATATTCAAAACTTTCTTAGCCCTACGACGAATATGTGACAAGGCGATTATGGCCACCTTTAAATAAGCCTGTTCTGGGGAGAGGGGGACAGCGATCCATGGCCAAGAAGAGGTGAGGCCCCCTTCCAAAAACCTGATAGTGGTGCTGGGGACCCACCATTAACATATTCCCAAGCATCATCCTCATTCCTCATAAAAAAATGCACAAACAACGTAATGCTACGGCGTCCCCGGCAAGCGACGCGCCTGGGGTCTCTAGATCTGCGGTTCAGGTGGAAAGTATACTAGTGGATCCTTTACAAATAAACTTTAAGCGACGGAACATTAACAGCAATCATGAAGACAGTCCTTGGTTTCGGAGTTAGCGACTCATTATGATGTAAGCGGATTATGCACATATAACATTTTGATGAAAAAATTGAAATCCTAGAGTCATGCAATTATCCAATACCCCATTTGTATGAGAATGTTATACAATATACGAGGTGTGTCAGAAAAGTATCCGGACTGTGCCTGCTGTTCAAGCAAGAAATAGAAAATCGATAATCCGGTTACGTAATTAGAGACGGGTAACCACTCTGTCCAAATGAACGCCGAATCAGCCATCTCTGCAGCCATTGTGTGCGTCTCGCAGGCGGTTGATTACAACTCATCGAAGTCATCTCGTTTTGTCACCTCTTAAGCGCGATGAATGTTTTCAACTGCACATTTCGTTATGGCATTAGAGCAGCGAACGAATTTGAAATTCTTGGTCCGCCTGGGAAAGTCTCCTACGGAAGCATTCAAAATGCTGCAATTAGTTTACGGGGACGAAACAATGGCCCGGTCTTCGGTTTTTGAGTGGCACAAACGATTCAGAGACGGCTGGAGAGCTCGTGGATGCTTCATCATGACAGCGCGCCGGCTCACAACGCTCTGAGCATTCGTCAGTTCTTGGCCGAGAAGAACGTCACCGTCTGATCAACCTCCGTACTCCCCCGACCTAGCTCCGTGCGATTTTTTTCTATTCTCCAAGCTGAAAGAAGTGATCAAAGGAACACATTTTTCGGATGTGGAGACCATCAAGAAGGCCGTGACGACGGAACTCCGCAAGATCCCGCAAGATTCCTTCCAGGAGTGCATGAACGCATGGCAGAAGAGGATGAAGAAGTGTGTTAGACTCGGAGGGTATTACTTTGAAGGGGAGAGGGCTTAAATTTTTGCTGTATTTCAAAATAAAGTTTTTGTGAACACAGTCCGGATACTTTTCTGACACACCTCGTATGTCACAGAGATCGTGAGTATAAGCTGTCCATATCGCGTAACACGATTTTAAGATGACGATAAAAATTTTAGTGCAAATATCACTTTGTAATTTGTAAGCGTGGTTTCTATATACAGTATTCTTACCCAACTTCCTCCGAGATGTAGGATGAATAATCACTATAAGGCAACAAATGTTTCGAAGTTTATATTTAATACAAGATTACTCCGAAATTCATCTAATATAAGTATTTTGATATTTTCTGTATTGAAGGGCAATCATCAAAGTGCTCATCTGCTGCACTTCATTAAACAGAGCATAACAGGGGCCACAATAAGTTGTCTCCATTTAATGAGGAAACTTCCCTAAAATAGTCACTTTACTTACTGAATGAATGTTGCGCAAACTTTTTACGTCTTCAAAAATATCCTGATAACAGAACAATGATAATTTGCGACGCATCTGTATTTTGTCAACCATGATTACGTGGATGACAGATCGTGACAGACAGCATTTTCGGTACTATCAAACACGGCAGCAAAACAAACAATTACAAAGTTTCCAAAATGCTTGATTTTCTTTTCAATATAATATCTATGCAATCATAGATTCATAGTAATCGAAGTCAATCCATACGTTCATGCATAACTTAACAATCGCCAGACCGGATTCAAAAATGCGACTCACGGAGACGGCAAAGCCATATTTCTTTTCAATCTTGGCTTCGGTCCTATAATTTTCGGTTTTACGAGAGGTGGTAAAATTTTCCGAAAATCACTGCGAAAATGGAGAAATAGTTCTTAAAAGTAAGCTTCGTTATAACCAGAAAAAAATATTTGCAACACCAAAAATTAATACTGAAGAGTACAAAGTTCATCGGCAACGTATTTAGTACATTGGCATGCTGTACATCTCAAATGTAGGTGGCATGATTCGCAGGCGATAGTCCATGGGTGAGGTTTCAATCAAGTTATCTTCGTTTCTAAGGAAAACCAATAAGATATCTCTTACAAAAAGACTGAACTTTCATGACGGCATAAATACGTTATCGACTAAAGCTGTAGATTGCAGCATGAACGTGATGCATAGCGTGTTCTACATGAGAAAAAACCATCACAACTACGCTCCTGTCTATCTTTTGGTTCCAGTCAATGTTCGATATCATATTTCGGTGTATCTCGGGTAGTCACGAGATTTTTTGTAAACACAATCCGATAAGCATGCGATGATTCGGAGCACTTTTTCGAACCTCTTTTATATTTATACCAGTGGTTCCGAACCTTCTATGATTTGTTACCCATACTATTCTTTGAAATTGTCTCATTGCCCCCACGGAGGACTAACATCATCATCAAATTATTAGGCATCTAACTCACTATTTCTCACTATTTCAATAGTCTCAATCTTGTTGATAGAAACAATGATAGATTAGCCACCTGAAATACCCCAAAATTATTCAACTTAAAACGGAAGATGGGATGATTAATCTGACTAATTTATTTGCTTCAAGTAGATAGCCAACCTCAATGATATGTAGAAAAATAAAAAACGAGTACAATAAAACGAGTTACAATTGTTCGAATTGTGTAGAACAACAACTAGAAGACCCACATTGACTTGTGAGCTGTGGCGAGTTTTCGCTGCTTTACTGGCTTGTGGAGGAATTAACAAAAACCAGGGTGCTCGCTTTTAATCATGACAGAACAAGAGTGTCACAATCACAAGTACTAACTCTTGTGTGTTCGTGTTGCCTGCTCAGCTAGCGAACTAAATCGGGCATAGAGAATCCTCTACGCTATGGAATCGTGTATCTTTGCATCTAAACACGGAGTAACATGGAACAGGGAAGAAATACACATGACCACATGACCACATCCTATAGAAACGTAGTCTGAGAAGGATCTGCATAAATTGTGAGAGGTGATCACATTACCCCTAAGTTGGGAACCACTGACATGCTAACAAAATATGATGCTGTCAACATTGGCTAAAGGTTAGTAGCCCTCTTAATCAATTAATGCAAAAACGAAATGAAATTCATACATACCGAGCAGGCAGCTCAGGAACACGGTTATTGGTTTCTGAAGGCGCTGAGATCAGGCGGTCCCTTACAGGAGGTTTAGGAGGTAGATCTATCGCTCCTGTTGCATTCCCATTAGCACCCGGAGTCGCTTGCGGCTTCGTAACTGCCTCGGGTGGTGTCGTGGATTTAATCGATGGTCGTTGGCTCTCACTTTTGGACAGAGTATTTCGCAGACGACCCCATAATCGGTTGGGTTTCTCACCTACACTCATTATACTACCCGAATTGGAGTTGGTTTCAGAAGGATCTCCTAGTTCTAACACAGGTGGAAGATTGCCGCTGTAGGCAGATCGGCCTTCTTCAATGCTTCGCGAAACAACGTTGAGAAGCTTGGAATACATGTCTACTCGGCACTGCTCATCCACCTCCGACTGTACAATTAGCAGGTGTGATTTCGAACGTTTGCGCCAACTGAAATAGTGTTCAAAGTAATCAACTTCTAGAGGTCAAATATTCGGTGTATTTCATTGCACTCACTCATCTCTCTGCTGATCAGTCATATTGGCTTCATCGACACGTTCTCTCATACTTCTAATTGCCTCTTTCTCCTTCTCTGCCTCCTTCGTTCGCGTGGACAGCATTTCCGAATGCTTCATTTTTTCTGTGTCATACCGACGTTTACTGCAAAAAACAAAAATAAGTACTTCTCAAACTCCTGACTCAGATGTAATTGAAATCTGAAAATTGCACTAGAATTGCAATTTCAATTGAACTTTCCATTATCAAAAGTCCGATTCATTAGTCATCGTTGCATTGCATTGTATCGCATTGTCTGCTGTATTTGTCATCAAATGTTCATTAGAACATCAACAAATCACAAAGACATCGGCTGCAAACAAATATAAAGCCCAAGGGCCAACAAAATCGCTACTTGCGATAAGGGTGTAATCCAGGCACCGTTTTGGAACCGGTTCTGCCAAAAAATCGGGAATGTATTAAACCCTACTTACGAGAAAACATCGTTGACAGAAGGATATTTTATTTCACAGCTTTTACCTTATGTTTGTCTACTAATTTCCTCAGTGAAAAGAAAAGATATTAACAAGTTATTCCCTCACAAAAATTAGTGAATGTGAATGCTAATTCAGTAAGCGATAATTCGATAGCATGCTGTCTGATTGTCAGTTTGCTGGAGGTGCAATTCGTAGCTGCTTGACAGTCAACCCGAATTTTGCTTTATTGCTAGCAAAAATAATCTTCCATCGCCTAAAGAGCGCTATTTGTTCCCTCAGAATTCTCCGATCGCTTTGATTACTTCATTTCCCCCTCAAAATGCAGCCTATTTTGCACTCAGATTGAGGAAAACAGTACTCAATCGAAATAAACACCAGAAGAACAAAGAGCATGGTGTTGACAGAGTTCGGACATAATCAAATGAAGCTCAAAGTAGGGAACAGTAGAATTGAACAACGCAAGAAATCCCAGTGCTTGGGTATATTGATAAACGAGAACATGAAAAATGAGATAGATGTTACATCTGGAATAGCGAAGGCTAAGGCAAGTTTTTGGAGACAAAAGAAATTTCTGCGGAACAACTTCAGCCTGAAGGCAAAGATGAAACTTTTGAAATCATAAGTTTGAAGTATATTTAAATATGGCGCTGAATGCTTGGCCCTAATGAAAGTTTTGTATAAGAAAATAACATCATTCGAGTTAAGGTGCTACAGAGAAATGTTAAAGATAAAATGGACTGGATTAATGACAAAAGAAGACGCTTTAAATCGCATTGGACTCAGTAACCCAATTCTTCTGAAAACAGTCAAAGCAAAAAAGGCTCACTTCTTCGGACACATTGCCAGAGAATAAGCCGGTGAAGAACTGAGACAAATTGTCATGAACAACTGGAAGAAAAAAGGAAGCGGAAGGCGGCGCAAAGGCTGTATGGATATATTGGTGGAAGTAAGGGAAAGACGGATGTACGAGCAAGCGCGGAGATGGCGATGAATCGAGAACAGTGGAGAAGGAAGATCAAACGGCAATACCAGGATTGATGACCAACGATCGCCTGCGGTCATGGTGAAGAAGAAGATTTGTCGACAAAGCAAACCTGCTTCCTCAAAAGCTCGAAAGATAGCATGAAAAGGAAAGATCCTTGCACGAATAAAGCTTGACAACGTTCCTCCGCAGTAAAGTTGTTAATCATCAGCGTCACCTGGACGCTGTCACATGCGCAATTCACGAAGTGTTAGAGCGTTTACTGCAGCTATTATAGTCTAGTTTTTTGCAATGTAACACTTGAATATCCCGCATCTATTCCAATCAACAAAAATCAGGACCAACTGATTATCTAAATTTAAGTATTACAATATTCTGGGCACCATCCATCTAGAAAAATAAGACAAATTTCTACAGAAGCATTTATCAAGAGCAAAGGTGAAACTAAAAATTGAACATAATAATTTCCTCAACTTTTCTCTCATATTTAAGAGACATTCGTAAATAAAAGGGATTGAGCACAAAATGTTTTTTACAATTTCGATTTCTTAGGTAACTAAGGAGCAGAAATCATGAAACTTGAAATCCCGAATATCAACTGATTAATTTCACAAAAAATGGCAGTGTCACCGATGAACATGAGATAACTGACTGAGTCTAGGCTATTTAGCTTTCATGACTTCGATCTGCACTTCAATTACAACAGGCATCGAACATAGGTCGATATTTGCTTGCTTGGTCTATTTCACACTCAAATTCTATATGCTTCTTTGATAGAAATAAGAAGACAAACTTAATATTTCAATCATCTGAAGTGGCCATCGTCAGAAATCTATTTACTCTAATTCCTGCATGAGATTTAAATTACAAAAACATAAAAACGATAGTAAGTTATAGAACGCATGCAATCCTAAATGAACAAAGAAAATACTACGGTAAAGAAAACCGGTGGATATCTTAAGACTTAGTAAACAAGGCAAATAAAAAATTACGACCTATAGACTGAAGAAAATGAGAATAGGGATAAAATTACTCAAAAAATTCGTGCATCTCCTGCTGCACGAAATGCTGCAAATAAAGTTCAAAGGCCTTCACTTAATGGACGGAGTGACTCAGTGAGACCGAGAATTCTTGAGTAATTTTTTCCTTCTTCTCGTTTTCTTCAGTCTAGAGGTCGCAATTTCTATTGGCCTTGTTTACTAAGTCTTAAGATATCTGCTGATTTTCTTAACCGCAGTCTTTGCTCATTTAGGATTGTATGCGCTCTATAACCTACTTTCGTTTTTATGATTCTGTAGTTTGAATCTCATGCAGGAATTACAGCAAATAGATTTCTGACGATGGTCACTTCAGATGGTCGAAATATTAAATTTATCTTCCTATTTCTATCAAAAATTACAACAAGAAAATTATTTGTCATGTGTTATTCCGCATGTGTTATCAAAATCCTTCTGTGTAACATCATATGATTTGTCTCATAAAATACAATGTTTATTTTCTACATCTTTTATACATTCAGGACTTGGTGTATATGATGCAATCAGCGCTCTATCATATCTTCTATATATCCTGAGAATATTACCTTTTCTCGAGATTTACGTTGGTCAGTTCATTCAGGATGAGACGATGTGCATGCAATGAGTTTCCTTGATAACTATCTAACAGCTTATCGTCATATTCCCGCAATGAGGTTGCAATGCAAGGACTCCTGAAAGAAACAAGACAATTCAAGTTTCCATGGGACTCTCACTAAGATCATTCAACTCACTTGTTAGCTTCTAAGAAGGATTCGTATTCGTCACTTGACTGGATGGACGAGATCTCTGCGATGGTTCGGGTAATGAGGTGTTGGAATTTCTCTCCTGAATGCGATACTTTTTGGTAGATTTCATTGAGAATATATTTGCTGTTGGAAAAGATAGGGAAGGAATCATTATGAATTTTGGATGCATTTAGATTACTATTTGAACACATAGAATATGTAATGTAGACCTTCACAGTGAAATTACAATGACAGATAATTAGGTCTTGGCGGTTCGGACGATTTCAAACTTTGTTCGGTTTGGGTGCAAGAACAGTAAATGTGGCTTTGGATTTCTCAATATATCTAGATTCTCCTGATAGATCTAGATATTCTCCGCCTATCTGATTTTCAACTATCTTCGCTACCACTAGAGCCCTACAGTTGCGTTCGTCCTTGATATGCATGTATACGCAGAAGATACCGTGATCGACTAAAAATCACGAAGAGTTACAGGGAAACATTATGCGAGTTTTCAATCATCATACGAAACATGAACCCCATAATTACGATTTCATTCATGATATCAGCAGTGATGCAACCTTGATTAGATTTTAGTCGAGGTCGAAGTCGGCCCCGAATTAAGCTATGTAATGTTGATTGACTTTGATGCCGGGTACTTGCATGAGAGGAAAACAACAAAATAGTTGTTTATCATGCTATTAATCACAGTGTCAACACACTGAAAATCCCAATGTAATCTATGATATTTTTAAATAGCTAATTACTACATCACATGATATATTAAAACAAAATATGATTTATAGTAGCAACTGCAGATAAAAAATGATAATTGTTAGCGGATGCGCTTAAAATATGATATAAAATCGCTACAAAACAATTTAATAAAAAGGGTCACAAAATTCACTGAAATTATCTTATAGCATGAGGCTTTTCGTCCGATCTCAACAGGTGCTGGCCTTGGACACAAGACTCCTGAGCACGCATTTAGATATATACATAAAATTTGAATGACTGTAGCAAATACTACGGAAACATACAAATATACTTATAGTTCCGCCGCAAAGACGAGTTTCTGCATGGAACGAGTATTATTATATCTATTTATATCTAATTACTATTATATATATATTATATTATCTATATGGAACCAATATTACAATGAGTGTTGGGCTGGTAAATTATACATACTGCACATATTACACTGATAGATCAATAGGCTAAATCAGTCTCAATGTGCAGCTATGAAAGAAAGCCTATACCTCATTGATTTTTCAAATGCGGTTCACTGATATTCACTAGTTCATCGAGCAAGTTGAATGCCTAAAAATGTAAAACTGTAGGCTATCCAATGCATATTCGATCCCTTCAAACTGGCTTCAGAATTTTTCCTCAACGATTTTTAACGAAAGGGCATCACATTATCAAGCGAAAGAAAGACACGGATCGATTGTAAGATACGGGAAAATGTTGAATGGTCTGCCAAATGCTCTGTTTTTTTCAATAACAATGTGATGATGATGGGATAGAATTTTATTATATTTTTCTGATCCTCTCCTAACATTTGTGGAACGCAAAAAGTGCTGCTTTATTTGAATAAACTTTACTCGACTGATTGTGCTGGGGAAAATAAGTCCAAGTAATCTATAATCATCTTGTCAATGCTGTAAAGACAGATTGAAACAAACATGCTGCATACATGTTATGAAAACATCAAAAATTACAAATTTCAGTTGTACCCACTTTCTGCAATCAATACATGGATGATGGTAGATGATATATCATACATTTTTATCTGTCCTTTGACACTAATTATGTAAAAATGTTGTCCGACTTTATTGAAGTTCATAATGCAAAATTGCCACACCATAGATTATTGAAATAATGAAGGTTAAAAGCCATGAGTCAAAATTAGCTCAAACAGCGTTTCGAGGATTTACAGCTGATCGGCGCTTCTAGTATTAACTCTACCACCATCATTTTAGGTATATGTCTTCTATCATGTTCTATCAAGTGCTAACAACAACCTTCGATGTACGATATTTGCAAGAATGTGGCTAGATGATTCGGGTTTGAGCTAAAATTTGACCAAGCTTTCATGTATACCTTACAAAGATGCTTGCTGTTTCCAAATGTATTTAGTTTTTGGTGGAAAAGGTATATGTCCATGCCCTGAAGATATATCATGCCAAAAATTGTGAATAGTGAAAACTTTTGTAATTATCTGACTACTGTTCAGTCCGACCTCGACCGCGCTTAAAATCTGATTAATCAATCGAGGTCGAGGTTGGCTTTGACTATCTCTGTTTGACATCTGAGTATCAAACACGCACTACTTGATAAAATTGATTGTGGAAACTTTTGATGTCAGTTAATTTAACTAACAAATCAGTGCGGTCAGAAGTTATCTCTCACCTTGTGTAGTTGCTCAAGTCAGTCCGGCAGTGATTTTAAAGAAAACATTGAATCGCTGCCGCGTTTTTGGCGACGCCTTTTGTCTGCAGTCTTAAGTCATACAGTCCCATATGTCTGTTATATATGGGCGAAGCACGACGGGAGTTTTTGATCTAAATTTAAGTATAATTTAGAATTTTTATGGTGAATTATGACTCTTTCTTCAAACTTTTACCATTAGCATCAGTGCTGTGAGCTGAACCAAATCATTTTCTCTTGGTGAGTCTGGTTCGGTTCAAGGGTCCCCGAACCGAAATCTTCAATGTGCTGCTCACAGTCACAGTCATATCAGGACTGATTGACCTTGACATATACGACATCTGATTTTCAGTGGTGAGTAAATAGACCATGAAATTGATATTCGGAACATACAAAATATCAATAATGATATTTGACTCACTTACTCAAGAATTTAAACATGCTTTAAAATGACATCATAGAAATCAATTCCAATCAATTTCAGACTTCCACATGAAGATATTTGAAGATTGCTCTACCCACGCAGCTAAGCAGATTAAATTGTTATATTTATTTTATCTTTCTAATTTTCCTGTAGACAGTTTCACATAGAAATATGAAACTAATTGGAATTGCATTAAATGCACTAAAATCGTAAGAATACCTGAAAAGTACCTGATAAGTACCTGAAATTCACTTTATCATTTTTGATTTATTGATGAGTCGCAAATTGGCCGCAAGTCGAAACCATTCATCATAAAATTGCTAATGAGAAACAGTTGCACTTCAAGCACTCATGGTACATCAGAGACCTGACGTTGAGGAGAGTATACTGTAGCAATAGAGAATTGAGAGACAGTCATCGAGATAAAGTCACTGACGCACAACTCTTTCATAAAATATTTCACACGCCTTTCCTTTTGTAAAACTTAAGACAAGCAACTGACAACAATTTGCTGGTAAGATATGGATGGGTATACACAATGGGATAACATATCATCATACTCAAACAATCTGACTGACGATTGCTCTAGATCTGAGAAACTCAAATGTAGCGCCCATACATTGAAATTCACATGTTATGATCAGCCACAATGCTCTCAATAAAGCATGCAGTCTCATAATTTCAGTGGTGAAAGTGGAACTAAGTTTTACAACATTCGCTGTTAAGCCGAATTGATTATGAAGACGTTCTCATAAATCCCAAAAGGATATTTAGGTTTCCTGATACAATATTAGCTGAGTTCGCATATTTTCATCTTAATAATCAACAATATATTCACAACAATAAAATATATTAATTGAGCTCTCACATTCGCAATAATAAAATTAATTGAGCCTTTGTAGAAATCATTTTTGATACATAATTACTTCACATAAAGTTCTATGACTACCATTGAATTGTGTAATTTTCATCTTCATCGTTCATTCCAACATCAAATGAAATTGAAGAGGGTGCGAATTTTGCCGAAACATTTTTGTCTTATTTATAGTTTCAATTGTTTCTTTGCATATAAAATGAGGCAATAAATTTGCATTTACAATGAAAAATTCATTTTGAATACTGATACGTGACCCTAGAAATTTTCAAAAATCCTCAAGTGCTGGACAAGTAAAGATATATGAGCATATCCACAAAGTAGACAGTAGGTAGTGTGTCAACTCAAGAAAATGTCAGCATACAGTAAAGTTATTAGGATTCAGCTTTTTGCGTAGATTACGGTCATGGGGTCCAAAAAAAGTTGCTCAGTTTTAAAAAAGCTAAATGTTTGCAAATTATTCCTATACTAGCGATTTGGTACTTCAGACTTTAATATAAAAAAGCATGCTACTGATTTTATATCAAGCATCTTAATAAATCGGAAATAACACTGATTATCAAGCAAATTCATGAACCGAATTATAATGCTAATACAAAAATTGAGATTTATCTTGGCTCAAATTTCAAGATTGCTAACTTTAGCTAGTGGCTCTTCTTCCGCGCAAAATCAAGAAATAAAAACTAGCCAAATTTACAAGCAAACCCAAATTTTCGCACTGAGGCCTGATCACGAGCAATACAAATTATGTGTACATAAAGAAATTTATCATTCTAAAATAAAATTATTATAATTATTCTCTCATTCAGAAATAAGCATATTAAACTAGGTCTATATCATTTTTAGTGATATCTCATTATATTTCTTAGTATTTATGTCATAATTCAAGTTTTAAATCTTGATGTACACATAATTGTATTTCTTGATTTTGCGCGGAAGAAGGGTCACTAAGCCAAATTTTAAACCAAAAAAATCTGTAGAACGCTATAGAATGTCCATCTAATATTACAAAAAATTATGAAGCAATTTTTCAAGCTTTCTATATTTTAATCGTCATGTTGAGGCTGCTAACTTGTAGCCACTATACCCGCTTTGCTAATCCTTTCCAGAGAATGAAAATCCTTGAATCTCAATGATAATGACGTGAAGGAAGATCCATTGTCTCTCTCAAGACTTATGGTATTGGTCCAATTACAATTTGCTGCAAACAACATCATCATTTTGAGAGTTTTGTTATCAGTACTATGTAAGCACCCAATTCAACTGGAAAGAGACTACAAATGAAAACTTCACTGATCACCAATTATTTCTCAGAGTACACCTAAGAGACAGACTCACTCAGTCACATCATGTTCACGCAGACAGATAGCGTCTGCTCATACAAGGCTTCCCAGCTATCGAAATCATGGCCGAGAGAGAGACAGAAGCTGCACACACGCTCGATTTTCATGAATGATGATAGTAGTAAGGTATAATTCTCTTTAAACAGCATAATTCAGAGGTTTCAACCAAGATGGAAATAAAAGTCTAATTTCTATCCCGATTGAAATGATGATGATGTCTCAGTGATGAACTAGAAGATACGGGAAGACTTCGAATGACTTTGAGTGACGTCCTATATCTTATCGCTGCTAAAATTTCTCTTAAGTCGGGTCTTACATGCCCGATACTTCAAATACCAGTTATCAGGTATTGATATGAGTCATTGTGACAATTTTAAATAATGAATAATGATCGAGAACCACATTGACAACATCAGTTCATGATGGTAAAATACTAGCATTCAAACAACACTTCATTAATATGTAATATTACAAGTATAATTTGAACTTAGAAATCAGGCTATTAGTGTGACAAATTATTAGATGAATATAAATACGAAAAACAATTAGGAAAGTGATGTCACACTTTAATTTCTGAATGGATCCAAAGCGAAACTGGTTGTTATGTTCCACTTCATTAGAAATAAGTGATCATCTATCATCGACAATGAAGAAGAAATAAATTTGCCAGTTTTGATAACAGGATCCGAGCGCTCGAAAAACCCCTCGTATTTGCAATCCCAGTTGTAGATCTGTATTATTTAGCATTAATTGTATTATAAGTTCTGGATTCAATTTTTCATGGAATTTTACGAAGTCATTTGATTAGCTTTGCATCTCTTCCGCTGTCGGATCTTCACTGTTTTAATAATGACGTGTTTTGAAGTAATTAATGCTGACGCGCCTGATGGATGATGGGGCAAATTGCAAAACTTTGTGTATTAGAGGAGGAAGTAGGGCCGCATAGCCTACATTTAACTGAAATTTAGAAATTCATTTCCATGTCGGCAAAACGAATAAACGAAAATTTTCTGTCAATTTAATCCATCTCTTCACTGAAGCAATGAATGTTTTGTACGACAATGCGGCTGATATTGTTACTATTGGTAAAGGATCGAACTCTCTGCTTCAATAACTTGAAGATTAGTGCACCTAACCGCCTCACAATGCACAAAGCATCTGATGATTGTGGAGAACAAAGACGTGTAGTAGAGTTCACACAGGGCATTGGGTTAGAACGATAAGTGCATTCTTAAGAGGTTCAACCCTTATGCATCTCATCACTTTCCAAGGTGTAATTTTCGCATTTAATCAACTACAATTTGCACTTTCTCAACCGAGTAGAATAATAGCACGTCTAATCCTTCTGAATGGCGTTCACAATGAAATGCTCTCAATAGGACCTACTCTAGCATGGTGAAGCTGTCGATTCAGTTTGAGTTTCTCGAGTTTTTGGTGCAACAGATTATTAGATGAGAAGAATAAGCATGAAAAATAATAAAGCACGGGATATGCCGCACTTTAATTTCTAGATTACATTCAAAGCGAAACTGGTTGCTATATTACATTCAACTTAAAATATCTGATTATCTATCAATTTCAATTCTTTCTTCAACAGGTGGATAGAGGAACGTTTTGGACCTACTGAATTTTAATTCATAATTAAGTGGCCATCTTCATCCATGAAATTGTCATCGAAGTAATCAGAAAGAAGTAATTCGTGCAATTTTGGCATTTGACCAACATTCGAGCCGAAATCCGACTGTAATTATCTATCAACATCGAGAAATCTATCACACAGTAGAAATTTGGGAAATTGCCGCGAGAGGTAATTATATTACATTTGTTTTGTTACTATTTTTGTTTATGAAGGAGAATGAGTGAATAGAACATGTATTGATCACCAATTAATAAATGTTTGCAAACACACTCGGTACACTCAAGCTGAAAATGTGTTCGAATATTTTTGAAAATGCTCAAAATACATGCAGATAAAGCTGACTTGTTGGATAGACACTCCAAATGTTGCGATCTGCGAGGAGAAATATTTTATTGGCTGACATTATCTTCATTCACTTTTATATCTTATATATCAACGTCGGAAATGCCTGCCCTAATCAATAACTTCATGCTTGATCGATGTTTCTTGATGTGGAAACTGATTATTTTCGTTTAATTTTGATATGCCATTTTTTAAAATCGAAGTCCTAAAAGGAAATGTCTTCCTCAATAACAAATGACTCAATCATCAGAGTCAGGATATTTTCAAGAAACCTTAGTGAGCTGAAGATTGAGAAAACTAACTCAATTTCAAGTTACCCAAACAAGCGAAATGTCTGAGATGCTCTCAATAAAAGCAGGATTGTCATTTAAGTTCAATTAGAATAACTTTACCTGTTCTTCATAAGACATTATGACAATCTCACAATACAAGTCGCACTTTTTAGTATAGAGACATGCCATTCACCACAGTATATTTACTTGACAACACTACATCAATCGATGAATGACGCGGTTGAAGCTGTCTGTCTACACCTTAATAGAATGCATGAAAATGTATGTTACACGTTTCCAACTTTCTCAATTAAGTGAATATATGGACTGAAGTTGCAGTAAAAAATTAAACAGCCTTCCTTAATTGGTCGACAGACTGACTGTTTGAAGGGGCAGCCGTCAATCTAGTTGCAATTATGTAGTCAAGTATCACTTTAAAAAAATCTGGAAGTCGAGAAGGCACTTTTGAAGAATTAGTTGTGGCCATTCGAGAGCAACACTGTTTTGACAACATGGTAGAGAACTTAGCCAGGATAATCCGATGTTTGGGGATTTCATACCACACGAGGATTCGGTTATTTTTCTTTTTCAGCGATATTTCGTGCCAATCTTGCTGACTAGATGAAAATTCTGTGATTTGGCAAGCGAACAAAAATAAGTGAATTGTCTAATTTAGACAACTTTCCCATTTTCCGTCTGCTTTTGTGCGCAATAGTCGACGTTCTGTTGACAGGCAACAAGATGAAAATAAAACACTATTAGAATAAAATAAGAATAGATCACCTCAAATATGGCACATTTAATGACTTAATAAATTGAATTTCGTAGTGCCTTCAAATATACTAAAGCTGCATTATTGCACATAGTAGACTGTGGAAAACCCTTGTACACGAGGGTTTGAATTTATCTGGTGTAACGTGAAACAATGAATCGTGGTCGAGCCACCAAAGTGTCATTGGAAGTCTGCAGGAAGGGCAGTCGGGCTAAAAGACTACACCGATCCCGGTGGAGTTTGACAGTCAACACTGTCCAAGTCCCCAGAATTGGAGAGTAGTGACGTTAAAATACAAAAAACTGCGTTCCTACTCAAATATGACGCAATTTATGACTTAGTAAATTGACATTTTTAGCACTTTTCCACCATGGTGCCCTTTTACCAACTTACAGTGCCTAAAAGTGGATTATTGCACATAGCAGACTGTGGAAAACCCTTATACACAAGCTATTTGAATTAATCTGGTTTAAGGTGATGCAAATGAATTATAGAAGGTCTACATAGATGCATGTATTCTTCTGCGTTCCAACCATGTTACCGAATACTGTGGTACTTTCTCAAAAAATGTCAAACACACCTACGGAGAAACAGCTTCAAGATACAATGCTTCTAATGATAAGCACATAAACTTATTATAGTTTAAAATACAACTGATTTGATGCATTTGCAAGTAAGAATTGATTTCCACAAGATTACTAATATCAACTTGACGAGGACTCATCTCTCAACGCTTACTTCAGAGAAGTATGTCAACCCAAAAATCTCTTAGTGATGGCGGTCTCAGAATATTTCATGTTGTGAAGATACTAACAACCGTCCAATATCGCAAACATTTGAAACTTTAGAACACTTTTCCTTGTTTAAAAAATGCTTCCCTGCTGACACGAATTAATTTTCAAGACAATGAAAACAAGATTCAGAATGTCACCGAGTATTTGTCGTCCCTGATAACCAAGCATGGGCAAGTGAAACACTTTTTGGTGGTTAGTAGTGATTACTGATCAACTTTTGACGTTTCCATGACGTCCTTTAAGTTTCCATTTCAGTTACCCAACGTTTGCATCAGGCAAGAATGTATGTACTAGATTCACATTGATAGGTTTTCACAGTCAATTTCTTTATCGTTTATAGGAATTATTGTTTCACTGAAGAATCAATAATGACATTGAAGCATTCATGTCAGCATGCAACGTAAATTGAAATTACACTTAAACAGTATTCAACTAATTACGAAAGTAAAAAAATGTGGCTGTTGACGCTGCCTATAGACGAAAATTCAGCTGATTAAACTGCTTATGCCAACAACACTAAGTAAACTCTCAAATGCTCTTAGGATGACAAGATGACAGAGAAAGGAACACGAAAAGAAGCATTTCATTGCTATACTCATCGAAATCACATTGGGAATAATGAAGTTAATTAGAATGAATGGTTGAAACTTTCATGCCCCATTAGAAATGGCTTCAAAATAGCCAGTAACAAAAATGAGAAACACAAGAATTCTTAAACTTGGTCGAGGAAAAATACAAACTATTTTCAATTACAAGGGTCAAAAATGACTGTCTTCTTCAAAATATCTCATGATTTTCAAAGTTAATGATAAATGGTTGTTAGGAAACTAAGTTACTCGCTATTCAATATTCTTATTAAGTACCGTATATAGCCAGAAATTGAGTTTAAAATTTGATAATAAGCTCACTGTTAATTTGCTACTGATGATGGTCACATCGACTGAAACATGTTTGGTAGTTCAGCAGTTCCTATACTCAATGAATGTCTCATTCTCATCACTAGGTCTACTCATAACTTAATGAAATCTCTTCGGCTATCATCTTTAAAAAACGCGAATCAATTCCACCATTTTGTAAACGAAAAATAGCTTTACTATGATAGTTAACATTTCAAGTCGTAGGTCGAAAGAAGGGTTGGGGTATGACCTTATCGCAGTTTTGGACGATTTCAGAGACCCATTAAAAGTCGTCTCCCAGGGCCTAAATTTCTCATCAGCGGTTTCTCCTGCCGAGCTTCCGGTAATAACTAAGATTTTATCATTTTCAAACGAGAGAATAAGCATTCATTTTCAAATAGATCTAGATATTTCTATTCAAAACTGCTCAAGATACCTTCCCACATTGCATTACAGCGGAAACTCATGTGCTTGATACATTAATCAGTTACAAATTCATGGCTCATATCATCCTTTGTCGAATGATAGCGTTCAGCTACAGCTCTCACTTAATAGCATATTACTAATTCTGCACATAGCCACCATGTACTTTATGATTTAGATGTTTTTTTCTGTTATTTGACATTGCCCAAGTCTGTTTAAACTAAAAACAAAAGTGCTGTGTTGATATTTATCGAAACGAAAGCCGAGTCGTGAACGGGCGAGTTAATGTTTTCTTAAACTCTCGCATGTCTCAAACGTGCTCTATGGCGTGCTGTTTTATGAGAAACTTGATACCATAAGTAGGTCGGATACTGCTTAAGGATAATGTGTTTCAGCTTTCATATTCGTAATGTAAGAAAATGAAAAGAAAGGAAAATTCCTCCATTCGATCAGTCTACCAATCACTTTTTCGATTTCCATCAACTTCGGCAACACTTCAACACCTCTGATAATTGACAAAACGCACTGGCCTGCAAACTCGAAAAATCAGCATCTATACAACGATCACCTGCTTCATGACCTGCTCTGCCCTGTGTCCGAATCTGGTCGTTTAATTTAGTCATCTATCAAAACTACCCGTACGGAAATAAATGGGGTATGATCATAGTATGAATTCATATATATAATCACAGTATGCATTCATACGCATGTTCATGGCATGAAATCATACTATGTTCATAGTAAAAATTCATACGTAAGATCATATGTATGAAATCATGCTATGATCATCGCATGAATTCATACTATGATCATACGTATGAATATGTAATGCTTTTTTTACACTTTTCATACGTATGAAAACAGTAAGAATTCATACGTATGATCATAGCATGATTTTTTTCATAGTATGATTGAAGTATGACTTCTTCATAGCATGATTAGAGTATGATTTTTTCATAGTATGATTTCTTCATATTATGATTAGAGTATGATTTCTTCATAGAATGATTACAGGATGATTTTTTCATAGCATGATTTCTTCATAGTATGATCACAGTGTAATTTCTTCAGAGAATCGCGTGTAAAATGAACAGCTGATTGGAAAATCTGTTTAATTGCCCACTTTTATTTTGATCAAGCCACATGAAAATTTGGCAATTCTGAATATCAACTTTTACTATTGACAAGAACACATCGAGAGTAAATAACTTAGTTTTCTATCATTACCTGTATCAGTGCAACCCTGATTCACCGAAAAAATTGCCGAAACATCTAATTTGATTATGCAGATATACAATGAACATAACAAGTGAACCAATCAGACATTCTGCGACAAATGTAAAAACATGAATTTCATTGCAAGAAGTGTGCCAAGCGGCGTTGACAACTGACAGCAATGGCGAAAAATTCTTGAACACAATCAACCTTCAATAAAAAGTTAAAATTCCAACACCAAACTTATACTAGCGAGAACCGTTAAAATATGAAAATAAGAGTGAACATGGAAGAAAATGTACATTTCTTCGGACTTATTAATCATCAAATAACTGAATTGACAATTTCAATTAGCATGAATCACGCAATTGATTGGAAATGAAAGTTCAGACGATCTCTTAATTAGTAGAAAGTAATAGTATTATAAAATACGGATCACCATCGAAGAAACGGAAATTATACTTACCTCAAAATGTCATGTCACATGAAAAATAAATGATACAAGCTTATTATCTCAGGCGAAAAATCAATCTGCTGAACATATTCGCTGCATAGCAGAACATACGAAATCATAGTATGAAATGGTAAGAGATTTCCACAGCATGATTTTCGTATGAAAAAAACTTACGAAATCATACCACAAAATGGTAAAAGATTTTCATAGCATGATTTTCGTATGAAAAAATACTACGAAATTATACTATGAAATGGTCCGAGATTTTCATAGCATGATTTTCGCATGAAAAAATCATACGAAATCTTACTATGAAATGGTATGAAGTTTTCATAGTATGAAAAATTCATACTTAATCATACTGTGATTCATACCCATTTATTTCCGTACGGGTACTTGCAGACATAAGTGCTTTACAATGAAGGCAGCTGAACTTACGAATGAAATCTTTTACCGATACTGTGACTAACGGTGCCTCACTTCATCATAGCGTTTGTCTTGAAGTTAATTTTATTGCTTTCCTTTTTGTGATAATTCAATTGCTTTTAATTCTTTTGGATCTGTACGATTCTCATTTATATTGAACATATATACACATGTAATTTACATGTACTACACCGTTGACCTTTAAAGCCCAAATTAAACTTGCCATTGAAATCAGAGAATTATTTTTGAAATCTGTGACACTTGAAAAACTTCCGTTTTTTTTCTTACCATCAATTTTATCAACTAAATTAACTATGTATGTAACAAAAAGCATATTGCTTCAATTTATACTATTTGAAATTACTATTTAAAGCGTGTGATGAGGTCAAGTGATGGTGGTTGACTTGCAATACCGGTGTTAGAGCGGAATTCAAGGCCATTAGTTCCATACTTCTATAGGACAGCACCTGCAGATTTGTGGTGTTGTAAGCTAGAAAATGGCACATACCTCTGTTCCACTTGTAACTGCATCAATTGCTGCTGAAGATCCAAAAATTTCGGCAGCGACGTGGCCTCGAATAGCTGACAGTGGGCATTTGCTTCCTCAAGGATGAGAACATATGCGTTATGTGCATTATGGACGCGTTTGAGGCAGTTCCGATACTTTTCTCGGCTGCTAGACTTGTCACCATTTCCTGAGTTTAGTCCTTTACGTTGGCAAGACGTGAGAAAACGTGAACGATCTTCAATCGCTTTTTTCACAGCACGCACCAACTCAGCCTTCTGTTCTGCTTCTGCCGCGTCCATCTGTAAATGAGAGAAAGATAGATGACAGCGAGATAACAGGGAATTCACTTGATTTTGTTTGAACTGCAAAATATGTGGGCATACCTACAAACAAGAATGGATGCAGATTAGAGAACAACCAGTGCCCAAAAGCACATAGGGAAGTCTGCCGATCGCTTTCTTTTCCTTCATTTCTCTTGTTCTCTAAAGCCCTGCGGCGATTCCTGAACTCGCATTTACTTATGTAGCACTAGCAAGTTTGAATCGTTAGGTAAACTGGACGCCGTTGGCGGCTGTCCTATGATGGTCTCACTACTGAGTAACGAATTGGGGAATGAGGCATGGTTGGTGCGACAAATTGACCGTGGCGAGGGATGCTCCATCTGCCATTAGTTACGGAGATGGTCCTGGTGAAGCAAAGTCTGAAACTGGCAAATTCCAGGTAGTTCTGGTTGTTCGCTTCGCTCCAAGTAGCGACCAAGTAGGATTTCCTGCAAATTCTCATTTTTCCTGACATGACAAATCGTGGCGTCTCACCTATTCAGTGCGGCTGAAATTGCTCTAGAGTTAATGATCTATCTCTCAGTCTTTCTCCCTTCAGATTTTTCAAATCATTAAGTGACCAATTTGACATGCATGTACTATTGATGTAATTATTACTGAATGATGAAATATAATAAATGAAAACTTAAAACAAGTCAAGGATAGTGCATGAGATTGCATAAATAGGTAGCCAAAATATGTCAAACTTCGGATAATGAAAAAACAAAGTTCAGATGTTTCTAAGCAGTTGACAAGTCGAATAAGGATTAAAATACGCCTAAAAATCTTAGGGACTATGATAATATGGACATTGTACGCTTTGTGATGTACAAAGGAGCATAATTCCACAATTTCATGGTGATTCAGTGCCAATTCACAATTGTTTTCTAAAAATGGATTCGAACCTCCTCCAGCAAGCTGAGCATACACCTCATCTGCCATAGCTGCAGCTTCTTATCTTTCTTTGGATTTCCGTATCTATATATCCTCAGCCTCCCTTTCGCTCTTCGCTTCGCTGACATGCTTCCTTCATCATTTCCTTTGTGATTTCTTTATTTGACAAGTCTCCGCAAGCTGTCTCTCTTGATAATAGTTGACAATCTTCTACGTAAATTTCACCTGTTTTTTTCTGCCAGTTTCTTTGATGCCATCTACGATACACCGTTGAGTGATCAAGAGCAGCTCCTCGAGATTTTCCAGGAGACTGTTTATTGACAGGAAACCCACGGTCGAAGTCGGCATATCCAGAGAATAAACAGTGCACTATCTTGACGGCTCCAACAGTCGATCTGATATCGCTCCCGACATTCCTTAGTACAAGAGTCATCGCGACGATGGCGTACATTCTTCAGATCAAATTTCTTCACATGAAACAACATGATGGAATAAGACGACAACATTCTCATTCAAAGTCGTCATCCTCGATGGATTTTATTTGGTAGATTGGAGAGCTGACTGATCACTGTCTCTTTGTCATTCATAACTTATTCTTATTTTTCATCTGAAAGTGGATTCAGAAAAACTGCACTATTTTTATTCTTAAGGTCATCCCGGGGCTGAGGTGAAGGTCAAAGTTAAAAAACGCCAATTTTTAACAAATTTCCATTATATCACTATTTGAAATGGAAAATGACAACAAAAGTCAATAAGACATACACTAATCGAAAGATCTGGTCAAGATGGTTAATAAAATGATGATTATTAATCATTATGAGATTGCATCATTGTATTAGATGAGGGCAAGGGTCAAATAATTCAAACTTTCAGTTCAACTCGAATAGCAGCAAAATCGCAAATTTAAGTATTTAGTTTCTGCAGGTGAAGAAACAACCCAATTCGGTGAACTTTTATCAAGACACTGAGGCTAAAAGCAACCTGATTCTGAAATTTGTCAATAATCGCTGATTAGATGCAGAACTAAAAAGTATAAAAATGATAAAAGATCATGTTTAAAATTTTAATTTCAACCATGCATACATAAAAAGCAGACAGTCACAAATTAAAAACTTTGCATTTGGGAATACCTTTATTTTGATAGAAAGAATACTTTCACGTAATCTCAACTTATTTCATCAAGAATTGATACTGCAATATACATTAGAATAGAAGTGACTATACCGAAATCAGCCAAAATATTCGAAACATTAAAATTTCACAATAATAGATATCACGCTAAAAGTATAGTGCCAAATTTATTTTCTTTCAGTCAAAAGTTGCATGATAAGAAGAAAGTAAGCTACTAGAAGTCTTGTGGCCATGGGTTGGTTTAAAAGATATTCAAAAAATTCCTCATGGCGAAACGCCCCCCCCCGCGAGTGGTGCGAAGGGTTCAGCAGCATTATGAAAGTGATGATTTATCAAATATGAGTCAAGCTGCTGCGAAGATATCTATTTAATACAATGTATTCTTAATCTGAACACTACGTGACTTTCACTTCAAGACGTCCTTTTGAAGGGAAAGATACAGTAACATGAACATTACAACGATTTCAACGATATCAAGGAATTTCTCCACATATCCGGAGTACAGTGAAACTGAACAAGGAGTATGAAAAATTTCCAATTTCTCGGATACAAATTATTACATATATTACATTACTACATATATTATTACAATGATTAAATGTTGATTTATGAGGAATGGATATCCCAGGAGATTTATTGAAAGACCATTCAAGAGGAAAGGCACTTTACCTAAAAATCATAAGAGAATAGATCCTACACATCGAGAGGTGTTCATCAAATGTCCTTACGTTGATGAGGTGAGGAATCTAGAAGAGAATGCCTTGTTTCTTCAGACGCATAGCTATTATGGATTTCATTAAACCATAGTTTGATGGTGTCAAAACACTGAAGATTTTTCAACCTTCAAAAGAAAGAGAACAGTTTTTCACAAATTTCTTTGCTCATTTTCACATTTGAATCAATTAAAAATTCAAAAGTCCCTCCCGCCTGGCCAAACCCGAACACAAGGTCAGGTTTTTTGGGTACTTCCCTAGGTCGCCGGACTTGAACTTTGGTTGGATCTACTATACTCGTGCTACAATTATAAGTTGTAAAAACGCATGACTTACATACGTAACGTAATGACAAAAAATAGGAAAACCATGAGACAGAAAGCAAAATTCCTCTCGAAATTATGTTGTATCAAGATTTTTATCCTTATCAGGCATGCACACGCGATGATTGATAAATAAGAAGTAGATGTGAAGTAGAATTTGAGTTGCATCAGTAGCGGTCGATAATTATCAGTCCGCTGAGTGTGTCTCTTCTTTCTTTGTTGCGAATGTCTCAATATTTCGGCATGAGTGAATCAACGAAGATAAACATCTCCTCGGGGGAAAGACGTGAGAGCTGAAGCAGGAAATGTGTCTCGTTTTCAAAACACAATCCTTGATGGGTTCATTATCAGGTTCAACACGAAACGATAGAAAGACGATGAATTTGATGAGAAATGCCACCGGTCTGATGCGAGTGTAAGAAAATGTTCTTCGTCTGTCATCAATTTTATTGTAAGTTTCGAATACGTGAACGAAATTAACATTCAATAATCTGATAAGGTAGTGACAAATATATTAAACTGCTCACACTAAAATCTAGAGAGAAATTCAGACACTTGTGTCTTCTACATTTCTTTCACGGCCTTTGTTTCATTGAATTTCATTGCCAAAGGAGGACGCAATTTTCATAGTTTTACTTTGTTGCATAAATTATATTTTCGTGACGATGAAGGTGATGACATTAGTAATGTACATGATTCCGGCTTTTAAAAACTGTTCTCACCAATGTTTCTCTGGCGTGTTTATTTCATAATGTCACATTAAGTCGCAGATTACGACAACCCACAATCCTAAATAATTTCACCGCTTTGAACGATTCAGTAGTGTCTAGTGTGCAATGCTACTACTTTTCAGCGATAAAGTTGCGCGTGAAAAATGAGTATCTCTGTCATGTGTCACTTTCATGGTCTAGCTAGATATTTTCACTAGCATAACAAGCATAGATTAATAGAAGCATAATGAATCTGAAATGAAAATATCTATATTTAAAGAACTAAACGGAAACGAGAAACAAAGGAAAACAGAAAAAATCATGTTCATTAGTCAACTGATACAGATTGGCCTCATGGGATTAACATTCATGCTTTACAATGATCTTCCATTGTTGAGCCCATATCTCCTATCACTATGTCCTAATTCTATGGGTGATATTGTGTATTTGACTTTTTTCTTACTTATGCACCATGACATAATCTTCCATGAAATATGATAACCCAAATTTCAAATTTACTAAATAACATGTTCATAATTATACCCTTTTCAACTTCCTGACGAAGATTGTGTCCAGTAGCCCATCTCACTGTCCTTCAATCGAAACTGGATGAAGTTCAACAATTTTTCCTGATTTGAAAAGACGTTCGTTCGTTATTTTCATATGAAAACATATTGAAGCATCGTCGAACGATACGTCTCTTGAGCTGTTATTTACTTTAAGGAATTATCAAAGAAATACGGCATTTTTAAATGAAAACCTTATTTTCTCAGCAAATGGTAAAAGTGAACTTTGTTCATCGAATAAGAAAATTATGAAAAAAGATTTTGATTACAACCATTTCTGACTCGTAAAATCACAGTAGAGATTAAAATGACTTCTATAATGGACATTCAATCTAATAATCAACACATCCAAAGTGTGCTCTTAAAACATCTGATAGCCAGTGTGATTCCTATTTAAGTAACATTCTCTAATTATCAACATTTCAGAGTATGACTAAAACATTCAGATATGCATCTAAATGAAAATAAAAAAGGACGAGTAGCACGTTTGAGAAGCATAGATCAGGTAGAACCATCGAGCTTAAGTCAATAATAATACAAAGATAGCTACACTTTCTAAAGGTTGAGTAGAAGGATGCAGTGACCAGTAGGTAGAATGACTTTTCGGGAGGAAAGATGTTGAGACTGGTTTTCGTCATTTTATTTGTGAGAGTAAACATGCACATCAATAACATATAAGTCGATATAAGTTAGAAGCGAAAATGCTAAGAGATTCGTAAGATATACTTAAAAATCGATGTTTTAAATTAAGGAAATGTTCCTTTGGTTGGTGAAACTTTGTAAATAAATAACTTGATATACAAATCAGAACAACTTGAACTATGGCCACACCTGATCTGTCTTGATGTGTTCCACTAAAGAGATCAGGCGTGGCCAAATAGTTCAAGTTGTTCTGATTTATATATCAGGCTATGATGGAAATGCATTAATGACAAAGAACGAATAATTTCTGTCACAGTTGATATCTTAAATAATGATATAAATTTATAGGAAATAATTCTTAATTAAATAGACCAAAAAAGAGCAATCAAAAATCAAAATTCATATAAAATCTTGATATAGTAAAGAAAATTGATTATTAAAAAGTTCCTTGTGTTATATCCCCATGAAATATTAATTCAAGAAATATGATAATTACTGCTCCTCCATCAGGGACTTCGACAGTTTTTTTGGAGACTTGTCCGGATGCCAATCCTGCCGACTTCTCGTCGAATGAAACGCTTCCACTCTCTTGAATTGAGAGATACATTTTAACGAGAAAGCGTTTGTCACTCATTTTAATCAGTGTGAAATCGATTTAGAGAATTGAGAGCATCTGGCATGAGCCGATGTCTGTAGTGTTAATATCTCCAAAAATATTCCGATCATACTGATGTTTATATTCGGCAAAGCTCGCAAATGTCTGTCATTGTTTGACGTCTCGATTCATATTCATTCGCGACTTCAGCAGGAATGTACAGGCACTCCATTAGTATACTGACAGCAATTGCGTGTGTTATCTATTCATTTTTGTAGTCTGCTGATGAACAGACAGTTTTGACTTTTGTGGACAGGTATGAAATCGGAAGAGATGTCTCTGTCGCTAACCTTTTTTTGAAACAGCTGCTGTTCATATACGACAATGTCTATTCCTTCAAATGGAGCTCTTGGTATTTAAGATTTTAGGACAAATATTATATACAAATTCAGAAAGTAGCTGTCAGGATATTATTTCATGCCCACAAGACATGAAGATTTCATTATTGAATAACGTTTGGCATGCCTAGCGAAGGATTATCCAACATATGGAACATCATAGAGAAACATTACGAGAATAGGCCTACTTCTGCTACTAGTCCTGATGAAAAGAATTTTGGTTGACTGCCACTGATTCATGCCATTAGCACATCATGTAAACATTACATAAAATATAAAGAGGCATGGTCGTTAGCACAATTTCGTTAAGCCTTATTACACTGTGGGGTGTAAATAGGGTGCAGGTCTATATCGCTTAAAAGGTATGGGTAGGATTGTCCAAACTTAACAGACGCAGGCCGCATTCGGCACCGGCGCTGTGGCCTTGTGGTAGAGTGTTCTCTCTGCGTCCGGGAGACCTTGGTTCAAGCCTTGGTAGGTCAAACCCAAGACTATTAAAATAGGCACACTCTGCATTCTTGCCTAACACTCAGCGTAAAAAGAATGAGAGTGGATAAATGACATCTTGGCCACATGAAAGAAAGGCTCCGTGCCTAATGTGCTTCCGAGTATAAACAAGGTTCACTTATTTCTTTATTTAAATAAGGCCGCGGGGTGCTGTTCACATTATTTAACGTTTTCAACTTTCCCAAATTCATTCACAGAAACATGTGTTATAAAAACGACACAGCGGTTACTTACAGATGAATGGGATGGATGTGACTGCATTTTGGAGGCCAGCTTCTTCGTGTCAATGTCAACTGAGGTTAGGGCTAAGTGACTAACTCACAAAGGTAAGTACTTCCGAACATAGAGAGAAAGAGTAATACAAAGCGGCGAAAAATTGGGTACTGATCTTCAGAAAGGAGAGGCCAAAATTGATTGATTGGCAGAGCAGCTTTGGATAGGAAAAACTGATCACTTTGTGAGTCACTCAATTCAAGTTGTAAAGCTTCATCTGCTTCTGATTTAGTTGCCGTCAGCGGAGCATTGAATACATTGAAACTTTTCTCAATGTGCTGGAAATCTTGGAATCATTTGCTGAAGTATTCAATCAGGGTATCAAGGGTTTCAACAAAGCAATCCCAATTTACAGTTCAAACTTTAAATATACAGGAAAGTACAAAATCATTTTTCAACATGACTATACAGGTTGTCTAAAGTGAAATGATATTTGAAATCTTCTATAAGAGGACGAAATCAAAATTGACAAATTTACATCACTTTAACTATTGGTTACCTAATCAAATTTCTTCTACAAGTAATTGAGCATGTTTCTAGTTTCAGTATCAATTTGCAGTCAAAACTGGCATATAGAAGAAAGCTAAATCAGCTGGAAAACTGCCATTTTTAGGATTTTTTGAAAAATCACGTTTTTTGAACGTCTGGTGTAGCTTTCTGTACTGTGGTTACCGCTTAAGATCACAGATATGTACCACACTGACATACAGCAACACGATTATCATAGTTATTACGGGCAACAAGAATATAGAAAGTTGTGAGATTAGTTTGAACCTTTTGTACCTTTTCGCGGACACAAATTTTTCACCATCTTTGGATCCATGTAGCATAGATTCATGGCATATCCCATTGAAATTCATGCAAGAATTCATTCCTTTATACCGAGATGATGCTGCATGCAAAGTTTGGTTGAGCATACAGAAAAAGTTACAGCTGTGTGAAAATTCAAATTTTGAAAAAAACATTTCTAAAAATAGCTTTGGATCCTGCTATATTCAAAATTGAAAGCTAGTATGTCAGATTTGATGTTTTCTAATGCATAGTAAACAAATGTCCGACAATCAGCAAAATCGGAGACTAAGTGCCACAAAAAGTTCCGAAAATTGGTTGAACCGTCGTGGAATGACCTGGGTATATTTCATATATAAAAGAAGATCGGAGCTAGATTTAATATAACTATCAACTCTTCACGAATTAATACGGATTCTTATTTCAAGGACTTAAAAAAGTCGAAGTTGTTGAGGAAATCATCTCGAGACAAACTCCTGAACAAAAGTCAAAATGCGTAAAATGTTTTGAGAAAATTCTTCTCAAAATTAGACTGCGAACTACTGCAGATAACCTAATTAACTGCATTGACGAATGTCAAAACGATCATATTGAGCAATGACCGAGCAGATAAATATTTTGTTCCTCAAGGTAGACAGTCACACATGATTGTCAGGTCTTGACTGAAAACTGGAGCAGTTTAGTAATTTGTGCTCCCTATGTGACTGCTCCAGGGTGAAAAATACAAAAAGTCAAAATGTGTCAACTTACATAAGAGTCATTCAGCATTGCTGATCTCGGGTGCTGGTACATGTACCGACTAACACTTCATGTCACGTATATCACCCACTTTATGCACAATGTGTTATATCTTAAGTCACAATAAGATATCCCTGAAGCAACTGTGCTCTAACAATAATGAAATCATGTATATTTAATAATGCTCATAGCCAATTGCTTCTTCGGATGATTACGAAGTAGCTTTGAAAGAGAATAGAAGTAGGAACAGGAGCAGGGGTAGATAGTAGGAATTTCAATACAGAAAATACGGTCAGTTCGTAGTCATCAAATTGCATGAATGCCTCAGTGAGCCAGTCAATAGATGATGCTCATTTATTGATTGACTGCGTGAAACCTCACAGCAAGTCGCAACTTCTTCATTTTACGCAGATCAAGTTTGTCGCTAAATATAGTATTTTTATTTGTTATAGTTTAGATAATTAGTCATCGAAGAGTGTTGAAGTGACCTCTCTCAATTGAGGATTGAAGTTGGTGAAATTATGCACAATTCTATAAGTCTCAAGAAGCTTGGCATCATGGCTGATGACATAGCATGGGCACTGCACATGTATTTGTTCATGTATCTATACTTGCCTTAATTTTCTGATTTGGCTACGATTCCAGTAAGCGATTTCTTTGAAGTGCAAGAGATAATTTAAAAATGGCTGATACACTCACAGTTCCATCCGCAGAGATACATAATCTAAAGTAGACAAAAAGTTTGAAACTGGATTTGAAGACAAATTTGATGGAATTGTGACAATTTTAACACTCTGAAGATATTCATAGACAAGCACAAGCGATGAAAGGCTGCTTCTACTGTTCAACAGATGCATTGACCCACCTCCCAGCTAATGCAGCTGCATTTTAAAATTCTCATCAATCCTACCTCAAGTAAACTAAAGAGTTCAAACAATTTAAATCTGTGAGTACAATTTCAATTTCTGTTTGACCAAAAATCAATGAGTGTGGCCTTGCAAACTCGTTGTAATGGACTCAGTACTCAAAGTGACGTTAATAAATACAAGTAAGTGAATGGTAATGAAGAAGAAATCATTCTGAAATGTTTGGGAAATACCTACTCCGTGTATCATTGATATATCACATCAAAAAATTATTTAGCAATGATGTGAATTATACAGTCTTTAGCAAAATTAATGTTACATCACTACAACTGTTGAAATATCTCAGTCTCTGCAGCCATTTAGTTCATTTGATTACAAAATATCATGCATCATCTGAAAGGCATTGGTCTCCTGATGATGATTCACTATGATTATTGGTTACATCTTTGAACGCTTGTCCACTACATGAAATTTTGTCAAACATATCTACTTTTCTTTCAATGAAAGTTTTGGTATCAAAATCATAGGTGAGAAAAATGAAACATAGATCACTGTATAGAGAAGAGAAAATGCTTTCAGAAAAGATTTTCGAGTCATCCGCAAGTAATTGTACGCGTAATTGGATACATAATAATAACTAATGTTACATTACCCCAATCATCTGTTAAGAAATTGGTAACATAAGCATGATTTTCATTCAAATTCAGTTCATAACGATCTAATGCATATGCATATGCTGTGTACATAGAAAGTGAGCCTTAGTCTATCATCCAACGTGTAAATGCGTTGGCAAGGAGAATTTGGTATTAAGAATTGCAAAAGTGGAATACGATCAGGACGGAAAAGAATTTTCAACTCGAAGCAACCGACGTCTAATCAGAATGGCCGGAATTCACAGGAGAGCCTTGTGTCTGTGGAGGCGAAAGGTTTCAGTGTGGTTTGAATATCGACGCTTGCGCAATTTTATCTTTCAGGATGATAGTGCACCAGCTCACATAGTGAATGCAGTAACATTCTTTAAGGAACAGCGTAAAATACAGTAAATGACCTGGCCCTCCCGTAGCCCTGATTTGAATCCCATAGAGCATGGCTGGGATTTCCTCGGTAGGAAGATCAACTGTCGTTCCACTCCCGTAAAAACAATAAAAGAGCAGAAACAGTGGCTCCCGGCAAAATAGCAATTGATGCCATAATCTTCTAATGACTCATTGATAAAGAGTGTGAATGATCGCTTCTCAGCAATAATCACAGCTCGTGGAGTTGTCACCCGCTGCTAATTACTTATTGACTTACAAACATTTTCACAATAAATACATTAGCTCTCACAAAATGTTTTCGTATCAAGGAACAAGCATAATAGGCTATCACAAGACAGGAAAAGAGGGGTAAATAAAATTTCACAAGTGAGTGTACCCGTATGTAAAATTAATTTTGCTAAAGAGTGTATATTCCATGGTCACTGTGTCTGGTAGACGATTTAACAGACGAGCGAGAGAATTTTCACGGTTTGGCTCAGTTCTGCTAACCTACAAGGCACACTACCTACCCAGGACAGACTCGAAAAGTGGATTTTCTGCTCTACTGCATCCTTTGCCCACTGAATTATTCTACTACAAAGATCTACAAAATAGAATGCATATGAAGTGAATGATTAAGATGAATGCATCTGTACACTATTAAGATGAGCATCACTTTGAAGCTGATGATAATGCTAACATTATAACACTCCAACTAAATCGGGTCATAGCTAATAATTAGCTCGTGCAACTAATGCGCTGTAAGGAAAAATAACTTTCACATGAGCGGCAACACGCAAATCGGAAACACGCACACTTTGTCCTATTAATCATGCTAAGTAATGTTACCCTATGCAGTAAGCTCGCTCAGTTGTATGAAGTTATCATTATCAATATTGTTACACAAGCAACGTCTACAGTAATACAATATACTCATCCGCAAATGTGTGCAAGATTTCCGCATGGTAGATAATGTTAAGATACAGCTCTTGATCAAAGGGCTTCCGAGGACACACAGAAAATCATCAACTCTGAATGAGGATCGCATTTACCCCGAGTCAGGCAACCCCTTGTTGGCTTCGCTACGCATACGAAGTGGAGCCAATCAGGGTTCCTTCCTTAGTGATAAGCTAACCAAAATTTTGATCGGCTTTCAGTTCGCGTTCATCAATGTAGTCGCCCCCATTCATATGTAGTTCATTTATTTGCAAATAACTTCAAATTCAACTTTTTCCGAACAACTCTAATCAATACATCAGGTGATTATCAATGGAAAGCTACATATACATTGGTTTATAATTCAAACGACAGAAATAAGACAGATCTTCATAAAACGACAGGAATGAGAAGTGAAAATTTGTCCGACAATGTCCCTGAAAGAAACCTCTTCTACTGAAGATCATTCAGCCGACCACTTTAAAGAAAATCGCCCAACCCAATTAGACAATCCAAGCAAATACAATGCAAACATGATATTTGTCTACTTCATCAGAAAGCGTGTAGTGACCACTCGTAAGTCCTAACCTTAAATAGTGTGTTTCTCTCCCTCCTCCTCCTCCTCATCATCATCATCATCTACTGATATCTGCTTCTGGAGTGTGTCCATCAGCGGTAGTGTTGGCCATAACCATCTTTTATCCATTTCTATAGTCTCTTTTCCAGTTGCCAGCGATGTTTGAAATAACATTAACAAGTGAAAACGAAAAGTCAGTGTCAAGTGTGAACCTGAAATCGATCGCAATCGGGTATCGAGGAAGTTTGATCTTTCAGCTACCAAAATAGAGTAATTATAACCGACACGAGATACGAAGTGGAGATCTGAAATAGAATCGCCATTGTCAAATCGAAGTTTCTAACTAAGAGTTCTATATCTGGTAACAGAAGTTTGAAACCAGACTGTCAAAGTCCTATATACGATCGATCTTGACATCACTATCTGAGAGCCTGGACTTTGAAGCCAACATCCAAGCAGCAGAGATGTGGCTTCTCTCACCAATGGATCAGATATCATAGATAAGGGTTTTAAGGCCGGATTTCTTATATGACCTGGCGTGAGAAATATGCTCTTGATGTCACAATAGGAGTCAATGGAGTTTGCTTGAACAAATCATTCGAGAAACATAGACAGAATGTCTATAGCAGATCCTCGAGACTGAATACCTTCGCCGTATGCGTCTTCAACTTTGCCCGAGACCAACTGTTATGAATTAACATGAGCGCCCAATCACGCATGGCACTTGGAAGGAAAATTAGGGACTTTTTACTGCTTATTAGACATATCTGCATAGCTAGTCACTGCACATGGACAAGTTTAGGATTTTGACATTCCTTCATGATACTCAAAAGCAACCCTATACCCCACTGCACAGCAGCCCTAGTCGCTTGGGCATCGATTAATATGCAGAGGTGTAGTTTAATTTTAATGCGCTTTTTCTATAGCCTACTTTCATCGGTTGCGAGTCCCATTCCACACCTCCTCTAAACACCCTCTTAGAAATTTTACCGCGTGGCTTGGGCTCCTATGACATTTCCTCACAGCGTGTACTATTACCAAATGTCGTCGGATATACCATACTGGAAAGTCCTGTTAATGAACTTCTTCATACGCAACAACACAGAGCCATCTTAGCTTTATTTATAGCCATTACAATTTTTTTCTGAATCACTGTTTAGATCATGCAGAGTTAGAACAAGCGAACAAGACAAGAAAATGCACAAGCCAAGTATGTTGTGCCCGATCTTCATTTAATTCTGAACAGAACCTCACAATTTTAATTCACTGATGCTGTCTCTTTCGGATGATTCTCTCACCTAATTTTGAACATCTGCAAAATTGCAAAACAAACAGCAAAGAGCTGAAATTCATTGATAGAGATCCAAATGATTAAAAAAACATTTACGGCAAATAAATTCTAATGAAGAAAGCGAGCTGTGTTGTCAAATTTTGTACTTTAGACTATTTTGATTTTTCTATGATCCTTTAGGAGACATACGCACGTACTATATACTAGATGCATTACTATATATACACAGCTACAAATAAATCACTTACTTCACAATGGTCAAAAATTGCAAGCTGTAAGCGTCGATCTGTATCGTCCTTATGGAGCGCTTGAAATAACCTGAAGATGCATGGTTTCAGTCCAAGGCTTCTGAAGCATCGATTAACACATTTGTAAGAAATTTCAGCACCAGAACCTTGCAATTGACGTGATATTATGAGACGAGATACTGTTGCAGTAGCAACATCTATCTGCACAGCAGCTAGAATTTCGTAGGTAGTCTTATTACAAATGGTTGTCTTGACTTCGGAAGATCACAATCTCAGCCACAATCACAATACTTTCAAAACTCGAAGTTTCCAAGCTCATGGATTGGAAGAAGCGGTTGGATCGAGTGGTTACCGCGTTTGCCTGATCTTACGCGAGAAGACAACTTTTTTTCTTTGTGGAGTGCTAAAACGATGTAGTTTGCTGCAGAAAGCCCTAAACTATAGCAGATTTGAGGGCAGCAATTGCAGATGGAGAAAGGTCAATTAACAATCATTTGTGTGGACAGGTGTGTGAATCTGTGCCTTCAAGATTGCAAAAATGTCTAAGTGAAGCTGGTCATCATTTCGAAGACTGAAACAGAGTTGCTATTTTACTTTGAAGTGAATTCGTGTACACTTTTGTTTTACTCTCATATGAGTATCTTCTTGTTTGAGTGATTAAGCGTCACATTTGACACACCGTGTACTATGTATGTACTATACATGCTACATACCTTTCCATCTCTATTGATACAAAACGCTTCCAGTCCGTGACTCGGCCTAAGACGGCGAATTAAATACTGTACCATCTTTGAAAGAGTACGGTTTTTAAAAGCAACTTTCATCTGAAAAATGCTGCTTAAGCAGAATTTTTATCTTTTTTATTTCAATTTTGCGCTTCTACTTGTAGCTCCCGTCAAACTGCAAGTTCGACACCAAATAGAATTGAAAAACTCAAAGGGCGAATCGCACATTTTGCACAAATTTCAGGGCAATTTCGGGTCTCACAAAATATAACAGTGAATTTCTGAACTTACCGGGATACCTGATATTGGCCGCCACCCTTTGTCCTACAGATAACAGATAATGCTCGCATAATGCTCAAAACTTTATCCCGATTTCTTGCGGCGTGAACTTGCTGCTGTAGTGTATAGAAAGCCTGTCAGTTCTCATTTCAGCAGTACACATTTGATCCGTTCCCATGCAGCCACATCAAACTCCTTCACAATTGATCGTATTTGAGATAGTTGAGCGAACTCACTTCAAAGTTCCGTGTGTCGTCTTCAATCCTGCATTAGCCTCTTACCACCACCCTCCCTCCTTCACTTACGTTGCTGATTTCCTTGCTCAAAGTCGGTTAAGTTGAAATATTACAAGACACACTGATGAATCGACATGAAAATGGTAATACACGCGAGGACACAATTCATAGCTACATGTAGAAGCGTGAATGACAGAGAACATATAATACAAGTCACCGAATGTTGTTTTATGGAAATATTAGAACAAAGAGAATCGAAGATTTGCCAACAAGTGGACGAAATATAAGAATGAGAGGCAAACTTAACTGTCAATGAGAGCTGCACATGTAATATAGATAATTCAGTTTTACGAAGGTCATATTGAAATCCAATATTTGAATGGTGAAAACTTACTGAAATTAAGCTGTGATAAACTGGGTTGTCGCCCAGGCCGGTATCCGTATACTGGCTACCGCACAGTTCCTGCAGTTTCCGCACTCAAATTATTTAATTTAACAATGTGGAATTCAGGGACGAGAATGGATGAGGATCGCAATAAATCCGGAATCACTCGCAATGCATGAAATCTACAATTGCTATAATCAAGATTGATCTAAAAAATCCGAAAGATTCTCATCCCTGTCAATTTCCTTTAAAATGTGTCAGAAAAAATCGTAATAAATTTTCCGAAAACTTGATCTTGAACTTGAGCTTTTAAAAATTTCCCGGGAAAATAATAAATTTTGTTTTCTCGACTCCCGGGGATGCCATTTCTGGGAGTGTTCGAAACTGCACTTTTGAAGTAGATTATTATTTCATTATTGCAGAGAGGAAAAAACAGTTTGTTAAATGATACAACCTTCATTTCAGCTCATCCATTTCCTTCACGTTCGATTTGAAAATGAAGTTGCATTCTTACATATACAATTTCAAGTCTTAATCTCATTACAGAAGCAGACATAGAGAGTTTCACCACATCAACCTAACCCACCTGCTGCAATTTGTTTTCATGTTGTTGTTTTCGCTGCAGAAAATTCCTCCTTAATTCCGCCTTCTCCTGCAGCAAAGCTTCTAAAGACGCCTTCACTTGGGTTTGCAGAATTGACGAATCTTCTAATATTGCTTGAGCAAACATTTCAGTGAAGGTGATCAAAGATTGCCACGCCTGAAAGAACCAAGTAATGAACAATAATGGAATGTGGGTGACCGATTCATTGTGATGCATTATTTAATATTCAGTTGTGTCAATCATTTTTCATCTACAATCAGATTAGGGTCACGGACGAGAGATTAACCAAGAGCTGTATCGGAAAGAAAATTACAAGATTGTGGACTAAGAACAAAACCTGACCAGCAAAGGAACTCATCAATCTACTGGTGACAGTTAATACGAATGTTCAAATTAAAAGGTTTGTGCAGCCTCGAATCGAAGACAAACGTGCATGCAACGGAAGGCTTATCAATTATTCATTAATTCATCCTCGAAGCTGTTTTTAAGTTGATTTTCCATTGTCTTCAGATCCGTTCGTTCATCGTGTCGTCACTGCCGTTTTTATTAATGTAGAACTGCTTACATTGTTGTTAATTTATTAATTTAGCACATAAAAATATAGTCTGAAATTATGATTGAGGACTGAACCAATTCGAAAGCCCTAAAGCTGTAGTGCTGTACGAGCAGGTACATATTTTCAACCTCACTAAAGTACTGTTTCCCTAGATAATACAAGAGATGTAATGTCAAGCCTACTAACCCTTTTCCATGTATATCTGGGAAATTAAAATGGGGCTCAATCCCTTGATTTCTTACTTAATTAACTTTTTTCTTTTTTTTCCTGTCTTTTTTTCCTGACGGTTAGATTCGCTATCATGAGTAGTTTCTTTCTCGTTGGGCCTTCGTCGGTCCCGGGATTTTGCGGTGTGCTGTCAATCAGGTCGTGACTTGTCTAAACAAACCGGGACAAATCACAATGTTCACCTGTAATGCACCCTACTCCTCCCATGGAATCATGACAGGCTCGAGGCCTTGATCTTTTGCACATTAGAAACGCAGTATGGTCGTTTACGTACTGAGCTATCCAGCCACATCATTGTGTCTTCATTAAGAATACTGAATATACATGTGCATAAGCTCAAAAATTCGGAGAATAATTTCTTAGTCAATGCTTGATTCCTTTAATAATCGCCAACCACTAAAACTACACCACTCAATTTCAGCATTTTTTACAGGAAGCAAAACTAGAACCTTGATACTAGGGATTCAGTGCTGTTTATCTAATCGCTTATCACTTTCGATCTCCAGGTCACTCTAACCACATTCCCACAAGATATTATGGAAAAAATTTCCTTCTCCACATCAATTCTGTTGATCTCCCAATATTGCGATTCCTTCCTCCGATAAGCGAGATTTCCAATGATAAAATAAATCATGACCATAGCACTGAAATTTATCATCCACTTCATTGATATGTAAACGCGTTCAAGTATAAATCATCAGGTTTTGAAAAAGCGACAAGGTAGGGATAATACAGTACACAAAAATATACAGTTCAACCAACTTATTTCGGTCAGATCAACATTATGAAACATTTGATTTTTTGGCAATACGATGGGAAATTCGTAGATGCTAATTGTTAAGTTGTTGTTGTTTGGACTGAGAATATGATATAACGATCATTAGTCTTGTAATATTCAAAAATTATAAACGTTTTCATTAAACCGTCAATTCAAGACCTGTATGAGCTCTGAATTCCCTAAGAAACCAACGCACATTTATGGCAAGCGTGTTATTACTTAACAGCTGTAGAATATAATTATTTGCACTGTAATTGTGCACGTTCAATGTAAAGTGTACTGCAATTATTATCATCATCGACAAGTTTACCATGATAACATGAGTCACATCTTGACAGCTGACCTGCAGTTCCGCTTCACTAATCCGTTACGGATTCTAATTTCCTTTGCAAAGATCATCGATAGTTTCCGATGAAAATAGGATTCAGAATGTCACTCAATTGACGCAGATGAAACCAGTCTCTTTAAAAAATTGTGAAAAAAACGTGTGACCGCAACAAGGCTCAATCAATAACTGATTAACCGCCATAAAGTCTTTCAATCGCAACAAATTAGCTTGTCACAAAATCGAGTTTGTAAAAAGAAGGAATAAAGATCTGATTACGCCCAACTCTTTTGCTCATCTATTATTTCATTCTGGCGTATGATTTTTTTTCATCATGTCATAACATTCAATTTAGATAAAGGGAAATAATTATACCATTTCAATGGAGGTCATTGATCAATTCATACATGCTTGGCCGTGGTTTCATGGCACCTGTTGTAGCCCTAATCTGTTTGAGTCCAAATCGCCTCCTTCACTCGTTCTCTTTCCCCTGTCTCTCTCTCTCTCGACTCATCACCTCTTTGACCTATCCCACTGGCTCCGATGACCATGTCTCCCCAACCACGTGTTTGGGCCACCTCCGATGACTTGCACTTTGCCTCCCTCACTTCTTCTTGTGTTCTTTCATTCTTTGTTCACATTTGCGCGTTTTGTCTGCCCCACTTACTTATCGTCGGGCAGATCACACACTTTAACATTTAAACAAACCTCCTTCGCGTTCCTGCTCCTCATCCTTTCTCATTAAAATTCCCACTAATTTCCTGCGATCCGATCCAACTACCCGTATTCAAAACCCTCTTCATCACTTTCCTGGACTCGCTCGCCTACAGCATCTCACATAAGAATGTAGGCACCTCTTCTTTTTTTTCCTTCTAAGTCCTTTCTCCGGCCTCCCTTCCGACGCATTTTCCTGCTGCGATACACCTTCTGGGGGACGAAAACCTGTCTTTTGTCATTTCCCGTTGAACCCAAAAACACCTTCTCAATATGATTTATTCCTTCGTCGACTCCTCTCCGTCACTGCACACCTCCAATGCCCCTCTCACCCATTCCTTTTATCACACCTGCCTTTAACCCATTTACTGTGCTCCGAATCTTTCGTGAATGTACACATCGTGTTGCGTAGCCTTCTTACTCAGATGTTCCTAGATGGCTTTCCATGTTCTCCACCAGTACATCCAAAAAAGGCAATTTTACCTTCCTTCCATCCACTTCGCTTGTGAATTTCCTTTTGTGTTCTCCTATGTAAGATAAGTTACCAGGCTCCGGCCACTCTCTCTTCATTCTTAATCACTCCCAAAAGTGTCATCACGTATCTCTCGGAAGTATATCGGTTTCTCAATTCCGCCCTTATGGCTTCCTCAAACCCTTCTTTCTCAAAACCTGTCCATATTACAAGTCTGGCCACTATGGGGGGATACATGGGGATAACATCGAAAACTTCGTCGAACTTCGCTTACGATTGAGAGGCTAACACAACGGAGGTTTGAAAATGATTGGAGCTGTCAATGAAAGGCACTTTGCAGTTGTGGGACTTTGTTCGGGCTGTCTGTTCTAGTTCAACAAGAAAGTTATGGGGGTAAGGTGTAGATTAAAAGCTGTTGCACCAAGATAGATGAGGAATTAGGAGGTAGGAGGGATAGGACCAAATCAGAAGGGGGGACGAGAAAAAGGCTTGCAGGAGGTGGAGAGGGATAAAATGGTACAAAATAACAGAGTTTTCTTTCGATAATGATGTGATGATAATTTTAGCAGTATTGCATTTGGGCCAGCAGTTTGCGATCGGGAATGGGACTGTGAAGGTGGATGGGACATCATTTCCGGGATTCTAGAGTCTTGCGATCGCCTCTGGAGTCTAATGAGGACAAGGGAAAGAGGGGAGGTCCAGGGGGTAGAGGTCAAAAAAGGTGCATAATGAGGAGTAATTGAAGAGGATCACAAGACAAATTTTGACGAAGGGAGAGAGGAGAGGACTGGAAAAAAGAGTTTGAGGAGAAGAGGTTAAAAGGAAAGGGGGCTTATCAGAATCCTAGTGGCGGATTAAAGGGAGGAATCCACAATTGGGGCTGGATGAAGATGGACTACCGGAGCAAGATCGAGGATGTATTTGAGGGAGGGAGAATTACCGAGGAGTTGAAGGCCAAGGTACCCTTTGGAAAACGGGTCAGGAGGTGTTGGGATGAGTTTTTTAGAACATGGTGGAGAGAGGAGAGTGAAGGAAGGAGGAATGTGGAGATGGATTACCGGCTAATTTACAAGATTTCATTACCCATGTTTTTGTATTGGCCGAACGTAGCATTAGGAGTGGCATTCCCTTGAGGGACGTAAGGAATTCGAGAGGAGGGGGATAATACATGGGACTAGCAGGGAAATTAGCGGGACATTTTGAAAACCTTATGGTATAGGATTGGGACGGCAGGATACGGGAATATGAAAGGAGTTATGTGAGGTGATCACGAGGTTGGGAGATATCGCCTGAGGAACAGGAATTTTTTTCGTTGGATATCAAAGCTATGTATCCGGTTCGGTTCCTGTGGACTCGGCGTTAGATGTGGTTGAGGACATTTTGAAAAGAGGGACATAAAGCTTGGCGAAAGGAGAGATGAGGGTGGAGTGCATCCATTGGCAAATACTTCTTCGGATTTACTTTGAAAACTCGCGATTTTTCTGGTGGGAAAGGGGACTATACCAGGCAGACGGGGACAGGGCCTAAGCATTGGAAGGCCGCAGTATCACCATAGTGGCGACTATGTATATGGGGTCTGGTTTGAGGATAAAGAAGGGTTTGAGGGAAGCCAGGAAGGGCGGGAGGAATTGAGATACCGAGATACTTCGTGAGATACAGTGGCTGACCTCTTTGGGAGTGATTAAGGAATGAAGAGAGTGTGGGCGGTGCTGGTAAACTTCTTAAATAGGAGTAAAACAGAAGGTGAAATTCACAAGCGAAGGGATGAAGGGAGGAAAAAAAATTTGCCTTTTTTTTGGATGTACTGGTGGAGGAACAGGGTAGGGCCATCTGAGGACATCTGTAGTATAGAAAGCTACGCACACGATGTTGTACATTCACGAAAGATCGGAGCACAGTATGGGGTTTAAGGCAGGATGTGATAAATGAATGGTGAGAAGGCAGGGAGGTGTGCAGTGTCGGAGGGAGGAGTCTGACGAAGGAAAATAAATTCATATTGAGAAGGTGTTTGTGGTTCAAAACGGGTAGTGACTGAACGGTTCGTCAGAAGAGGTTGTAGTCGCAGCAGGAAATGCGTCGGTTGGAGGGCCGGAGGAATGGGACTTAGAGGAGGAGAAGAAAAAGAAGAAGTGCTTTACAATCCTTATGTGAGAGGGCTTAGGCGAGCGAGTAAGAAAAGTGTGATGAAAGAGGTTTGAATATCGGGTAGTGGGATCGGTAGCGGCAGGGAAAGTAGGGGGTTTATTGAGAGGATGTGGGCAGGACGCGAAGGAGGTTGTTTTAGTGTTTAGTGTGGGATCTGGCGAGCTAATGTATGTGGGGGAGACAAAAAGCGGCATGGAACAAGAATGAAAGAACACCAAGAAGAAAGTGGAGGGAGGCAGATGTTGCAGGTCATCGGAGGTGGCCAGAACGTGTGGAGCTTGTCATCGGAATGCAGTGGGTAGGGCAGAGGTGATAGCGAGGAAGAGAGGGGACAGGAGAGACGAGTGAAGGAGGCGATTGTCGCACAGATTAGGGGGGGTACAACCAGGTGCCATGACAATCGGCCAAGCATGGAATGAATTTGATCAATTGAACTCATTGATGTATTATGTATTCCCTTTTCTAAATTGAATGTTACGACATGAATAAATCATACGCCTGATGATGTCCGAGCGATTCGGTCGAAAGGCGCCTCGCGTAATTTTATAGTTTTGATTTTTGCGGTGGTACTGTCCAGGATTCGTTATAATTCATCTATTATTGTTAACTGCTTCTTAATAAATACGGGGGCAAACACGGTACTTGCTTGCAATGATTAATGAAATAGGTTAACAACATAAGAGTATTGGAATTTTGCTCATAGAAAATATCGAGAAGCTTACGACATTATCGAGATGAGAAATGAAATCATTTCGATCAATCCAATCTAGTCAATTCTGCAATCAATTCGGGAACCGCCTCTGCCACAGCTGAAGATCGCAACCGTTTGAAGCACCGTGACCTCGTACCTCAATATCTGTTCCAACCCATTGCTATTGAGACTACTGGAGTGTACGGTGAATCAACTAAGACCTTTCTGAAGTCACATGGCAATCTAATGAGTGAGGCAACTGGCGACCGATGAGAACATTCTTGGTTACAGCATCGCATCAGTGTCGCGATAATCAGAGGGAATGGCTTAAGTTTATCAATGGCTGGCTGTTTTCGCTCTTAATTTTCCATGTGCTTGTCTTTTTTTCCCTATTTTGTATGATATGTCAAGTTATTTCTTCTCTTGTTATATATATATATATATAATCATTTTAGTTTACCTTTAAAAAGCGCCATGTACTCCTCTGAGGATTGGATCTGGTTAAAGACTGGTTTCAATGTGTCTCGAACAGAAGCAGTGAATGTGCTGTTGTGCACTAAACTACATTCAAAAGCTTCAGCAAATCAGAGGGCCGAATTCTAACAATTCGTCCAACCAGAAATTAATAGACACAATTTCAGTCATAAGAAGACAGTGAATGAATGAAACCACCATATACGTTATCAGCTGATCTATTCTTATTCAAATAGTATAATATAGTGAACAAAACAACACTCTTAAGAGACGATAGAACCACTTTCATAGGCGGTGATTTTTGAAGATTTCGGAAGTTTTGAGGAAGGTCTAATTAGTAATTACTTGTACCAGTCCATACTTTACCAGTACAGACATTTAAGCTGCAGGATTCCCACGACAAAAACCTGTTCACCATTCCGACAAGACATCTGCGTCAACTTCGACCTCTTTCGGCAACTACAATAAAATATTGATATTATCCTTTCAATGTCTCGACGAATAACGGAAATCCGTGAGTGTATAGAACGACGACCTTGAGATAAACGGGAAATGTGTCATCTGCTAATGAAGATTTGTTATGCTCCTACGGTAAAGTAACATGATGTTTAGCACGGAGTAGGGACCACCCCGTGCTACCCGATCATCCGGGAGGCTGAAACTGGATCGACCCCGGCCAAGGTGAGCTACGGCAAGTGACATGAACGTTAATTTCGATCCTAGAATATCTGTGAAAATTCATTAAAACGCTTCTACTACATACTGAAGGTCAGCGACTTAAAGTTAGCAGAAATCCTGAGCATGATATCGCACTGCGACCGGTCAGTGGTGTGATCACTTAATTCAATTCTTTGAGCCACTTCTTCTGTTGCTATCGACTCTGGAACCCCTTATCGATTCCGTATCCACTATGGCTTACAAACGCCGAAATGTGACAAACTCGAAACAGTTCATAAATAACTGTTTGTTGATCATTTTCTAGAAGTTGTAAGTCAAAAAACGACCAAACATTAGATCACGTTATAATACTAAATATCTTGTAGATTTAAATAGAACAATTACATATTGAGTTGCATCCTCAACTGAAAAGACTAGAAGGACCAGACCTGAATAGCTGCAATTTCATCCTATATCAGGAATCATCAGCAGGCCTAGTTCACATCTCTCAACATCGACACAACTTCCTATTTGTTGCTTGCAGTCACACCCAGCGACCGGGGTAAATTCCGAAAAACTTCAGAAAATCTTTGTGAAGTTAGACATTGAACAATAAGTGCAGCTACTTGTGTTGATTAATACTAAGGAAATAATCTTTTTTTCCAGAAGGGAGCCAATCAAGGCATTGATTGAAAAGGAGATTAGACATATGTTTCGCAAGGCAATATTCTCAGGTAAAATATAAAATAATTGAAAATATGCTGACTTGCGACAGAGTCATCCAACTTCTTGCTAATCGAAGATTGCGATTTTGTGTTGCTGGACAGAGAAAGACTTCATTTGACAACACATTGAAATACATGCATTTGCAATCACTTCATTTGAAGGCGTACTCCGGAGGTCTTCGGTTTCCATTTTGCTGTCTGCAATCTAATGTCTGACTCTAACTGCTTGAATCAGTCCACTCAAAGCCGCCCAAACCGTATCGTCGAAGGGTAAAAGCGATGCAAAAGTTCCTGATGACGTCATTGATGATCTTCCCAATGCGAATGAATCAACAGAAGCCTTCCTATGACCCAACGACTCGATGATTAAAACTGGCGTGCTTCTCCTGCTGCTAGGATCAGTATGAACTTACTCAAGTTTTGCTATCTCGGAGACATGCTTGGTCAAACGGGTGGCTGCAGTGATGCTGTGATGACGAGAATAATATATGCGTGGAAGAAGCTTCGAGAGCTCCTTTCCTTTCTCACGAACAGCAGCATTTCCTTCCGAAGTCAAGGCCATGTTTTCAACATGTGTGTGCGAAGAGTGATGATTTATGCCAGTGAGACGTGGCCAATCACTATGGAGGACCTCAATCGTTTAAGCCGCAGTGACAGCACGATGATCAGGTGGATCTTTTCCAAAAAGCTAGCTGATCGCGTTCCTACTGAGGATCTCAGGAGACGGCTTGGCATCCATCCATTGGAAGCTGTCATTCGATGGGGAAGACTCGGTTGCTATGGTCATGTGCAAAGAATGCAAGAGGACTCCTATCCAAAGAAAGTGATGAATCTGGAGGTAGAAGGACGCAAGCCAAGAAGACGATCGAAGAAGAGGTAGTGTGATAACGTGCCAACCGCCTTCAGGACGTTAAACCTTGGGTGTACCGACGTTCAAAATCGGAACGCGTGGAAAACTGCCATCCAGGGATGCGGAGTCGGACTCGGAGTCCCGGAGTCCTATCATTTTTGATGGAGTCGCAGTCCTATCAAATGATTGGACTCCGGACTCCGGCCTATAACTAGACCCGAAATAATACAATACAAGCAAATTATTTATTCTCGTGCATAATAGCTGTCATTGTCTTGATGTCAACGTTCTCCGTCAAACGAAAGTACAGAGACGCTGCTGCATACAAAGCTAATAATAGTTGAGGGAATGAACTGTGACATTGAATAAAGGATTTTCCTTTCACTCGGTGATTTAGTGACAAGCCTTCCTAGCCTCGATCACACATACGCACCAAAGGTCACATCAGAGACAAAAATGAAATACTAGTTTGTTAAGAGAATATTACCTCTTACCCTCACGTTAATCGTGTGTGATGGCTCCTCTAAAGCGCATATTAAAATCGAAAGTGTACTCATATTTTTTTGGAGAAGGATGGGAGATTTTCCTGCCTGGTAGAGACTGGAGAAAAACCGTGTGAAGCACACATCAAGAACATGGGAGGAGCCGAGTCGCATGTATCCAACTGAAAGCGACATCTGATCAACTATCATCGAAAATGATTGATATCTGATACAATGATGTTTAGGTAAGCCTATAATGATCTATGATGTAGGCCACGTACCAGTTAATTTTTCAAAAAACTAGGCTTGTATACTTGCCACCCGGAATCGGAGTCCTATCAACCCCCGGAGTTGGAGTCGGAGTCCTATCAAAATGATAGGACTCCGTATCCCTGTTGCCATCAGACCGGACAGACGTTTGTCGACGTCCAACACTCGAAACACGGGGGGAAATGGACGATAGATCGTGGAGTGAGTGAGTGATAGTGCGATGAGATGGTAGTTTCAACAAATGTCAATCACAAGTGATGGAAGGTGATCGAGCATTATCTCATTTTAGGGAATGTTTTTTGAGAAAAAAATTTACATGTATAGATAACAATTAATCAGATTCAGTAGTCAAAGAGTAAGGTAAAAAGCCTGATGACTCGTCACTCCGCCCCACTAACGCAAGAAGTAAAAAGAACCAAGTGTTGTGAGTGAAAGTTAAGTTTGTTGATTGCCTCAAGATTTTCCTTTTCTATATGACATGTTTTCATTTTTTGTCATATTTCAATGATAGTAGACACTCTGACAATGATAGTAGATACTCCCTGTTACTACTAGGTCAATTTTTAGGTGAAAATTTTTGCTGATTAAGTCACAGTAGCACAACCTTAGTAATTACATAACTATCCTCTACCTGCCCACATCTTTTATGACCTTAACGAATTTTTAGGAGGTAAATTTCATTGTTGCTTTCACATGTACTATGTCTAAATGCTACCGAAGTCAATGAAATGTACTAATTTCAGATGTCCTCTCTAAACGAAGATGACAAAAGATTTGGTCCGCTGATGATTCGATATCTATGATAGAGTCGGGTAGTCAATATGATACAATACGCAATTTAGACTTCAACAATAGTTTTATTTCGTATTAACCATGTAATGATCATCCTATTGTTTCATTTTATTCTTCATTATATTTATATTTCATCAGCCTTCGCATAGCATAGAAGCTCATATAAAATAAATCAGAATATCAATCACTGATTTTTGAATTTTGATGCTACTTTTTTAACGTTGCATCTGCATGATAAGGCCTTATTTTTGAAAATTTGCAATATAAGATCACTTTGCAACATTTTATTTTAGCAGTTTGGCTTAAAACCTCTAAATCAAGGAAAATCAATAAAAATGGAATTGTGGGAGTATTATCAAATATATAGTTTCCCACTCAATTTCAGTATATATGCAAACGTTGACGAAAACAGATTGGCAAGTATAGTTGATGACTACATATGCACTCTGCAGAATTCACTGAACTTAATGTGCTCAACGGAAAATAAAAGATTCCAGCTCAAATCCCATGATGAAAGCTAGATAAAAAACAAAGGTCTTGACCATTTGGCAAATCGCTCAATCTGCAATAAAGACGCCTTGAGCGTGGAGAAACCCTCTCAGATTGGATTAGTCAATAATCCAATCCGCTCTGCATGTATCCTTTTCCTCTCCGAACCAGAGGGCATCGTAGCCAACGCCTAGATCATGATGAGTGACATTGAATTTTTAAGTTGACTTTAAATTATGCAGAATTCAGTCGAAACATTTTTAATGTAATGAAGACTGAGTCAATCCTCATAAGTGTGCCCAAAAGAAGACTATTATTTAATGGCTGTCCATTCCCTTCCAGAAGAGAGCAACCTTTCTTCGCTTGACGTGACGCTCGCTAACTCAGAGCAGTTTAGTTATACATTATCGTATTCAGCGCAAGGAAGCTTGTATGATAGATTATGTTAGTCTCAATTCAAATATGGCATCACTCGGACACTTAGCATCAGTCTCTCGTCTTCCTCTCTTCCTTCGCTATTATCAACGTCTTTGTTCTAAATGATGAGTTTCCGTCTGCTACTCCACTCCTCGTTCTTTTGCCAGATGTATATCAGGAAGTGATTACGCAAATCCATCTTGTCACAATGAGCATTTCATGAGACCTCTTTTTTGAAACAGAGATTTTATGGAATAAATTTCCTTTGAGAGGCATTTTCAGCACCTGTTCGTGTTAAGAGGGCTGCCACTAAGTTTCTGGTTACATCCATGAAGAGATGATGAAGACTTTTTCAACATGATAGACTTCTCCTATTATTTTGCTTCATCACCTTCTATTCTACTTTCTTAACTTCTCTACATCTTCACCTTTCATTTCCTTTCAGCAATTCTACTTCAAGCCTCCCTACTTATGAGTCACGCATTTTAGACGTCGAATTGTTTCGTTATTCTACACTATCATCTTCATAATTCTTATTTCTCTTTTCTACATTTTTGCTTTTGAATCTTTGGTGTATAGATCCTTCGTTTTCACTCAAACTTTGATTTAAGAAGAGGACATAATTACAAGTAGGATTACATCTTGAGGAGCATCGTATTCGATAAAGAGAGGATATACATTGGTACTTCCAGGCCCTCCTGCAACACTTAATCATTCATTTTTTAGCAATACAAATTTCTTGCTCGCACACGTGTAATATGTTAGTATAGCAAATTCTCAAAGAGAAATCGCAATGTCTCTTGTAAGGCTATCTTAAATAAACATTACTTTGTTTTTCATAACATCTTAAATTAGCCCACTATCAACCGCCAAGCACCTCGGAAAACAATCAACCTCCTGTACATGAATTACCCTCCGATTATTCCCTCATCGCCTCCTGCTTCTATGATTTCTTTAGCAATTAAGCATTTCGCACTTCCAGAGCACTTCAGGAAATTTTCAGGAAAGCAGACTCCTGCGAGCAGCAATTGAGAAACAACGAGGTCTATGGCGCGCCTCAACGATCGATTTCCAATTCGTTATAAATCCCTTCCTTCCCCGTACGTCCACGCAATACAAACGTAGCCGCAATTCCGACGCCACTAGACATTTGGGAAGACGTAAAGCAACACTTCGTTGTTGACTTTGCCGTCCTCACTGATCGTCCTTATTGAATTTCCTGACCTTGAATGAGAAGCGACAATGGGAGAGATGAAGTTACCTTATAGCCCCGAGTATCTGTGAGCACATTATTGCTGATTACAATACTCAGCAATCAATCAATTGAAATTTCAGAATTATCAACTATATGTAGTTTCCTTTGGAATCACTTAAGGAAGAAATATAAGAAGTTGAAGCGAGTTAGCTATCAATCATCTGTAACTACTGAACAAATAAGGAATTGAAAGTGGAATTTCTGATCAATCAAATAATTGCTGAGCATTCAATAACGAGAAATTGCCAAATTGGAATTACATAAGACAATAATCTATTGATTATTGCGGAATTATTGAACAAGCAATAAATAAGAAATTCGAATTTCTTAACTGTTTTTACTCATCCCTGCCCCACCCAAGGCACGAAGCCAATCTAGAAGAAAGGGTGGGACAGCCTTCACACACTCAAATCTCACCAGGGTAGGTCGGCTAGTAACCTCTATGAGAGCGGTGGCACCTGCCCCGGCAGACAGACTCGAACCCTGGACCTTCTGAGCTTCCGCACCAAAGCGTGCCACTCAACCAACTGAGCAATCCTATCACTTATTAATTTATTAAAATTAGAATAATTCAGCAATTAATTAATTCATTTTGACCAAAACTCACGGGAAACGAAAGATTTTTGGTCCCGAAGTTTAATTTTGTTGGTAAAACACGACAGGATTTTAATGTCCCGCGCCTTCAGAGGACGATGGTAACGTTGTCAGCAGACGAAATGTGAAGGTAAATAGAAGGAGTGATATTAAGTATGTTGCTTGTCCAATATGAGGTGATCGGATTGTGAAGTCAGACATGTGACATGTAATAATTCATGTTTCCTATTGATAAACTGTCTGATGCATCTAGGGTGCTCGTGAGTTTATCTATGAAATCGATCAGGTGATGCCGCCTCATGGTTTCGTGCCAAATGTTCATATAGCGATGGTGGCTCAGCCGAGCGACTATTTACGACTCTCTTGTGCTCGAGATGCCTCGTAATAAATTTACAATTACATGGACCGTCCTACCAATGTAAGATTCACCACAACTATGACAGGTGTATGCTGACCACCTGCCAAAACAAATGCCGTAGGTGTGGTGAATTTTATACTAGAAAGACGGTCCGTGGATTGACTATGAGGCATCTCGACAGAAGAGAGCCATAAATAACCGCTTGAATAGATAATCGGGCTAGAATTCATTATTCACTCAATTGAAAGAAGCCCAATAAACACGATCAGTGCATGCGAAGTGAATCCTTTATTCTGCTGAGGCCTTTCGACCAACACTGTCGGTCATCATCAGAGCCACTAACTAAACAACTAAAGCGCATAGCCAAATTGCTTACACGAAACAAATCTCACCTAACCTGTTACACATTGAAGACAGAGAATCAATAGAACATCACAAACCCCATAAAAATAGACAATAGGAGATCAAGTGCACGAGAACCACCGCTACATAATAGAATTCAGAAGGAATCCGGAAACCACATGAAGTTAATAAGACGAAGAAAAAAACTAGTACAACAATAAACATGCAATTTTCTTGATAAATAAATAATAAAGAAATGATAATAATAATAATTTTAAAAAAACAATAAAAGGTCCAAAAAATAATATAATAACGGAAGTAGAAATGAATTGTACAGTGAAAATAAAACAAAAATTATATATACATATAACAAACATACAGTAAAAGAATGAAAAGTCAGAGAGTACTGCATAGGGTGCTGGGACAGTGCTTCACTCAATTGCTAGAGTTCCGGCGCTCCGTCCACACAGCCTCCTTCACCACACGTCTTCTACAGGTCTCCTGCTTCTCCAAGATCGACATCTGATCGAACGCAATATCGTGTTGTTCCTCAACGGCGTGTCAAGTCACCTCAGAACGCACGATGTCCATTTCCCTTGCAGCACGAACATGCTCCTTCCTTTCTCCCAAAGTGCGAGAAGTCTCCCCAACATAACTGTGGGAGCAGTCGGAGATCTCACAGGGAATCTCATACACAGAGTCAAGCACCAGATCAGGAGAAGGCCGTTGCTTTACGAGCCGACTTCATTGAGTTGAGGGAGGCTTCAGGGAAACGCGAACGTCGAAGTCACTCATCACAGCCGCGATTCTCTCCGATAAGCCTTTCACAAGCGGAATTGACTTGAAGATAACTTTCTTCTGATCGCGCTCCACAAAGCTCTCAATGCTGGTAGCCGCTCCTACCTCAGTCCACACTAGACATTCCCTTCGAGAAAACCCATTCATGTGTAAAGTGTCCATCACATGTTCTTTTTCCACGGTTTGAACCTGAGAATTGGAACAAATTCTCGAAGCTCGAAAAGACAAGGAATGCGCAATACCATTAAATATATCTGTTGGATGATATGAATCACGGTGCAAATAGCGATCCCCATAAGTATTTTTTCGGTAAACCGAAAAGGAAAATCCATTGAGACCACGTGTAATGAGAACATCTAAAAAGGGAAGTTCACCATTCACTTCCATCTCCACTTCAAGACGGATTGAAGGACGCAAGGAATTCAAGCAGTCCACGAATTCAGACAATGACGATTCACTGTTTTCCCAGAAAATAGGAATGTCATCTACGTAGCGGTACCAAAACCGAGGAGCAGGTAAACTAGCCGACGAACGAGAACTTATAGCCAATTTCTCGAAGGAACACATAAACAGATGAGCTGCTATGGGACCAAGGCTACTTCCCATTGCGACGCCATCCAATTGTTTATAAATAACATCAAAACAGTTGAAGTGGCACGATGTCAATACAAACCGTGATAATGATAAAATTTCCGGAATTGTAAACGAAGTTCTCTCCACCAACGATGAATCAGAATCAAGAAGTCCATGAAACTGGGATATTCGCAAACAGAGAAACCACATCCAGCGAAACCAGAAGGCCATCCATAACATTATAATTGGACTGAAGTTTGGCAACCAAGTCCACCGAATTTAGTATGTAAGAATCACAAACCTTCATGTACGATTTAAAAATAAATGATAAAAAACGTGAAAGAGGAGCCCAAGGACTGTCTCTCATGCTGATGATTGGTTTCAGCGGAACCCCGTATTTATGAACCTTAGGAAGGCCGAAAATATATGGCTTCTGAAAGTGATTGGGACACAAATGAAGCAAGAAACTCCTTGTAAGTCGGCCATCTATGGAAATCGGAGACAATAACCGGTGCAGAGACTTCCGAAAATTTTGACCAGGATCGGAAATGCAACAAAAATATGAACCACTCCGGACCAAATCTTCAATCTTATCCTTGTAAGAGGACGAGTACAGCACGAAAGTCATGTTACCTTTATCAGCAGGTAAAATTATTACATCATCTCTCTCCCTAAGTCGCCTAATGACGTTCAACTCTTCACGAGGTATATTGAGCTTGGGTCTTGGAGCGCGTCGTAGAATCGTCGAAGTCCTCTTTCTGATAATATCCTTCTCAACTGGCTCTAAATGAGTGATGGCATCTTCAACAGACACAATAAAGTCAGTGTAAGGTAACCGACTGGGTGTGACTGCGAAATTAAGTCTACGTTCTAGCACAGTCAACTCCTCACCACTCAGGTCTGCAGAGCTCAAGCTCTTTACACAACGGCTTTGAGAGGGATCACCAACGGAACGGCGTCGAATACCATATAAATCCAATAAAGAGATTAACTTCTTCCCAAAATGATTCGAGCATGGAGCGGTGGTTCTCGTGCACTTAATCTCCTATTGTATATTTCTATGAAATCGTATTTCTGTGGGGTTTGTGATGTTCTATTGATTCTCTGTCTTCAATGTGTAACAAGTTAGGTGAGATTTGTTCCGTGTAAACAATTTGGCTATGCGCTTTAGTTGTTTAGTTAGTGGCTCTGATGATGACCGACAGTGTTGGTCGAAAGGCCTCAGCAGAATAAAGGATTCACTTCGCATGCACTGATCGTGTTTTTTTGGGCTTCTTACAATTGAGTGAACAATAAATAATCACTCATCTGCCGTCACTTCACATTGATCAAGCAACACACATATTATAAATCATTTCCAGTCATAAACTTTCACACTGTGGCTGCTGACAGTGCTACCATCGACCTCAGAGGCGCAGGACAACGATGTCGCGTCGTGTTTTATTTACTTTAACTTCGAGATCAACATTTTTCTGTGTTTCCCGGGAGTTTTAGTCAAAATTAATTATATCATAAAACGCAGAGTTTCTCGGGTTTGGTCAATTGCGTGAATCAATTAATTGAGAATAGCATTATTCAGCAATCAATTGATTTAAACTGGAATTGCTGAGCAATCAAGGCAGCAGTTAATGGAAAGAAGCTGAGTCTACTCGCTTGGAATTGCATTTTCATACTTTGATGGCATTCATGAATACTGCAATCCTGATGCATCTGAGAGTTTCAAATAGCAAGAATGGGAATTTCTGTGTGACGAAGAGTGCAATGCCTTTGTCGGGAAGCGAACTGCAGAAGCCAAGAAATTCTGCTATCAATCATTCCGTCAGCAGTTGGAATTGGCTGGTGTTTGATCCAATATAGCCGACAAACAGCAAAGTGCTATGTATTTGTCGAAGAGAATGAATCAATCAATAGGCCGATATAGGTAACCGACGCTTATGGTGCAGACTTATGACACCATGAAAAAGAATGTTTGATATAGACATATCTCAATACAATTTTCTAAAAACTGTCTAGTACTCAGCAAACCTGCCACAAACACTGATATTGGAATTTCAGGAAATAAGTATTCTATTATTGATATAAATTTTCAATCAACTGATACACAGCATCAATCAAAGATAAACTAATTGCTAATAATCTCTAAGAGATAGGAACTTACCTTATAGACCTGAGTATCACTGAGCACACTCGATTGACTGCCGCGTGGTCGAAAATGCCCAGCAATCTTCATCAGATGAGTAGCGTACTTCTTATCAGCCCGCACTCGCATCTGTATGAACTCCTGGAACTGTTGATGCAAGGCAACATCATCCTCCTGCAATTGAGCTACCAGGGAATGGCCCATTGGGCCGGCGATGGCGCTAGAGAAGGCCGTGGGAGGCATCGTCAGAGACGCGACAGGTCAAGCCAGCGACTCTGCAAAGCGGAAATGCTACTGTTTGAACTTCAGTCAACAGACTTTTAGGTCAAATTATGCAAACACAGACTCCAATGACAAAAATGTGCAGTATGAAGAAGGTAGACACACATACAAGAAATTTGATGACGTCACTATTTGATTAAAATTTCTGTTTAAGTTATCGTATATTTCAAGTGTGGACATTTACTAATTCAATGTATTAATCATTAATTAATCAACTAATTCAATGAAATACGAAGCGATATTAAAAAAGTTTCACATGGAATGAGCTTTGAAGCATTTCACATTTTGCTAACTTTAGTTAAAATGCAGAAAATGAAAACCGTATTGTCCAACATAAAAAATTGAATAAATGATATAAAAATAGGCACGAAATGAAAATGATGTAGGTGATAAGTACACAAATGACTGCATGTTCAGGCATAAACATTTAGGAATGAACAGTTTCGCAATATTTACTTTGATCAATTTCATGCCTTTACTCAGCATATTTCTGTCAACATTAATTTATAAGCTAATTCATTACTAATCAATTCGCACACTTTGTGAATATCATTTATTTAGCATCAAGATTGAAGGCATTAGACATACACTTATGACATACATAACTGGTTGGGAGAGATAGATAAGGTTTCTGAATCAAACATAAAATCTCGAGGCTTGTCGTCGTTTAGCCCTAACCTCAGTTGACATTGACACGAAGAAGCTGTCCTCCAAAATACAGGCACACACATCCCATTAACTTGTAAACAAACTCCGGCGTTTTTATAAAATATGTTTCTGAGACTAAATTTGGGAAAATTCTTATCCCAAATATTTCTAAGCTTTCGTCATATATGCTTCATGATGAATATCATTCAAGATACATGTGATTTAACATTTACCTCCTCTACGATGCGTACATTAGGGGAAGCTAGTGAAAAAATGAATAATGTGAATAGCATCCATCAGCCACATTTCCTTGCCGAATATGGCCCGCAAACGTACAAAGATTGGACAACCCTGACCTATGACATACATAACTGGTTAGGAAATCTTGGAGTTCTACCGATAAGGGCTTTCATCTCGCGTTTGTATGTTTCCTTCTGGACTACCGAACACGTACCAAATAAAAGAACAGTTTCTCGAGAAAGAAATCACCGAATCTGCGTTAAACTCAATGCAATCAAATACATAATTAAGAATCACATCAATAATTATTCTTTCATCCCATCCTTTAGTCATATTCTTCACTCCACCTTTCGTTGGGAAAATCAGACAATGCAGAAAAAGGCGCTAGAAATTTCAGTGCATTACGTGTGAGAGTGAATGCATTCAGCACGAATTTCACAGCAGAGGAATGTCTGCATTCATGAAATTGGCATAGGAATTTGATGTCGCACGAACAATTCAAATCAATTCATTTAATCTTTCGCATCTACTGACGTATCACCTCATCATCGCCATAATCAGAGGAGCAAACGAATTTAGAGGAAAATTATCTCTACATGAGACATTGAGTAGCACCCAAAGACATTGAATAGTCAAGAGGTATGACAAACTGAACACAGATCTAGTTAACCTGGGCTCATAGGATCGAATCCTGTCAGCCGCACATCTTTTGCAGTGCAATTTGATCCATCGCCTATTTCATTTCATTCTATTGTTAATTGCATTTACGACATGGTTTAAGATACTTTGATGGACAATCGATCACCAGCTACTTGACTGAATGTCGGCAGTCACAATTGTGACGAGATATCTATTCATTAATTATAAATTACTATGACAACTGATGTGTGGTGTTGAGGGTTTGATCCTGCCAATTGACACAGTCGTATGTAAGAGGCTCTAGGCTCGGTTGGAATAGCACAGGTCTAGTTAACCTTGGGGGTCGTAGGCTAGAATCCTGCCAGCCGCAAATCCTTCGCATGGTAACTTGATCTATCGTTTATTGCATTTCATTCCATTGTTAAAAGCAGAAGACAAGGGAGTCACCATTCACGTGATTCGGCAATTAATGACATGAACAAGCAATCCCGAATTCTGCAACATTCAAATCCTATGAAAAGCAAAATAGTACCAGTCGGAAATGACCATCTAATGGGGCTCTCAAACGTGAAAGTGACATAGGACATGGGATCAATTTACATTGAAAATGAACCTTATGTATATACTCGGAAGCGCATTAGGCACAGAGCCTTTCTTGCATGTGGCTGAGTTGTCATTTATCCACTCTTATTATTTGTGCTGAGTGTTAAGCAACTATGCAGAGTGTACTTATTTTTAAAGTGTAAGGCTTGACCCGACCAAGGTTTGGACTAATGTCTCCTAGACACAGAACGAAAACTTTACCACAAGGCCTCAGCGCCGGTCGCGGTGGTAGCTTCGGGGTACTGCTGGAATTCCTTCAAAAAACGTAAAAAAATGACATGCCTGAAGAGCTGATGGGGAGGATGGACATGAAGCTCTGCCTCGCATACATCACAGCTCGAAAAGAGAAGACGAAGTTCAGCTATATGGCCCTGAAGCTAAAAACATTTCGTTGTACCGAAGAAGTTTTAAAGATCATAAGATAGTGTATGGAGGACTTGACAATGAACCAGCCATGGAAGTAGCACTGGGGGTCATCTCACAAGGATAGGCACATGGCTTTAGGGAGATTAACAGTTTCAGGTCATCCTATCGTTATTAACACTTTGCAACAGTGAAGAAAAGCCCACATAATCCACTGAATTCACGGAAAGATGAATTCCTGGAGTCTCCATCTTCTTCTTGCACATTGAGCTGTTGTACGTTGTAACTAAAATGCTCCAGAATGCAGACAGCTTCATGATTTTTCAGATCTACATGCACACTGTCAAATCAATACTAGATTTTGATTGAGTGCGAAGACAACACATCTCCGTTCGAAACTAAGCTAATGCAACTCTGTAACTGAAGATGTGATCCACTTTAACTGTGCACATTGACTCCTAGAAACATTTAACAATTTTAATATTTTGCTTCAACTTTGAGAATGTAGTCTTACATCATTCTTAAATGAAACTACAAATTAAGAAAATACGACATTTCCCTAAATGATTACCTATTGCACAGGGGTCCCAGTTTCCAGGTGATGATAACTTGAACAGATTCCATGGTGACTAGACACAAAGGGTGCTGTTGTGCTAGCTCGATGAGAGGAAGCCCGCTCTTGATAACTTAAAGACGAAAAGCCCTTCACCTATGACTAATAATAATAACAAAAGGATCCCTATCTGACAAACTCAGGTGATGGCATTGGCGACCAAGGTTGAAAAGGCCGTAATGGTAGATGAGAAAGATGGAACACTGGAGATGAGAGCCACCCAGAAATGACTTGACGCGAACAGACCCATGTGAAAACTAGGAGAGAAATATAAATAAAGATTTTCGTCACATTACTTCGTCGACAAAAATTCATATGCTTAACAGCGACAGTTTATTTCACAGTGAAATTAAAGGAGCACCCATTGACCATTGGAAATTCGCACGCATTTTGAATGAAACATGCTCTAATTGTAGTTCAATAGTTCAGTTCGATGTGAACTACTGCGATCAGTTGTTTAATAATACACACCATTATTCCCTAAAACTGTCAGATAGAACCCGTCAATTCAGCATCAATTTAAAATATCAACTGTTATCCAAGTATGATAAAACTGTACAGTCGGTGTATAATTTCCTTCCGTCCGTTCGCTTTTAAACATCATCATTTTGAAAATACAGTCGTTAATTGTCAAAACATGTTTATTCACCCACCGACTGTTTCTGTCTCCGCACTGTCAACCGAAGTTCCCACTCCAATGATCTATGGGAAGTTCCGAGTGAAGGTCAAACCTTCAGAAATTACTGCAGCAGCGTGAATCAACATCGACGTCACAGCGGTTATCTTCGCATTCGAATCAGCTATGTCGCAAATTCGTCTGTCTATGACTCACTTCCTCACCAGACATTATGTAATTAATTCTTCAACGATATGACATAATAATTTCATCCTCATGCAGCGATACCTTCAAGCAGACTCCTATCGACAAGTCATACCGAAAACGCGGCGACTTGCTTTATCACGATAGCGAAAGACAAAGTCAAAAGTAATGTGGAAGCAAATGAATGAAACCCAGCTGAAAAAATACGGCTAATCGCACGTGCAGATTTCGGAATTCATGGCAATTAAGCATTGACTGATCCAGCTAGATAGTAGACATCCAGACTAAAAGGATCGTCTTCTTAATATCCATTGAAATCATGTTCCAATCAAGAAGAATCCATTTAGACATTTATTTTTTAGATCTACGTTTGAGGGAAGAGGGCGAGCCTGTAGACCAAAGGTATCCCTCATCAGCAGATCAAAGGGCATCCGAAAATTGATGAGAGATCAATTCAATTAATTTCATTCAATTTACTAATTGCATTCGCAACATGACTTCAGATATTTTGGTGGACATCGTATCCTGCTACTGGTCCCAATATTGGCAGTTACAATTGACGGAAATCACAATTAACTGACTATAATTGCTATGATAATTGATTCATGATCTGTGAGTTTGATTCTGCCAGTTGACATCGTTCGCACGCTTAAGGTGGCAGCTCGACATGTCTACCCCAGGTCTTGATCGCCTGATGTCGCAGGTTCGAGTCCTACTAATCGCGAATCTTTTGCATGGCAATTAGATCTATCATTTATCTAACTTCATTCATTGCTAATCATAGCTTCATGAAAGATCTGTACAGCATAGGTGTCCATCAGCACAAGATGAAAGGCAAACAAGGTGACAGAAAAAGGAAATGATAGAGCAGTTACTAGCAAATCAAAAGAGACATATATGGGGATGTAAAAAAGCATAATATTTGCGTAAAATAGCCCACAGCTGCGCAATTCGCGAAAGTAAAAACAAAAACATTGAAAAATATGGCAACATTGAAGCCAAAATAACATTACGATAGTATATCCATGGACTTCTAGATATATATGGCACCTGGACATGAAACTAATTTTCCTCTTTACATCTGGAGGCCAATGGCTGACAGAAATTCTGGCTTTATTTTTGTTGTCTCATGGTTTATAGGCATTCACTATCAACAAATCAATTAATTTTTCGATTACATAAGCTAGCATATTCATATATTCATTCGTACTATTTGAACACAATTCAATAAAGCAATATTCTCAGTAGCTATTTTATTACACATGACTGTATGAGAGGAGTTCAAATAAATATGCAAATTTACTCAAAGACAGGATTTACTATTCAATTTTTTCTTTTTCCTTTCTGTAGATTTGTTGTCTCTGGAAGAATCAGATAAATTTCTAACAAACATTTTAGCCATACAGTTGAAAAAACTCTTACTGAGAGAAAAAATGAGGTCATGACCACTTGCACAATGAGTATTACCTATAAAAATGTCAAAATTATCATTGATTACGTTTTCGACGACGCTGGTTAAAAACCAAAGTTTGATTAGGAGCCGATAAAAGCTGACTTAATAGAGAAGGCGATGATGTGATGTCTGAAAAAACTTTCCATGCAAAAATACACAACTGAAAAGTGTGATCACGTGGTTCTAACAATCCACCACGGTCAATTTCTCTCAGAAATTTCGAAGCCTCTGGTGATTCTTCCATTTCAAATTCAAAGGGGGTCTTTTCTTCAACTAAACTATCCTTGCAATATATACATCTATGGATATGAGAGACAGATCGGGCACAAGCTCCAGCCACATAATAAATCACTGCCGAATCACTATCATCAGGATCACGAAACGTTGATAGACAGGTATAAATTTCAATAGCACAGGCACTATTTCACACAATCTGAATCTTTTGAATTTTGTGAAGCTATGCAGGACAGCGTCTTCACATCAATATGAGAGAACTTCATTAGCGATATGGTTTTGATCTTATTACAGCTTTCTAAAAGTTGACGTACAGAAATATAATAATTAGCACCACTAAGTTGGCGAATCCATCCAAATCTTCCTTCCAAGCAGTCGGATTGTATATTGCCCAACAAAACGTATTTGAAACCACATGACTGCATCAGAAAGCGAGCAAATTCCGGTAATGCGCGACATGTCAGAATATTCGCAAGAAAAGTTTCCGATGTCATCCCTTGTCCATTACTTTGTTCCCACCGTTCAAGGAAGTCAGCAAACTCTTCTAGAAAACAGAGTTTCCAGTCGTTAATAGAAGACACACTATCGCGAGCTATGTCACGCTTATGATGGCCTATAGAAGTGGTTTTAACATTCAACACTTTCCATACTTTCGAAAACAATCCCAAAACAGAAGCGGTCTCATGGCGACCATAGTGATACAAAGCATTAATCGTCGACTCATGTAAAACGGCAGATGACAATTTTACCGATGTTTTTTCGATACTTTTGGGCATTAAAACGGCTTTAGTCAATTTATGACCCAGTCGTAAGGGTTTATCACTTTCAATTTCAAAAACAAACTCAAGATCAGAAAACTTGGCAGTTGCACCATCGAAATATCGTGGCATGGAGGGACATTGGAAAATTCGACGTTTTTGAAAGTTATTATAAATATTCTTGACATTATGTGTCGGATCGAAAATCAGAAACATTTCTTCATTAGTCCAGAAATTCACAACAGATGGTTTAAGAGTTCCACCACAGAGATGGAAATAAAAAATTTACGATTGGATGGCTGTTGTCCACTAAAATGGCTCTTACAAGAAATCCTATGTTATGTAGAATGCTCATTATATGTTTGTAGCATTCAAAAAGTTTATCAGCAGTCAAGGATTTTATCGGAAAGATACAACAATATCTCGATATTTCGAACTCAACGATTTTATCATAAAACACAGAGCTGTCCTCGCTATATCACAATCACCAGTCAAACCACTAATACGACCACCAGTAAACTCTGGCCGTCTTGCAACGTAAATCTCATCAATCACCAAAATTACAGATTTATCGAAATCATTTAATTTCGATATTCGAAGTTTCAAATACTCATTATCATCGAGTTTATCATTAGAACTCGTCATTTTCGTGATCTTTTGCAATGTTCTCACAGATGGCAAGTATAAAACATTACTGTTACATAATTGAACATAGGCAGATGATCTTACAGAATACAACACGTAAGAAAAAACGATAAATTCGGGAGTATACCGTCGCCCATGTTTGGAAGTTGTCGACAATTTCAATCGTTCATCAGAAATCTCAATCGAGATGATTCCTGAACATCATCGTACATTTCTAATGCATCCTCGAGATAATCTATGCACGCTTGAATGGAGCGATTAGGGACGTAGTCTTCACTAATAGATTTTTAAAAATGACATCAGATTGCTTATTTGAGAAACAGCTGTTACTTTTCCAGGAATTATATGATGATACTGCGAAGACACAAGAAGAACATTTTTCAAGTAGGCACGAGCACACATTTCACGATCGACGACGATTGAGACTTTAAACAACGGGACATGTGAAGAGTCAATTAGCCCAATGATCAATACTCCATTATTAAAAAACAAATGAAATCCTGTCGGCTTCGCTACTTCTGAAGTTAAGCCGCTGTGCAATTCTTCGATCGAAGATACTGTATCTTCGGAGAGCTTTGCTCAGCAAGATCTGCAAAGTTTTCATTTTGGGTTTGGATACGAGAACTCGACGTTGCCTTTTCACTTCGGCGAGACACTGGAGTCGATGAAAAACGCACAGGAAGGTTAGGAAAAAGAGATGGAATGGCGTCGGATTTTAAAACTCTTCGTTGTAGTGGCTGATCACCACGTTTACGCTTCCGCGTTACATTAATGTCACGCTGCTGTTGAGAAATCGGTTTCTACGAAATGTAGGGAGCACAAGCGACTGTTTTGAGTTGGTGTGAAGTCTTTTCGAGGTATTCGATTAATCCAAACTCGAAGTAAATCCTGATTTTTGAGAGGAAATCGATGAAACGTTACATGTGGTGCAGTTGTGTGGTTTGAGTATCCAGATGTACATCCGACAGCGGCGCACTTATTCGGCATAACGATCAGAAGGAGAACAACGTGCTTCCCACGCGCTGCATCATAAATTGACTTCACAATTAAGGTTGGTCGTAGATCAATAACACGTCGACGGCTGCAAAGCTCACGCCTGCTTGCATTGTTCATTAGACTAAGTACAATGTTTTCATTTGCGCGTTCACTGGCCTCCAATTGCAAGACACAACGCTTTCACTCGACAAGTTTCATGTCCAGTAGCTACTATTTAGAAGTCCATGGTATATCAGACAAAAGTCTTCCAATTATCAACCCTCCAAGGAGCTTATTGTCAGCCCTTTTAAATGTGTCAATACTACCGAATGTTCGAAATATATTCGAAGGAATCTTACTCCGCAAACATTGTTGTGACATAATTCGCTTGTTTCTATGACGGAAAAATATCTTAAAATGCTAAGTTCGACAATGAGGATTAGAAACAAGGTATGGATTTGAGTAGTCGCTTCCTCTTTTGTTTCCGGTCAAAGAACACAGCAGCAAGTTCATCATTAAAATGACTGTGATAATAGACAGGCCGTAAAATAAGATAGGAGAAACAGGTGACTGCTCTACAGTGTCCAAGTGATATCAGCAGTATCCATCAGAATAACTGCCTTGCGGTAAAACCGATAAAGTACGTAATCTAAGCTTATCTGAAGGTAAAATATACAGAGTACGTTTATTCTAAACTGATGTGAATGAAGATAAGGTTGTTGATTTCTTCAATATCGATTTGTTATCAAATGCAGTCAGTCGATATGGGTTAGTTAGTTAGTCTCAGCGCATATTTTCACAGTATATTGATATAGTTGTCTAAAATTGTAACGAATTGAAATATTTCATTTAGGTGTAGACATAGTGCATGCAGTTCGTTGACTTGCTTTTAGCTATTTGTTTGCTCATGTGAAATCTTAGTCGAATCGACAGAATTACATTCTGATTTTCGGAATAGATAGTCGGGAGACTGATATTTTGTGACTTTGATTATCGTAACACAGACAAATAGTCGAGAGAAGTGAAATCTCATCAAAATAATGTAGACGTTTACTCCAAAACTGCTGTTTCGTCAAATTTATCAGAATACCAGCGACAGTGTTCTTTTCGAGGTGGGTTAGATTTCCATTTTACAATACCTGATTATCAATGTCATTACAAAGTAGCAAATTTTATTCCCTAAAACTTCTTTCAATAAAAATTAAGGAGGGCACAGAAAAAATATATTGGGCAACACAAGTCAGCAAAACGATTCTCGGGTAAATTCAGCACGGATGTAGGTCTGCTGGAACGGACCGAATTCGATTTAAGAGGGAAAAATGAAAAACAGAGGCACGCATTTAAAGGAACGTCTGGGTTAAATAAAATTATCCGTTGCAGAAAGTCATCATAGTCAAAATGTCCTAAACGAGAAGAGCTGAAGGGTTTCATAGTAGACAATTCTAAATAGACGGGCCAAATGACTAGATGAACTGCGACAGTAAGAGAGTCTGCTGATAGCTGACTTTCCGAAGAATTATGTTTTTAATTTTTGATAATGTATTCCATTAAGTATTTTTGTGGTCTTTTGTATAGATTATACCTTTCCTGAGACATTTCTTGAGATCAGTTAAGTTTGGAAGATTGAATAAAAATCCGACATGCATTATGGTTGAGACCATCATGTTGAAACCATGCTGCAAATTTTTTACCTACTGTTTTTAACTTGTGGTTGACCATGCTTGGTTTATGTGTGAAAGCTAAATTAATCCTCATAAGGACTACATCAAAATTGTGATCTGTGAGAGCGCTAGAATGCTTCTGCCATTTGCAGGTGCAACTCGGGGAATTTCGCAATATAAACATCACATCTCCAGAAAAATATAACATCCTGCTTTTTCGTCTCTGAAAAAATCGATCAAGAGTTAAAAGCTAACAAAAAAAGAGATGCGAATAAACGTGCAGAGTTTATAGCACCGTAAATAACCATAAATCAGTAGACAGATTGAATGATATTAATTACAAGCACGTGTGCTTAAATCTTTCGGTAAACAACTTCGACCATGTCTTTCATATTTGTTGATTAAATTATGCTACCAGTTCAGCGATTGATAATGCAAGTATTGCTATCAATATGAAATTCTAATTATGGGTTCAAAGTAGCCATACTATTTTGAAAATTACGTCGAGCGCTTGCTTAGTCCATTTCCTCAAAGATTCAAAAATACGATGCAGTAGTTCACACCATGGTCTCCACTTATCCTGTTTCTGCTGTATTGCATTACTACTGAGCCCACGTCATACAAGCACTTGAAGTTAATATGCGCTGATTAGCACCTACTGATACACTGATTGTATCACAATACAATGATTGTAAAGCAATATTTGAATAGTGAATGACAAGGGTGTTAATTCATGCGTCATCGGAATCTACTATGTAGTTTGAACGCTTTGGAATATGCTTGCTAATTTGTTTCAGTAGATTTCGGTACAAAGTGGAATCTTTGATTGATAAATGTCTACATCACTCGATAATAGTCCACATATCAAACATGAAGCTGCAATAAATATATGGAATCCATGATCAAAAATGGAAAAGGATGCTAGAGAACGACACCGTCCGAATTGAAAGAACTTATGAGATCTCGCAAGTCTTCCATACAAAGTTTTGTTCCTTAGATGCAACAACACGATAGACAAATTTAGCAAGTGGCATCGGAACCAAAAAAATGGCATGTTCGACTGGCAAGGAAATATTTGCAAACATAAGTATCACAAACCAGTGTAAATTTAAGCTATCATTCGAAGGTTCAGTTGATGTTTTTTTCATTTTCATAGCACATGTACGCGATTCATAAATTTCGTCGTCTGTAATTACGCTATTATCGAGATCCGTCGTTAAGTGCCAAGAAGAATGAAAATTACTTCGTGAGCGTTAGATAAATAATGTTTCTTAGTCTCGAAAATGCTATCAAATAGTAATGCTGAGGTCTACGCGCAACAATTTAACCAAACTACAGCAATGCGTTTCAAAAGGAAACATATGTTTAAGGTCTAATTATACCATTGATTACGCTTTGATTACTTTACTGATTGTGTATAAAGATATCGTAATCTAATATACTTCAAGTTAGACAAATATTGTTGATTAAAGACGGGTTGGAACATTAACTAGTGCAGTGCATGTAGATAACACTGAACTTTAGGTCACTAGAATTCAGTTTAAGTCAATTCTTAGCGCCACCAAAATTGAGAGACTTTTCCCAGGAATGCTTGTTGATTATCGCAGCATAGACTGAAATCAAAAACAACTGCAATAATGTAGATAAGTTAATCAGCGCGCAATTATTTGTTCTGTCTGTTGATACGATCGGACACTGTTGACTGAAACTACCGACCAGATAAAAGCCTTTCAATTTGCACTTCATAATACTGCGTAGTTGAATGACACATCATCCATCTGTTTGCAATCAGCAGTTGAGAAATGCACACATGGACCACAACATACGACATCTTAGCCACAGATTCGATATGCTAAAGATGTCTAAGTGATATGATTCATCACCCATTTCAGTCAACACGATAGACAAAATTGAGCTAGATATCATAAATTGATCAAGATCTGCTGTCTGGTTTCACTAGATGCATACTAAACAGCGAAAAATATACCGAAAACAGATATATCAGTGCAAGAACATAAAAATGTAGTGTCATTCACAAATCGTAGCACGAAAAATCATTCTATAATCGCTGAAAATATTTGGGTGATATAATACAATAAAAATGATATAATTCAATTGTATGGCCATACCTCATTCTCCTTCAGACTTTTTTCCAAATGATGCGAAAGGCCTTTCATATGCATAAAAACATTACTGCAAAAATATTATGTGAACAAAAATGCTCGAAACGTAGTGACTGCAAAAATATTTTTATACCTTTAATAGGCGTTTTTCGCATCATTTGAAAAGACAAAAATCTGAAGTAATAATGATGTTGAGCATTTTGTATACGCACTTAGTTTTATCATAATCATAATCAAAAATCATAATTCAGCTAAACTGCCACATGATACAAATTCTTGAATTTCAAAGGTAATTAAGCATGTAATATAGTGATAATGACAGATACACTCGTAGATAAAGTTAGTGTAGTGTATGGCCAATCTGGATATCCTACATTTGAAGTAGTCGAATCTAACATAGTTGAATACATTTCGTTTAGCTTGTGCTTTCACTGAAGCAAAGCAGTTTCAGCAGTGATCTTGCCCCTTTTACAACAAAATAATACATTGAATGGTTTGACTACTGAAAGAATTATTTCATCATTTTATCAATGCAAGGGAAGTTGAAATTCTGAACTTCAAACTGTATTATTGACATGTCAACATGGTAGTATATCTTGATCATTAAGATTATTACTAGGGCATTTTATAGGTCAAAAAAGTCAATTTTTTTACTATAGGTCAATAAAGTCAATTTTTGTATTGAGTTCAAATTTCGTATGTACATATATATTTTACAAAACGTTAAACCCTTTTTTACACAATGTTCACCCCAAGCACAGCCAAGGGGTCACACCACACCAAGGCTACTTATATGAAAAGGGTTTGTTTGGGTATGTACTGAAGGTTACTGTACACCACATTCCATGAAATTAATGGCAATTAATGCATATTGTATAGTCATTGTCACAGATCAAAGAATCACAGATAGCAAGTTAGCAGCAGCTTTATTCAACATCCCTAAAGCCTCACGTCACGGGATTATACGTCATGATGAGTATGCATCGATCTTTGCATCATATTTAGAAGTCCTGCGCATCCAAATAATGACATCGAAAATAACGTCATTTATCTATCGTCGGAACATCCAATCATTTGAAAGAATGATCCCCGCAGTAAGATATTGGTTTTGGTAGCCTGGAGAAACATTACTTGGTTACTCTTGACTTGAGCCGCAGCGCGAATACTATCTATAGACTGAATTAACCGCCATGCCGAAAATTGCTGCATCAGATAAATTGAAAGTTTCCTCTATCGTGAAACAACATCCTTCCGAACTTTCATCATCACCTGGTGAAAAGCTATATTGCAATATTTGTGAGTGCATTGTAAAACATGAAAAAACGTTGCTCGTCGATTCGCACAGAAGAACAGCGAAACATTCATTGAAAGCTCATAGTCCTTCAACAATGCCGCGTCCTAACTCAGCTAACAAACAGACTTTCTTGGAATTAACAACGTCTGAGTTTGCTCAGAAAGTAACGAAAGCTTTCCTCTTCGCAGATATACCTTTACACAAACTTGAACACCAAGCAATAAAAGATCTTTTATTATCAATATTATTAATATTAAAAGGTCTTTTATTAACAAAGACAATGGGCCATACAACTCCAACTGTTTACGCATGTCGAAAGCAAGTATCCGTCTTGTTCGAAGAAGAGAAGAAGCAGATTATTGACGCTGTAAGTGGGAAGAAAGTCTTTTTTATTGTTGATGAAGCTGATGTAGGTGGAACAAAATACTTCAATGTGTTAGTGGGTGCAAAGTTCCAAATTTGCGTTGAAGGATGCCATTGATGAGTTGAAAAACATTGAATTCTTTTCTGATCCCTGCTCAATCAAACCCTATATTCAAAAACGAGTGAATGGTTGTGACTTTCAAGCTATTTTGAGTATGACTAAAGAGACTACGCCACCGGCCGACTACGCCCTATTACAAAGGGCACAGTCGACAAGCGTAGCTGTTGAGAGGAGTTTTTCTATCTTGAAGAGCATGTTGAGACCAAATCGACCATTCAAGGCCGAAAACGTCAGAATGTATATTGTTCCAGCCTACAATCATCCACATGACTGACGAGTGAAGCTTCTATTTAACTCTTCTATGTTCTCAAGTCTTCCAATTTGCATATTCAGATTTTTGATATTTTCTACCGTTTTATATCTTTAGTTGATGGAATGACAGATCATTTGTCTATGATACGTATATAGTTGTAATCACTAATCAGAAATAATGGCTTTGATATCTTTTGTTAAATGGGAGAGGTAAATTAAAGGTCAGCAATTGATATTTAGTCAAGAAAATGGATTTTTGGATCAATAAATTACTAATTTGAAGAATCAATTTTTAGGTCAATTTTATAGGTCAATAAATCAGAAATTTAAAGTCAATAAAATCAATTTTTTAGGTCAATTTTCAAATGCCCTAATTATTACCTATTGTGATGTTGAAAATATCACACACAAAATCGAGGGTTATTGATATTTTGATTTGATTCATACGTGTGCGTCATCTGTTCTGTTTCGATGACAGTATGTATTATCAAACTGGATGAAAAATATTTTACAAATCAAAGAATGCTGAAACGATTCGAGTAGCTAAAGAACTCTATCATATGAGATGAAATTTTCATCACATTAAGTATCACATCAAATATCATGAATATTTCATCATATAATCTACTTCAAACTGCATCAATGACATGTCAGCATGGCAATATATCTTGATCATTGAGATTATTATCTATTAAGATATTGAAAATAATACATACAAGATCGGAGAGTTATTGATATTTTGATTTGTTTCATGCGTGTGCGTCATCTGTTCTGTTTCGATGACAATATGATCAAACTGGATGAACAATATTTTACAAATTATAGAATGCTGAAACGATTTGAGTAGTTAAAGAACTCCATCGCATGAGATGAAATTTTCATCGTATTAAGAAGACGTTCTTATTAAAATATTCAAAATGAAATGATATATCCGTGGTCCTCCGTATTATTTTGAAACCTTGCTTTTCATAATGAAGCTAGCTGAGAGAAGGGGATGGCGTTTTCTTGTTTGAGCATCATTCATTGTTCCAATAAAAACAAAGGTGTCTAATAAAGTTCTTGTTCCCTTTCTTTTTTGACAAGTAATATTTGAGCTTGATTTCTGAACTAAAACAATTATTGGAGCATCGGCTTTCACACAGTGAAACTGAGTCGAACTTAGAAGAGAAATCACCGTTTGCTGATTTGTTCAATATTTTGCACAAAACTAAGAATCAGTCTGCAAATGGTGTCAAATTATCATCATATGTGCAATGAACGGAAGAGCTTGACTGACAAACAACAGATCTTATAGCTATTAAATGCTTGCTGAGATACTTTCACTACAATACGCATTTTGTGAACACTCTTGACAAATATTTAGTATCATAAAATTGTTATTTGTTGAGCACTCGACTTAATGTCAAGAGCTCAACTGTAAGCATCTCGATAAGTTGACACAATGAATGAAATTGTAAGTGATATTGTCCAAGTTAAATACCAGCATCACCATATAACATTCAATTAAGTTTTTCAAAAAAATTAGATCCAGAGAAAATTTAATCGAAGTCCCACGGTTAGGGATGGAAAAACGGGTTTGTTGTGAAGTTAAACGAAAAAAGAAGTGTGTTTTTGTAAAAAAAATTATCGCGTTCTCTTCTTTTCATTTAAGAATCTTTATTTGAAAAGTCTCCCACACTTTTTGTTCACATGCTTGTTTAAACATGCCTTCTTAATAAGCTAGAACGATTTTAAGTCGCTTCGAAAAGCAAATGGTGAAATCCCAGTAGGCCCATGACATAAAAAATTTGAAACATACTCAGAAGCTCTATCATAAATCATATTTGAAAAGGGAAAGCTCATTAAAAAACCCTGAATTTAAGTTTCGCCTCATCAATTTCTTTGGATCCTCAACATCATCTGCGGCCCGTACATATGTAGGTGATAATCATTAGCTGATACATGTACATTAGTGCGTTATAGTTTATTATCTATTTATATAGTATAGTTTATATTCACCTCTTCGATTCAAATTCGGATAGGAAATTTCATCGAACAATCTTGGCAGTGCTGATAACTTATGGTATGAAAGCATAATGAACAACTTTTAAAACGTAAATGAAAATCTTTAAAATGAAAAACTTGCAAATTGAAGTGTAGGCACGAGAAAGATTATTTAAGTCGTCACTAGTAACTGCAGTTAGTTAATGACGTAGTAGAGGTTCTGAAACTATTACTGTTATCAAACACGAAAATCAAGGTTTCGAAGACAGTTTTTGCTGCACTGCTTTTATAAAGGCACTGGGAATAATTTTTGAGCTTTTCATATTACGTTTCCTACATGTTTGGTCACCAGGTTCTCCTGTTGACCTGGAGGTCTCCTGTCACAAGCAGTCTCCAGTCTTTCTCTCTTCTATCGTCACTATCACGGTCTTGATTCTAATGCACCTGCCTCTGTCACTCCACGTCCTCGCTCTTTTACCCGATGCATAATAGCATAAGAGGAAGTGACTATGGAAATCCATACGTTGTCACTTTTCCTCGTTGTCGCACAGAATATTTTAAGAAATACTTTTTTTCATAAGACAGCAAGGTTGTTGAATAGACTTCCTTTGAAGGTATTCCCAACATCTGTTAGTGTCAAAGCAATCATTAGCTATGCCTCATGGCACGAAACTAAAGAAATTTCGTCTTTTACAATATCACATTAACATACTGTTAATAAAATATTCAGTACATTTTTCTCTTCTTTTCTTTTTTCGTTTTTGTAATTAGTTACGTGTGCTATGTTTGATAGCTCAGCTTTTTTTATATGGCTTATATGCAACTAAATGCTATTACATGCCATTAATGGGACATATTATAGTCAATTGAACATTACACAACTACACATAACCCATGAAGATCAAGAACGACTTTGCAATCACTATCAATGTATTCATCAGTGAGCAATAGTGTCATGGAATAAAGACATCAAATTCCTTGAAGTCTTGATTTAATTTGATCACGATTTATTATTATCAGCAGCATTATCACAAAGAGTTTCAAGGCCACTTTACAAAAGTTTGATAGAAAATACAATAAATAAAATAATACTTCAAGGTGTGTCAGTCATAAAAAAGTTCTTCGCAGCTTTCTTAAAAGAACGTTGGGACTCGGCGGAGGCAACTGAGAAGGACAGTCGATTCCACACTCGGGCGGCTGATGCAGAAAAATGTTTCTTGGAGACTGTCTTTAGACGAAGTCGTGGAATACAGACAGAGTTCTTGGCAGCAGATTGTAGACGTCGGCGGTTGGACACTGATGATGTTAGGACTATCAGTTGACACAGGTATGGTGGAGCACAATTGTTGAGACATTTATATGCAAGGATGGCAATGCGTAGAAGTCACTCAAAATTGCCATCCTCAGTGTAGACCGCAAAAGATGGATATTTTTGGCAATATTTTCACACAAGCAGTGCATTTTTAGTCCAGTGAAACACCTCTAAGATGAGTATCCCTATCTACTACCAAGGACGTGTGTCAAACATTCCATTAGAAAATATATATAATTACAATGCTTAGAAATTTCCTAAAGCAGAATTATCTTTGATGTGATATGATGCTACGAAAATTGTAAAAGTCAATGGAATTAAAGACTGTGACTTGCATCACAATAAGCAATCACATTCACTTTAGCTACAGTGTTATCAACTCAATCCTCTTGAAATGCATTCAGGTGGATGACAAGAAGGCAAAGTAGCCAGGAGTACTTGAATGATCTTATCACAATCGCAATTCAATCAGAGTTATGCAATTTCTTATTGAAAACACCGTCGAACCAACCCAGCTGCTATGATTACTTCCAGGCAATTTGAATCTATTCAATAGAGATTATAAACCGATGAAGTAGGTACCTAATTGACTGAAAAATGTCATAACGATTGCAGTAGGATTTATCGACAAGTTAATACTATTTCACATTTAGGAAAACATTGACAGAATTTAAAATTACATACATTATTTGCCACTTGTATTAGTTGCACATCAGCGAAAATGTCGCAGTGAAATCAAGTTTAAGATCGAAAGTCTGCATGATTATCTCTAGAAAATTTGATGATTATCTTAAGCTAGAAGATCTGATGACTGTCTGTATTAAATTATCTAGAAAGCGAGAAAGAAGCTAATAAATAAATGTGGTGCGGTTGTCCGAAAAATATTGATTGAATCAACTGTAAATTATTATGGTACTTCACTGTTGTGACGTAGGGATAAATGGGCATAGGTCACCGATCATCAACCTACATGAGCCATATTGGGAGGCATGTCGGTTGATTTTCATATTACATGTACTTCAGATAAAAAGTGGTTGTTAGCATGTTCCTCACCTGTGCACTTGGAAATAGGTTCTGCGACTTTAAAGTCAATTTAATGATCCAAAATAGACCTTAAATAAAAACACGGAAGCTAGATTCCAAGGCATAGATAGTAGTCACAGTGCGTTTGAAGAAAATTAAAACACAAATGAACAACAGTATTTCCTAAAATTTGCAGCCTAAAATTCGCATCACGAAGTTCAAAAATAAATTTAAACACTGACAGAAAGTTGTCAGTGTATATATTGGAATCAGGTCATTTTAGAAATAAAAGATACCACAGTAAAATCGCCTGGTCAATATAAGATGCGATTTAATACATTAACTATTTTTTCGACCGTCATAGAAAGTAATTATCAAGGTCCCGAATTCATTTTCTGAATAAATAATACAGTCGTCACAGTAAATTATTTAAATAAAAACAAATGAAGATTGGTCACAAAAAAGTAAATAGACACAGTCAAAGTTAAGTGGATTACATGAGCGGATGAAGCTTACTGATCATTCCACATAAACAGGACTAAATTATGGAAATAGAGCAATTGCAAGATAATGATGGTGGTGATGTTTGAGTCATTGAACACCCAATCCTCAGAGCTAGATGCAAGGGTCCCGTAGCCACAGGGTGCTAGAAGCGCGGATGAGCTCCATGTATTTAACCTTCTTCTACCGGGTGATTTTGGGCTCCGACCCCCCCCCACTATGATTTTGATATTCCTGTGATTCAATCGCTCCAAAAATTACATTGGCACACAGTTGGCGCATGCTCACTTCAGTGGTGGCATCAGTTTTCACAAACATAGCAATTCAAAACTTGAATCCCACTTCTTTCAAAAAATTGATGTTTTGAATATCAGTTGCAAATTGATGTTAGATGAATTCCATAAGCGATACGCTTAAGCAGCTGTCGCATGAAAACGTGTGAAGACAATGTTGGGAGCATGCCTCATTGCACTGGGACAACTTAGGGGCGCTGAATACAACTCAGAAATGTTTGAAAATACATGTATATTACATATTGTCCTCCACTATGTTAGTTATACATCATGGAGAAAAACTACAGTAATTGCATCCAAATGAATGAATGCACCAAATATACTAATTGACAACATCACTGAAGCCGATGTTTTATTTAGCCATGTGCCTAATGCATATTGGAATATGAGTAACCTAGATGAGTTGTCACGCAATCATCAAGTTGTTACATCAGTCATTCGTTTTGTATATGAATGTTTCACAATTATTGAATCAAATTTAATAGCGAGAGTGCCCTCCTCGAGATTTGAACATCCCTAATGCGAGATAGCATCAAATCGCTAAGATATTCAATAAATTCAACTTCAAGGAACTGCCACTGCTCAATTAGTCTTTCAGCAAGAATGTTCAGGAACACAGGTGGAAATTGGTGTCTTTCTCCAACGCTCATCCCAGACATGTTCGAAGAGAGGAACGTCAGGTGAACGTACAGGCCATCAAGAGTTTGCATGGTTTCCTTGCAGTTGTAATAACAACTTTAGAGCAATATGGCCTAGCAAGGTCATCTTGGAAAAACTGTGTCCTTACCTTTTTTGTTTTTTGTTGAGTTGTGAAGAGCCAAGTTTTGTTGTAGATATGCGACATATTTCGATCAGCACCTGACGTCTATCTTCAGGTAAGTGAATCTTTTTACAGTCCATAGGATTTTTATGGTGTTAAGACTCACCAATTGAGCAATTTTTTTTAAAAAAAGTACCAGGAAATTCATCATTTTAATTTTGATTTTATATTTTGAGACCGATTTTGTTTTACATCGAGAAATTTAATACGTGCTATTTTAATTGAAAAAGTCAATTTTTCAAAAATAATCAATTGTAATTTTGGGAATATTTCAATGTCTACATTTGCATGTCCCATCATTCTAAAAGTAAGTGCTAAAAATTATGGCCATGGCTAGTTGATAAGCAACAGAGAACAGTGCGAAAATAATGGATTCATGATAATAGTAATAATCTGCAGTGAAAGGGAATTTTCTGAAAAAACCAAAATCGGTATACATTCTTCATTTATGCTTTCCCTGTTGTACAGCTCAAGAACTGGACACGAAAAACAATAATATCCATTGAGGTTATTAGTAAAACGTAATTTTCCTTAAGCAGCATTTTGATGGAATTTTAAGTTGATTATGATTATTTTGTAAGCCTTGTTGCTGATAATTCCATTCAAAGCAATTTTAGCAAGGAATTCTATTATGCAGTCACCTGTATGCAGGTAACACTTAAGTGAGTTGTGGAGGTGTTCATTGTGCATAACTGGCTGCAATAACAATTGCTAGTAATGGTGCTATATGTCACTAATAATGAATGCAACATTAATATACGACTTTTGGAACGGTGTCGATGGGGAAGGAAGGCAGAGAACAGGAGAAATTGGAGGATCCATGGCGAGGCCTGTCTTCAGAAGTGGAGAAAAAACGGCTGATGATGATGATGATATAGCACAATATTAACATAACATACTAGGCATAACTAGACATAAATACTAGGCATACTCTAATGATCAATTTAGCAGTGATCATATATAAATTGGGCTTTAATCAGCACAATTTGTATCAAATCTTCATAAACCTGATGAGCTGAGGATCACACGCTGAAGACAATGTGTTGTCTTATTTGAATATGCCGATAACAAAATGTAGTCACACATGTGATCACGTGACCTGTTACGCAGTTTCATTTAAGAGCCACCCAATTTCCAGAAATTCTGGCTACGACACTGGGCCAATTAATGCAGCAAGCTAGACCTTTACGATGCCAATATCTTCGTCATTGCTTTCATCATCCTCAGAAAGATCCTGCCAGCTACATTGAGGTTATTCGCACGTTTATCATGAGACAGCTTCAAGAGAAATATCTGGCAAAAAACAGGAAGTTCTATTTCCCTTTCGTGGACCTCAAAAAGACTCTCGATAGTGTTCCTGGGAAATGCGTAAGCATTATGTGGATGAATAGCTGGTGAATGCAGTGATGAGTATGTACCACAACGCATCAACGTTGGTACATGCACTTGGCATACAGTGAACCCTTCAGCGTGAGCTCTGGACTTAACTAAGGGTCAGTACTGATCCCATTGCTATTTGTTTTGGCAATGGATGCGATCTCATCCGAAATAAGCGGTGGTCTTCCTTTCGACGCGCTTTATACCAGTGACCTAGTGCTTGTGGCAGAGAGTGAGACAGAACATCGTCAAAAACTAAAAGCATGGATGTATTGCCTGTCGAAGAAAGGCTTAAACGTTAATGAAGAGAAAACGAAAGTCAAGCTCTCCACACAAACGCCTGCCGGCACTTTAACTCGGCCTGAGTTTCCTTGTGGTACTTGTAGAAAAGGTGCCAGCTCCAATTCTGTCCGGTGTATTGTTTGCCGCTTATGGACGCACAAGAAACGTAGTGGAGCTAGAGGGAGCCTAGCCTCAGTTGAAATTGTCCTTCATGTGTAAACCGTGTCAAGTCTAAGTGCGCCCAAGTGAAGCACAACTCGGTCCAATTTCAGTGGTGGGTCACACCTATCAGGCTGTGAGCAGATTTTGCTACCTTGGTGACATGATGGAATCCGGTGGTGTTTCAGGGGCTGCATTATCTGCACGAGTTCAATCTGCTCGGCGAAAGTTTCGTGAGTTGTCGCCATTTCGAGGGCGACTCCTTTATGGATGAAAAGCTAAGTGCATGACGCGTGTGTGAGGAGGTGCATGACATACGGTACTGATACATGGCCCATTTAAATCAAAGATCAGCAAATAATGTTGGCAGCAGAACGCAGACTGATCCGTTGCAAGATGGGCATATCTTTGAAGGACAGGCTTGCTTCTTCCACGCTTCTCCAACTTCTTGGAATAATAGACATCGAGGGCGTATTGAAAAGGAATCGTCTTAGATGGTTCGGGAATGCTCTCCAGAAGCCAGAAGACAACTAGGTCAAGAAGGCGTATGGCATGGATCTGCTGTGGCCAACACCGAAAGACCGCCCCTAGGAAGACGGGGCGTGAAACGATTCTTGCTGATTGCAAGGAGCTTGATCTCTAGGACAGTGATGCTGGCAACCGCGATTTGTGAGAAATCCATTGGGAAAAACCTTCCTCCCTTACGAAAAATGGATAATGGACGTAAAGCGAAAAATTTGCACGCAACGCTGTATCGAAAATAGGATTATTTTGCTAAATATCAAGATATCGTAATATCAATAAAATGACTTAAAATTTAATTTTGTAGGAAGTGAGGAGGCAGTGGTCATCGTCGATCAGAGATGCAGAATTTTCTCTTCCATGAATGACTACCTGTGTACCGTAGAAAGTTGTCAAACAGACAATCAGCACATTCGTCACCCTCAAAAATTCTTCAATGGAAATAGATTCCAAAAATCTACGAACTGAAAAATTCTGACGAAGAAATGTCGTTTTTTTCTACAGATCCTGTCAAACTGTTTGAACAGAAACACAAGCTTACATGCTGGACAGGCATAGTCGCCTTTCGTGTCACAAATATTAGTTGCGTATGAGGCGTCAAAATTAGTCGGCATTTACTTCGTAGGCTAACACATGGTTCTTCCTAATAATGAGATCTCGAGGTCACTAAGACCTCTCGACACGCATTCCATTGGAATAGTCCTCCGAAATCGAGATATGGGACCAATCTTGATGTGATTTAAGTGTATCATTGAAAAAAGCGTAGGGTCCAAAAATTGCACAATAAAAAAGGAACTTTTCTGATCGCTCTTTTTGTCAGTCTAACTTTGACAGTATTGTGCATAATGTCATGCTTCACCATGTTGCATGGATATAATTTGGCTCATTTTTGTAAACGTGCAACATGGAGTGGTTTTGCGCCGGTCCATATACCCCTCCATGGGGATATAAGGAATAAACAGGAGAAAATATTTCTCAATACTGAAGCTAATCTACAATTAATAATCCTTTCTGCCACAATCTTTGTACTTCGATTTTTCAGAAGTTTTGTTGAATAGCCCTACAGTACAATTGTGATACAACATTCCTACCTTACGATGTTAATGCATGCAATGACGCAAAAGCTACGTAATGCAAGATATGCTAATGTGAATTACCTACATAGCTGTATGCGGTGTAGCTTATGATACCCAACAACAATGCAAACTTGAATTTTGCATTTTTTGAATTTGCATTTTTAGGCATATTACAGTGGGATTGCATCCTACCTTACGACGTTATTGCACGCAATGACGCATAAGCCACGTAATGAAGGCGATGTTTATGTGAATTAGCTACACACCTGTATATACGGTATAGCTTATGATACCCCACACTGATGCAAACAGGAAAGGAAACGTGATTCGTAACAATACTGTATGAAATCCAAAAAATGAAGCCACTTTAAAGTCAGACGACACTATTTTTTTCGGAATCCAATTTTAGATAGTTTGCTGAAAAATAATCACCTGATACTCTAAAAATTTTAATTTTGTAAGATAATGTGCGCCGACATTATCGTCGTGTATAGAGGAGCATTCACACAAATGAAACCCAAAGTTACCACTTAGGTTCAGACTATTAGACTAAGTCAGGAGATAAATGATTCTTAAGGTCGACCCTAACTTCTATGACAAAAATTTTGCAGCTTTTGTTTGGTGGAGTCTTGAAAACAAAATCCTTCCATCTAATTGATGAGATCTGTTCTTTCTATTGACGTTGGTTAAGCTGAAATCGGATCGTTGCTTTGCTGGCAATGCCGTAGTTCTTTTTCTGAAAAGCATGATCTATATCAGCAAGCTGGGCATAGTGCATGCATCACAACTATTGCTGTTACATAATTTTTTACTATACATTTCCTTAATTTCACAATACATATTCATTGACTAAAATTTGATTTTGTAATTTTACTCTTAATTAGCCCAACATAAATATCTAAATATCTAATAGGCCTAGATATCTAAATCAACGTGGTAAATATACGCAGGCCATCTATAACGCACAATTATCAATCGCTTATCGATAGAAATATCATTTCAAATAATTGCGTCTGTATAACTCAACTACAGGCTATAGTTTTGGGCTACTTGTACCTTTTTTGTCTAGGAATAACTGGACCTCACTGGCTCCGTTATTGAACGAAAAGATGCTACGTGCGATAGTGATACTGCACTACACAGCACCAGTTAGCAATAAAGTTAGCAGTTAACGATAATGGCTAGCAATATTCTCCGACGCAATGTTGCGTGAGAATAGCCTCACTTAAGGAATTGGCTAATTGCACGTCATTTACCGTCAGAATAAACTTGGCGCTAACGTCTGACAGAAATATCCTTAGATAAACACAAACCTGCCTTAAAGGCCAATAATTATTAGGTCTATCAAAAGAGGTGACAGTGCTTATATAACTTTATTTACTGGAAGCTTCTACACATGCTAAAAAGAATTCAAAGAATTTATGATTGCACAACATTTACAATATTTGCGAGCTTCTTGCCTATTAGACTTGCTAGCGAAGTAGGAATTAACATAAGTAATTTTTTGCAAAAATTGCATACGAAAGCAGCAAAAATTATGGGCCATGTCGACAGACGCATACGCCACTCAACCACATGCTGGAACCTCCGCATGAAGTGCTCTATACTCCAACCACGCTCATCGACTAACAACCAATTCGTACGCACGAACGAAAACCTAAAATTGCGACAATTATCTTATTTGGTCGTAGAGTATGTAATAGGACGCGCCAATTTGGCAGCCAGTCTAAGCTGATTTCGACAGGGTAGCTTGGGAAAAATCCCTCCTAACATGATTGGTTTTAAAACTTTCTAAATGTCTCATGTAAGATTAGGAGATTGAGATATGATGTTATGTTGGAAATGTCCGACTGCATCACGAAAGTAAGCACTAAATGGTGTGACCCTCAGTGCGCCCCGGTTTTCGCGCATGTGTTCCAAATGACCCAGCTTGACAGTGCTAAATCTTTAAAGTTCTGTTTTAGCTCTGCTTTTTCTCATTTACAGATGGCTAGGCCTATCATTCCATACTTGAAACTCTCTCCACAGGCGTCTAGCAAATGTGCTGGCCAAAGCCCTGTAAACTACAGCAGCACGCGGAAGGTACAAAAACAGGAACAAAAGTGAAGCGAAGATTTCATGACTGCTGCAGTTGAAGTTTCACATTGATCGACTGGCAGAACCTGAGCAAGATCAAGTGAGGAAAAATGGAAACCGCGCCGCGAAGTGTGATACATTCTGATCCATGATTCTTGTTGTTTTATGTGAACTGAAGTCTCTTGTAGTTCAGAAAAATGACGAGTGGTAAATGGACATGGAATACATTATCACCGGCTCAGTCGGTGTAATAGCCTGAGATCAAAAATGCACCGACCCAACCGGTACAGTAACGGGTCCCATTCCACACACCGAAATTCTTTGGCATCGCCCGTTTTTCAATGGAAACATGCACACGCCACTCTTGTCTCGGGTTTTGGTAGAAGAAATCTGGGAACACTAGTTGGAATGTGTAGTCAGAAACAGCTGATACAAGTGCCAACATTTGAATATACATGGCAAAAATGCCATGGACAACGGCGTTGATTTTTTTTGATTGATGATATTCCATCAAATCTAATACTATGGTTAATTTAAGACAGTTGTTATGTAGCATTTTGGGCTCGGTCGGATAAAAATACTCCAACAATTTCCGCAAAATGGGATAGTTTTTCGAATACTATATCTTGAGTGCAGAAACTATTATCAGCGTACTTTAACAAGCATAATCAATCGTTTTTCATCATTTCATTATTTGATTATGTTTACCATAGAAACCTGACTTCTCGCATTATTTGAGTCAGCATGTCTAGAATTGACAATAGCTGCTTGTTGATAGTCATGTCAGCTACTTGTCAACAATTCATTTGCACCGATGAGGTTGGCTCCATAGACATCGAACATCAACAACTAGGTCTGTGGTTGGCTCTGTGGTGGTTGGTTTGCACACATATAAATACTGCTAGATCTTAGGATCAATCGAATTATTGAAGCCTGGAGACTCCTAGAAATATGGGGATACATTTAACACTACTTGTTTACATTGCATATAGATTAGATACATAGACATCGGATTACATTATTAGGACATTAGGACTAATAATGTAATCCGATGTATATTATTAGATCTATAGAATTATTCATATTCCATCTACATATATGCATATAGATGTAATCAAGGAGCATGCCAAGTCATATGTAAAAATAAAAATCATAAGATCACAGAGTAAGTAGATTGGGTAAAGTAGCAACTCAACAATAATTAAATCCCAAAGATATTTAATACATATGAGGGCTAGATAGGAATTAAACGACAATCCTATTGTTCTCGATGGACCGGCTTTGGTCAGCTGACTTCAAATGTTTTTAATTTTTGAAACTTAACACACAGTATCAGTGGCTTATGCTTGATACAAAATGATATTCCTAAGGCGCTCTGTCGCATCGCACATCGTACAGTCAACAAAATAGCAATTTCGCCCCATTGCCGCAATGCTTCTTTTGCCCTCAACCGTCAGTACCGAAACTAGTCCACAGCTGATAGGTCTACTTCTCATCTAGCCCATTACATAAACAAGTACTAGATATCTTTCTTAAATCCCCTTTGTCTTTACCTTCGATTTTATGAAATGAGAACCAGCATCACATGTGATACATTCAAATTTTACACTGCTGGGGAATTTCATTTGACTGATCGTAATAGCAAAATTAAAGGAATAACAGCATTTTACAAATACTCCGTGTCATGTCAACTTGTGTGGAGAGGTAATATAGTTTGTTAAATTAGCAATCCGATGGAATTACTGTCACTTCTATACACAACCACTTTTGTGCCACAAACTAGTCTGCCACTGCTTGCGAGTGGGAGACCTAAACAAAATAAGCACTGACAATGATCACTATTAACTTAATTAAGAGATGTAAATTGATCCGCATTACTATTCAAATTTGAGTGAATCATAAAATGAATTACACCGATGAAAATTGGAAAATGGAATTTCAGTCAAGATAGCACAAATAAGATGTCGAGACTTTTATGAAGACTTGCATTTTATTGCGGCTCATGAATTTTCTTTGACAATCAGCTTAATTTCTGCTTATAGGATGCCGGTTAGCAAATGTTTATTCCTTTTGATATCCAACTTGTTTCATACTACTTTTAACACTAGAACAGCCGACTGAGTCAATTGACTAAAATTTATTTTATGATAAGTGCTTAGTGGTAAGTACTCAACCAAATTTCAATCTATCTTGTGACTTTTACTTTTTTGGGATGCAGTATAATCTAAGATAGCACAAATAATTTTTGCTTTGTTGCCTTCGCAAAGCAGGACATTCAGGCCTATTCTAAGTTACCCCTTGAACAGCCGAACTGAGTCAATTGACTCAAATCGTACTATATGTAAAATGAAAACAACTTGCCAAACGTAAACATATAATTTTCAGAAACTTTATGACTGAAAACATTTCTCGCATACATTTGCCACACATTTCCCTCAACAAGGTCTACAAGTTACATTATATCCAGTTCCATACAAAGGTTTCATCAGATCCATTACAACTGACGTACCGACGCTAGATCTACGTGATTCGTATTTACCCAAATACGAAAGAAAATTGAAACAGTATACTTACTCTCAACTTCTGCAAGAATCCAAAATTTGAGCCCATATTTATCGGACTTATTCCCCATATATTGAGTAAAACGACATCTTGCCTTAGTTGGGAATAAGTTGTTCAGCATCAATCGTAAGTGACCAGTCAGGTAACACTTTTGCGAATTTTCGACAAATCCATTCGAAACAAAAGAAATCAAGGCGAATATGTCATTTTGTAGTTGCTCGCGACGTGAGGAACGAATATCAAATCGCATATACCTTTTGATGAGCCTTCATCCATGATCAATCGTCATGCAAGCATCAACAGGTGTCTCTACATTTCGGCAATATGATGTATGACCTGCGTTTACAGAAAACACATTATAAGATGGATATCGACCCGCACCATCACCAGTAGAATCCGGTAAAGTTGACCATTTAGTACCATCTTTCGCGAATACATCGCTGCATGTACGATGCATGTAGGCGCTTGTTCAGCAGCAAATCGTTGACGACGCATAGTTAGCAACTTCACTAATGAGAAATAATGACGAATGCAGTACATCACTTCCCGCAGGGAAACATGCTTTGTCATCATATTCAGCCAATGATAGTGATGGACGATAGCCATTGGATATAAAGGTATTGACTAAGGAAAATGTTGCTATGATTACGATATTGTAATCTGACGTAGTTGATATGACTGCTCGTAAATAAACTGATATCTAGTGTGATTGAGTCAATTGACTCACTCGGCTTTTCTAGGTATAATTGCATGCCGGCTGTTCTAGTGTTAAAGGGACTTCATCTCGAGTATACAAACATAGGAATAATTTGAAAAAATAGCTTTTTAAAAGCTGCCCAAATAATTTTATGGACCACTGTAACGTAATCTCCGCAAAAAACTGAATCTTTTCATGCAACAATTTTTACTGTATATACGGTAGATGCTTGTTTACCTACATATATGATATGTACGTGCTCTATGCATACCGCATCTTTAATTGATAAGTCGTGAACACCTCTGGAAATCGCCATTGTTGGTCAACCGCTGTCAGTACGACGTGTTCATCCTATGCATGTGGGTGTGATGCCATATGCATGCCCGATCTTTAATTGTCCTTTAATACTGTTCAGAGCATATCGGATTACATAGCCGGACACAGCTTATTTCTCGCGGCCTTTAGAGCTATACGCATGCATAGCACGGATGCATAGATATAATAGAGGCTAAGGTACAACCGAATTGCAATTGTTCACAACTATAAAAGCTATTAATTAAATGTTTCGAAAAGGCATGCATATAAATAAATCTCCATGTAGATTAAAGCACTATCTCCCATCAAATTCATCTTTAAATTCAATCTATCCAATACGAGATGAAGTGTTTAATGGTCAGACATGCATCAGACAAATATTTTAAGGAATGCCTCGATGAGATGCGTGGAACGGCCGGAGCAAAAATGGGAGTAATACTGGTATGAACAATCTCCCATCATTAAATTAATCTGCAGATGCAATACGAGATGCATCAGACAGAAATATAATAGCTTTTCCATGTACGGTACAGGACATATTTTTGGGACATCGTAGCATGGGACAATGTGGAATTGTAATAAATGATTCTTGTTTGAAGTTGAACAAATATCGGATGCTTATTGCGTTTCGTCCAGCGAATAAAAGTGTCTGAAAACAGCTGATCGTTTTCTTCAACAAACTACGTAATTCTACAACAATGCTTTCCTTCTTGTATTATAATTAAGATTCTATTAAAGTGAGTTGATTTGCTGCTATAAAAATGAAAATGATGCACTGTAGTAGTGGGGTCCAAAAAGACAAAATCTTTCTAGGACATCAAATCTCCTTAAAGCGGCCGAGAAATAAAATGCAAGACGCATTGAGTACGGGTGTCGACTCAAAAAAGTATGTAGGGTATACAGTAAACATTTTTATGTCAAAAGATTCAGTTTTTTGCGGAAGTTGAGTTCCTGCGGTCCAAAAAATTATTTGAGCAGATTATAAAAAGCTAAAATTTCGCGAATTTATAGGCCTAGGCGAGGGACGTTGGGCAGCGGACTAATGGGTACTTTCAGTTCTTCGGCCTCTTGCTCAGGACCCATTGCTTGTACGAACTTCAAATTCGACAGAGGTCATGATCACTTTATAAGTAATGAAACAATTAGGTTGGATATAAAAAGGAGTGAATGTCTAGGTAATATGCCTAAGCATATCAGCTAAGCGGAACTTAAGCTTATTGTCAAGGGAATTTCATGAATCGCATTATAAAGTCTTCATGAAAAAGTCAACTTCTTGTTAAGTGTGCCTTCTAGGCTGAAATTTCAAGTTTTTTAATCTATTTTCATCGACAGATTTTGTGATTCACTAAATCTGTTTCATTTCTTGAATCTGAATAGTGATGGACGAATATACATTTTTTTAAGTTAATTGAAATCATATGTCCTTGATTACCGGTACATTATTTTGCTCGATCTACCAGTGTGACAGCTTGCTTGTGATATGATCATGCTCAATAACGAATTGCTAATTTAGCAAACAAACGCTGTCATGACACGGAGGATCTGTAAATGGCCATCATTCCTTCTGCATACTATTATGATCAGTCAATGCCGCGGTAATTTCTTCAAAAATTTGCATACCTCACATTTGGTAACAATACCCAACTGTGTTCACCTCGAGTTAAATTCGGAAGGTATACCGATTGGAGATTTAATTAATAAATACTGAGTTGGTACTCTACTTAACTGAATCTATGGTTAGACATATTCGTAATGCCTTTCATAAAAGGCGGAAGCTCTGCGCTGTGACTTGAATAGTGAATAAGCATCTCAACATTCTTTATAGGCTATAATATCAACTTTGTTGATGCATGGATCGAAGCTAAAAATTATGAATATGCTGTTCGTTCACTACACGACGAAAAACAGTCACAAAATTTTCTATATTAACAAATAAATCTGTATTTCATCGAGCACATGACATCACAATGGTACCTTTTAAATACTTTCAGAGAACAAATGTTATGGCCACTATTTAGCATTTCTGTCCTTCTCATCAAGCTGCTGTTTCGAAGCGAGGAATGAGTTTTAAAGCCAATGATACTATCTTAAAGATTATCAAATGTCCTAACTGGAGATTGAGCATCAAAACACTGGATCTCTACTGTCTTCAAGAAGGCATCAACTACTCAATGGTGGGTTGTTGGAATTTGCAAGAGTCGTGAGAACAGGCTCGACGCCCCCACTTTCACTGTCATACATAAATCCGAAGTCCAACGATTCTGAAATTTGATTTTCTATTGAATTCTCATTGTCACTCTTCTCCGCCGCGCTCGAGTCTGTACTGGATTCCGTTTTAGCGCTATCCACCGATTTAAAAGTTGCCTTCCGTTTGACAGCCATGTCTATCAAGGGAAATACTTCTTCACAACCGTTCAAACCATACCTGGAATAGTGGAGGAAGTGCATCATGTGGAAGGATGAAGTGAGTTTAGTTAGCAATATAATAAGCACACATATTTACAAAAAGCGTAGCGAGGTTTATGGTGATATCTTTGAGAATAATTGGGAATCATTGCAAATCCTAAAAAGGTGATATATATGTATCTATGATTGAGTGGTAAAGGCTTCGATAAAGCACAAAGTGAACGTTTCAATGATCTGTAGGTCACCAGATTAAGACTAACCGGGACTGAAACAAGGCTTATGAATTAAATTCCTTTCGTTCAGGCTGTCGGAGTAAGAATGAAGGATGGTCGATTGAATTATTTCCATTGAGAAACAATAGCGTCATAAAATTATTAAATCATTTAATTAACAAAGAGATGCAATCATCAAATAGAGAGAGAGAGAGGGAAAGTTCGTTAAGCTTCAAAATCGGATACGAATTCGAGCTAGATGTATTTGAAAGTGGAAGAGCAATCTTGTCTGCTGTAGCCGCTGTCCACTTTTTAAAATTCAGTTTTTAGCCAGTGTTTCTTGCGAACTTCAAGACACTGAAGAGTGTGCAAGCAACAGCAAAAGTACTAACATTGTACTAAAATCAAACGAAGGTGAAACGGTTACTGGAATTCAATAAAGACATGACTCGCCAACTCAACAGGGTCAGCTGAGGGACTGGAAGATTTGCTGCCGACGTGTTTCGCTGGAGGACTGATGGATTCTGCCAACTGCCCTTGCGGAGCAGATTTCCAGACTCATCACCGCATCATGACGGAATGTTCGTTGCCTAAACCTCAGCTCTCACTCACCTCTGTGAAAAGTCCCAGACTTCATAACTTTTTTGAACGATGCAATCTTTGAATGATTAACTCTTCAAATGTAGCTACTGCAGCTAATGTAGGCCTACACCAAGCTTTACAGTGTAAAACCGCTCCATATATTTCCGTCTTATGATACCCTACGACGAAAAAGCAGATAAACTTGCTATTTTATGCTCTTCGCCGACTAGAGACCACCATCCATCTGGCTAGGTAAATGATCGATCTTCATCTGAAAACATTTACAAGCTATGAACAGCAATTTTTTCTATTTGATATTAAAACTTCACGATGTATCCTACTTGTCAACATTTATTCAGAATCAATTCAATCGAAAATTTTCTGATGGAATGGTTATAAGGATTTGAAAGCATGATTGTTATTCGGGTATCAGCACAGTAGGCAGTTGAACGAACTACATGACTCCAACGAATTTTGAAATAACACAATTCATAGCGAATGTTGTGCATTTTCTGATGCGCATTGCTATGAAACAAGTGCTACTACAATTATTTTTTCAACATTATTAAAAATGGTATTTCCAACTTTGAACTGAATTCAAGACTGAGAATGCTTCCAGCTGACATGGCAACTACAGATCAAACATCAAAATATTTGGTTTCACAGTCAACCACATTCATTATATTAATGATCACTCAATTGAAAAATTCAATAATTGCGTAATAATGAGACGGGAGTGGAAATTAGCGAAGTAGCTTCATTGACTCATTGGAAATACATACTTCATTTTTGCTTTCATCTAAAATAACGCACGACAAAATATGCAAATAATAATATTTATTTGCTGAAAATTCATTTCATTATGTATGCATTCATCTACACAATCAAATTACAGCAAATTTGAAGCCCTGAATGGGCAGAACTAATCGTGCATTTCATGCTTTAAAAGAAACATAAATGACGCTTGAATGTCGATACATGAACATTAGAACATTAGACATTAACAATTTTTTAATGTCGATCACATAAAGCCACCAGCACCGTCAAACGTAGATGTCAATAATGTTGTGAATCAGCTTTCGAGCGAAACTTCGCATCGAATAATGCTTGCATGGAGCCCGAAGACAGTCTCACTTAGTTCCTCTTACACAGAAATGCTAGAGCAGCTTCTGGTCGACTGTGCCTTTTAAATCAGCGAAGAAAATTACAAATCCAGTAATCCAGTAGTCTGACTTCAAATATCTAGGGTTTCAATTCAGAAGGTTAGGTGAAAATTCAGTAAATTAAGAGCAATTGGGCTTAAGATCTATGATAGTCTACAAAAGAAAAAATTGAATCATGACAGAGATTTCTAGCTCCTTTCCGGAGTGCAAAGCGAGATATTACTAACGATTCTGAAGTGATACATAATCTGCATACTTTCTAGGTAAGCATAAATTACACTAGCTATTTCCGCAGTAAATGTATATTTTGTACAGCAAATCGGACATGCATTGTAAAAAGTAACGCCAAAGGTCAAAAGGCGACAGTTTCACAGAAAACCGTACAAAACACGATCCCAAAACTGTCTTTTCCATGAGCCCAGACAAACTGTGTTGTACCATCCATTTGCTCCCGTTGTTTCAGAGGATTGGACCGCCAGAAAGAGCTTAGGATAGTCGCTTTACTACTTCTGAACCAACTTAGTGTAGTCAGCCCGATACCCAGTAACGAATCAAAATTGAAATTTTCGACTATATAAGCAAAGAAAATGACCACCTTAACCTGAGACGAGGTTCTAAACGCGAATTTATCCATGGTAAGAGCACATCTATGTTCGGTAGGCGAAGGATGATCACAGCAGCAGAATAACTAAAAGAATTAAGAATTTATAAGAAATGGAATCAGATGACTTGATAAAATACAACACATAGATAAACGGTAACTAAATGAGTCACCGCAGGGTATATAAGGAAAGGCGCTGTCAGAGAAATTCATTCTCATTCTAACCATGCAGTACGCGTGTGAATTCTGCGTCAGTCCTTCTCTCGCTTTCAAGACTGTATTGCCCATGGAGCAGCAGAGACGGGTCGCAACTATTGTTGGACATGCTGTAAATGGTATGGAGACGAACACGATTGCCGCGCGTTTAATTATGGTGATGACAATGACTTGCTGTGTTTGGATTGCGACGGAAGTTTCGACGTAGAGGCGTACCATAAGCATGCGTGTGTGGGACGGTGTCGCTACTGTGATGTAGCAGGTGAATGCTGAAGCGGAAGGATGGGATGAACATTTGTGTCCCTACCTGTTTGAGTTCATGCAAGAGGGCGGTGCAGCTGTGGAAGAAGAACGGATCATGGACGGTCGCGGATATAATTATCGATTTACCCCTCATCAAGCCACGAATGAATGGAAGGTCTATTTAAATTCAATCTATGCGGACTTGTATCGTGTGATTGTGCAACAACACCCCCACGAGGACGTGAAAGTGTTTGTGAGTATGAGACTCAGGTTTGCCAAGATGGATATGTCGACGGGCGAAGAGGAAGTGAGAGACATCACCACACCCTCATACATTCACGAAGGCGTCCAAGCACGTAACTTTGATACATGGTTCGGTGACATGGTGTCAAAGTTTGAAGAATTTATTGAAGACTATCAAGAAGACGGATCAGGATTTGAGGTGAAACAAGTGTTGGAGTTACTAGTTCAAACAAGTTCCTTCCCTAATTTTCGCATGGGCGCACCGATTCCTATCACCGAGATATCAAGCTCTGCAAAGG